>JAJJMC010027962.1:3698470-3917860 GCA_023531435.1 Papaver californicum | reverse complement strand
AGAGAGTAAGAACTTGATTATTTTGGTTGATTACGACACGACCAAAAGTATCATTTTATATTGACTGCATTTCATGGACATAAAGTTGCATACTTCTATGTGTGAATTGCTCTAATCTTTCAATATTTGGTGCCATTCTCTCACTGATATTAATTAACATGAGTAAGTGTTCCCCTATTGTTTTCCGGTGCCATTTTTCCTATTGGCATTTACTTCTTGTCCAGTTTGTCTACAGTACTACCATAAGCATACCCTAATTAATGAAGTCTTCCTTGCATTCCTTTTTTTTTTAAAGAAGATGAATACAATAACAAAGTCCCTTTAAGAAGTTTACTCTTCTTCTTTTGGTTCTTCTAAGCTAAAAGCATGCATTTTGTTTGGCACAGTCTTAATTATTTTTTTTTTCTTCTTCACATTCTGTTGTCCCATTTGTGTCGTAAGTTAGTAACCTAATGTTTGTATCTGCATACTTCTGTAACTCTTTAAAATGTGTTTACTGGTCTATTGAAGTTCTTTATGGCCCACATTGTAATGTTTTCTCATTGTGTTTGCAGGAGATAGGATTTAAATGTGACAGAAATCAAGGGGAATGTCGTGCTAATTTGTTTGCCATATGGATTGTTTTGCTTGGGTCAAACGTGATATTTATCTCCCTCAAGGGAGCCAGGGTCTAAAGGTGCAAAACATTTTGGAGTCATTCTGTCATTTATTTGAACTTAATTTAAAGATTAGTAAAGAAGTATTTGTCTCTAAAAGCATGATAACTGAACATGCATTTTAATCCTAAAAAAATGAAGGCTCAAATACCTTATGCTCACTTTGCCATGGAACAGCCACAGGTACGAGTTTAATGGTTATCTTTGTTAATATTTTGTGCATTAGTTCATAAAATAAATTATGAATGTATCTGAATTATTTATGAAATATTTTCCACCGGATAATGGCGTCTTATTCTGTATCAGATGTTGTTGCAACTTACTTCCTTTATATGAAATATGTTCATCCATTTATATTTTCCCTTGCTACAATTATACCTATGCCGCCTGATGAGGTATTGCGGAAAGGAAGTGGTACTCTTTGTGAAATGCTTCTTATGGTTCAGGTGGGTTCTCTGTAGAACCTGTATTGTTTTTGAAAAATTTATTGCTAACTATATCTTGCAACTGTTTTGGCTTTTTGATGTGATACTTCTCTTTCGTAGAACATGATATTGCAGAACTTTTGTATTTCGAATTTAACATGTTTCTCTTTTTTATTTGTTCACTGATATGTAGGTAATAGACATGCATGTTTCTGTTCAAGGGGATGGAAGAACTGAACAACATTGTTGAACATGCGAAACAACGACTTCATATCATTGGGCAGTATGTGATGGTGAACGAAGGACTTGTGCAGGATGTTGGGACCAAGGATCAAAAAGTCTCTGACTTCCTTAAGAAGTTCTACACCACCAACTACTTCTAAATCTGAGAACAGGACCTAACCCATCCTGCTTGTCCGGCTTCTTCTATATTTTGTCCTGGCCAATATCGGATTACATGTTTTTTTGTTTTTCTTTTGTCATGTAAACTTCATGAATAAAATCAAACACTTGAAACTCTTGTTTATGTTTCATCAAAAGCAAAAAGAAACTTTTGTCTGTCACGTTTTATGTGCTCAATCAACTTTATTTCTGATTCACCTTCAGGTTGCTTGTTTGGTTTTATTTGGTACAATAACTGAGATAAGTCGGACTGAGTACAGAAGATAGGATTAAAACTTTGTATTTTTTTACACCAAATTTCTACTTGTTAAGGAAAATTTGTTGATAAATTGCTATTAAAATATAAAATAGAACTGATAAACACACTGAACCAAAAAAAAGTTATAACCAAATTATAGTCAATTTAGTCGACTCATGTTAAAAAAAAAAATCAATTTGTGCATCCAAACATATGCTCAGAGTGAATCAGAACAATGATTTGAACAAGTTTTCATGTTTCCATTAAACTAATCCTAATAAGATTTTTGGATTAATACTAAGTTCTCAAATGTCTACTTCAAAAACTGACTTCTCTTTTGAAATGGTGGTGGCGGCTTAAACTTAGTTGCTGGGAGAGGTTTTACCAAGTAATTCATTTTTTGGTTGCTACGAGTATGTGCCTCAAAGTAAAGAGCTACACGAGCACTTTTCTAGATGCTATATAGATTACTTGAAAAAAGGATCCAGCGATCAAACACATCTGACCATGGCTAAAATTTAGTTGACACAACTTTAAAGCAGCCCAACTATTTGGCAGTTGCAAGTTTTGTAGCTTAAACCCTTAAAGCGACTAAAATATTGGGCACTTGCTAACATTTAGAGGAACCAATTAATTTTCTATTGCTACGAGTATGTGCCTCAAAGTAAAGAGCTACATGAGCACTTTTCTAGATGCTATATAGATTACTTGAAAAAGGGATATAGCGATCAAACACATCTGGCCATGGATAAAAATTAGTTGACACAACTTTAAAGTAGCCCAACTATTTGGCAGTTGCAAGTTTTGTAGCTTAAACCCTTAAACCGACTAAAATATTGGGTTCGTGCTAACATTTAGTGCAACCAATTAATTTTATGTTGCTACGAGTATGTGCCTCAAAGTAAAGAGCTACATGAGCACTTTTCTAGATGCTATATAGATTACTTGAAAAAAAAAGATATAGCGATCAAACACATCTGGCCATGGCTAAAAATTAGTTGACACGGATTTAAAGCAGCCAAACTATTTGGAAGTTGCAAGTTTTGTAGCTTAAACTATTAAAGCGACTAAAATATTGGGCTCTTGCTAACATTTAGAGCAACCAATTTATTTTGTTGTTGCTACGAGTTTGTGCCTCAAAGTAAATAGCTAATGATCACTTTTTTAGCTGTTATAAATTACTTGAACAAAGGATCTAGCGATTAAAGACATTTCTTCGTGGCTAGATAATAGTGGAGACATGTTTATAGCCGCCAAAATTTCTGGCAGTTGCAATTTTGGATGCTTTAACTATTAAAGCGTCTAAAATTCGGAGCTCTTGCTAAGATTTCGGTCGCTTAAACCCGTTTTTCTTGTAGTGATTTCTAGCTTTAAATAAAGATAGGTATTACTATCTTACATTAAAACATGCTTCAGTTTACTCTAAATGTGCATAAACATGCTTGAAAAGCTCAATTTCTTGCTCAAATCACACCTTAATACACGCATGTACACCTAAGTGTCATAATTAAGCTATTCTACATGTTGATATGGCCATAAACTCATGAAGTTTGTTGTTGTAGTTTGGATCTTGTAGATTAACTAAATTGAGCATTCAGTTTATGATCCCTGGCTATGTACCTAGCATTTGAAATATGTTTTAATAGTTTCATACACAGAAACAATTAACCTGTTTAACTAGTATGTTAACCATGAGCTTGACCAACATCTATAACTTTATCTCTTCATATCCTTGCATTTAAATTACAAGGATTGAGTCTTATCTCTCATATTTATGTTTATGAAGCTTTTACGACTTTTATCTTTCATAGTAAACTTATATTTACAAGTCAATACATTCTTTATCTCTCATATTTACTTCGCACGAGTTTATCCAATTGACACAGTCGGTATATGTGTCCTTGAGATGTAAATCTGGACAGTGGGGAGATAATGATAAAAGCCTATTCAGGTTCCTATCTCAAGAACAGTTGAGAGCTTGTCGTAAACAAGTTTATGGAATAAACTAGCAAAATTCTTTTCTACCTTTCATTCAGTTTTCAAGAGGTATTTCAAGTACCTGACTTCTAACAATATACTCAACAAAAAAGGGAAAGACTCAACAGAAAAGGGAAGTTTCCTAGTGTAAGAAACTAGAAAAACTTTCAATGAAATAAACATCCATTTTCCAAACTTACGGAATCTTAAACTAAGTAACTAACTACTGACTTCCTTCCATAGAAAATCAGTCTTTTTCCATTGTGTTACATCCATCTTCTAGAGGTTCTATCATTCCTACCCACTTAAGCTCATCCTTGTCCTAAAGGGCTATCATTAATAATGATAAACGAGACATCCCTCTTTAATGGTTCTTCGTCAGTTTCAGTAGGCAGTGCATTGGAAACTTTAGAGTTCAACGAGACATCCCTCTTTAAGTTCGACACATGAAAAACAGGATGAACTTTTGATCCTTCTGGCAGTTCCAGTAGGTAAGCTACCTTGCCAATGCGTTATAGAATCTTATACGGACCGAAAAAACAAGGTGACAACTTCTGAGTGTTGGGCGCAACAATCAAAAATTAAGAAAATTCAAATAAACAAAAGTTATTGATAATTAGCTCTTTTTTATTGGAAGTGATCGATTTGACGAAACGGATAAGCTCCACAGATCTCCACAACAGCAACATGGCAAAACTTTGGAAAACAGAGTGAGTCACGTGTTCAACATGTTGTCCTTAAGACATTAGTGCCCGGATACACCCAAAAGTGACGATATAGCCTCCACAGGGCGGATGCCTCTAGGATAAAACACCCTACTACACCTACTACTAGCATATGCAGTAGATTCTCAACTTGAGCTTGGCAACTCCGAAAAAACCCTTAAGGAAAATCTCGAAAACTTGAGAAAGATAATAAAAAAATTATTATTCTTTTTGTATCTCCAAAAATATAGAGAAACCCTTTTTCCTTGGATTGATTCTATAGGTTGAGAAAAGAGATTGTTTATATAATAACCTAGTACTACTTAAGAAGAGTGATCTATGTGGGACTAATAATTTTATATAGTCTCTTAAAACAACTTAAGATTGGAAACTCTCCAATGCAGGACTAATGAGTTTTTCATTCATAAAAGAAAACAAGAATCTATTTATTTTCTTAAAACCTTAAAATTCATATTTATATATATCTATATTGTTTTCCAACAATCCCCCACATGAATGAAAAACCTAAGTAAAACATGAAAAACATAAATAGATCTGGGTAAATCATTACCCCAATTCCACGACCCGAACGAACTGACTGAACAATCAGCCAAACCGTGTGTATTGAATCATACTAGCCATTCCAACGTCCTCTCCCTCACACAAAAGTGTGTTGACCCCAGGGTCATACTATTGATTGCATAAATCATAATAGTATAGAGAGTTTTCATCTTTAGTTTCCTATAGTGGGACTAAAGGTTCCGTTCACCAAAGTGAAAATGAGTCAGTGATCCTTTAGTGACCCTTAGGTCCTAAGTATCAGTAATACCAAGACCATAAAAAAAACATAAAAATCATTTTCTAAAAATGAATTAAATCTCGATAAAAAACGAAAATCACATAAAGCGTAGGAAATACCATTTTAGGCAGAGGTGTCCATGAGGTCTTAAACCTTTGCTTAGTGAGAGATTGCCGGAACGACTTGCTAGAGACAGTGAACGTGATGTCTTGAACTGATAGCGTTTGGTGTAATTCGCGATAACCACCACGCATGATATCTCCAAGGTTGCTTCCAAGCTCGTGTCATTGTGCTCAAGCAAATATCCCGTTTCTCAGAATGCTCTGGAAAATCAGCTCATATTCTCATAGGAAGCGGCCCACTTCCTCATTCAGATAGGTGAGTTCTATCAAGAGTGTTACTGCTACACCCCACTTCAATCTTAAATTGAAACTATAGAACTCATTAATACTTCTTAAAAGTCATCCTTCACATGCAGTCACACTATCACAACAATGCACCATAGGGAGGGACAGAGAATGTAATTCTCTTGATAGTGCATACCTTTAATTACCACAAATTAGTTATCTCATTGAACCTTGATCTTGGGATCTCCAGTCTCTAAGGTTGAGTGTCCTTCATGGTAATTTTATTTCTTGAGCTTAAGTCCCATCCCCGTCGATGCAATAACAAACTATCTCTCTAGATTATCCTTTCGTCAAAGGATCCACTGATTTTTCTCTTGACTTCACTAAGTCTACAAAAATCACTTCATTAGAGAGTAGTTGTCTTACCGAATTAGCATTCTCTGAGTTTGTCTATACTTTTCCATTGCTCATTTACTTTAGACTCACATAGTCAATTGAGCTTCAGCAGTGGTGGCCACAGGCTTCAGTCACAGAGGAATACCCAACAAAAGGGTTTTAGCAATTCATCTTCCTCTTATGGTTTAATTTAAGCAAACGAACTCTGATTTCACCTCAGTCGATTTCTTCATGTCTATTGGAGGATTTCCAACTAATTATACATCTTAAGAGAGTACACACATAGGCTAAGATTCTCCAAAGCCTGAAATCACAAAATCTCTTAAGGTCAGTGTAATATGTATCATGCACGTACACAATTTAAAATGTACCTCAGGTACTTCAAATTTCTGATCAGATCATCTCATTAATTCTTTTGGGATCACAAGTATATTTGTACACCTAATTCATTGCACATTTACAACACACATTAAACGCATCGAGTTTGACAAAGACCATTCCCATCAGAATTTCTTCTGGTTCCAATGAACTTTTGGATCATGCTTGTCTACAACAACTTAGTCTTTCAATCAAATCACAAACATCACATGTTTTCTAGTGGTTGTAAAGCATATAAAGGCATACACAAGATACATGTACTACTTACTAGTACGTTCATTACATCTTACTCCAAAGGTTGGTGCAATATATACACATATTTGAAATTAAATATGTACCTCAAGCATCCCAATTTTCTGGTCCTATGATCAGAGAAACCCTGTAATTATCCAGGATAAAATGGGAAACATGCACACCTATTTTACAACACACATTTGACAGAAACTATATCATCAAAATTTGATTGTGGTTCTTTATGATCCTTTAGACCACTTCAACAACATATTAGTTTCCTGTCAAACTTTAAACAACAAAAATTGTTAGTGGTTGTAAAACACATAACAAAAGCATGCTAAACATATGCACCTTCAATTGATTTAGTGTAAATACACTATCAAATTCATTAGTGTACATCACTAGTATTCATCATCATCACATAATAATATTTATAGGTCATTGACTTACATCTTGGTTCAGGTCAAGTATATGTAGGTGTAATCAGTTTGTACTCCTAGCGCTAACCAAACCCTTAAGGTTTATCCACCTTTGACTAATCATTTATGTATAATGTCTACACATCCATCTAATGTAGCATACTGACAATAATGGCAAACAATGCCTGATGTAGTAATTTTAGAGTCATGTGAGTATGTGCCAAAAGATCACTACTTTATTCTCAAACAACAATTTCACAAAATCAAGTCTCTGTCTGACTTATTCAATCTCGTGTGAGAACCCGACCTCAGAAAACTATTGTCGAGAACTCAACATCCTCAACAATAAAATTTACTTTAGTTAAATGTTGTTAGCTTCAAAACTTTCAAATTATCATACTACAGTTTTGGTGATCATATGCAATGATTTGCTAAAGAAGTCGACTCTTCATTCTCACCTTAGACCCTCCACAATTGAGGTCTACAGGGTAGGGCACATATAAGTCTAGGGTGTTCTATGAATCTACTTGAGAAATCAAACAAACACTTGTTTCCATCTTATACCCCACAGTTGAGACATAAGGCCCCCCACAATTATCAGGATTTCTCAACATAAGAAACTACAATTATGTTTCCTTTAGGTTGTATCTAACTAAGACACACCATATAATGGTACTCTATACAAACATTATGATTTAACATGCTCATGTATTCATTCTCAATTTGAATATACAATTCTCTATTCCTAGGAGATAAGCACACAACAAAAGAATATATATAAGTTATCAGAGATTAACACTAAATTTATCATTCAACTTAAGATGATAAAACTTCTGACCAACTAGGATTAAAAAAATTGGTTGATATTTTCATTCGTCATAGGTAATATAAAATTATCAAGATATTATAAGTGATCATCTTATCAAAATATTTATTGCGAACACCTAGTTATCAAGTTACTTAAGTCTCTCTTCACATTAGACTATCATTATCATAAGTAAGTAACAAAACTTGGTAATAAAAACCCTAAACAATTTTTGTGTACATACGTATTAATTCAAGCACATTTGATCGTTTAACCTTCTTGTTGAACTAGTTACTAAAAGATAATTTATACCTCACTATCCATATGACTATGGTATACTAGTGTATTATGATTCTCATATTTTCAACGAAAGGTAACATATTCGAAATGACTTAGAAATCACCATAGAAATTGCTAATACACAATTATTAATCAATCATGTGATTCACGCCAATTGATACTACACAAAGCACATATAATCAAAGTGATTTATAACACAATGGGTAACTCATACACAACTGATTTAACATCTTATTCATTAGCAATGTGATACTAATCTAACACATATAAGAGATTATCACTTTAAGTCACAAAAATCAATTCGTCACTTGCTCTAAGTTGTTTATGATAAATATTTCAACTAAATTGAAATCTCAACTCTATCATGGATAAAAGCACTCACTAGTACCGGTTTTTCATGTTATATCCAAGGTGAAAAGTACCAATGTAAATGGTTGCAAGATCTCATACTAATCTAGAGCTTAGATACAGTTATTGATATTCTGGACAAACATACGCAATATTTTTACAACACCATATCTCACAAACCAAAATTCCGAATCGGAAAATAAAAAATAAATTTTGAAGATAACATCTAGATCTACAAACTTCGTTCGAATCACAATTTCAAAAAACACATGGTTACCCCAGAAAAACTAATTTAGTCAACAATATTTTTCTGCCCGTCAGAATTTTTCAGGAACGTTTCTCAGTTTTGTAAAATACCTAAAACATACTTTTACAACTCCAAAAATTCTTAAATTTTGTGTGGGTAACTATCAGGATGTCTACTATATTCGGGTAAAAGGATTTGTCTAAATTCTTTCTAAGTTAAGAGATATACTCGAAACTCTACAGCTGAACAAAAAACTCAATGTTGTTTTTCACTTCACGATTAACATCCTTTGTTTTCCAAGATAATATCAACGTCAGCGATTCACAAATCGAGCATTCATTTTTGATTACTACTAAAGCTAATGTCTTAAGATTGTTGGGTGCAATAATCAAAATGAAGAAAATTCAAATAAACAAAAGTTATTGATACTTAGCTCTTTTGTATTGGAAGTGATCGATTTGACGAAACGGATAAGCTCCCCAGATCTCCGCAACAGCAACATGGCAAAAATTTGGAAAACAGAGTGAGTCACGTGTTCAACACGTTGTCCTTAAGACATTAGCGTCCGGCTACACCCAAAACTGATGCTATAGCCTCCACAGGGAGGATGCCTCTAGGATAAAACACCCTACTACACCTACTACTAGCATATGCAGTAGATGCTCAACCTGACAACTCCAAAAAAAACCTTAAGGAAAATCTCGAAAACTTGAGAAAGATAATAAAAAAATTATTATTCTTCTGGTATCTCCAAAAATATGGAGAAACCCTTTTTCCTTAGATTGATTATATAGGTTGAGAAAAGAGCTTATTTATATAATAACCTAGTACTACTTAAGAAGAGTGATCTCCCCGATGTGGGACTAATAATTTTATATAGTCTTTTAAAACAACTTAAGATTGGAAACTCTCCAATATGGGACTAATGAGTTTTTCATTTATAAAAGAAAATAAGAATCTATTTATTTTTCTTAAAACCTTAAAATTCATATTTATATATATATTGTTTTCCAACACTAAGAAGGCCTACGAACAGTTGAGGTCTGACAATATGGTTGTAGTTTCAAGTATACAAATTCTCCTTCTTGAAACTCAATCTCAATATGCCCTTTATCTGCATATTATTTCATCCGGTTCTGAGCCACCTGCAAATTCTCTTTCAAAATGTCCAGCACTTGATTCCGTTGTATAAAAGCCTCATCTAGATTGGTGTGTTTCGCTTCTCCAGGAATATAATTGTTAAGAGCAGGAAGAGGTATCCCATAAAGCGCTTCAAAAGGTGTAACTTTGATTGAAGTATGATACGTTGTGTTATACCAATATTCTGCCCATTATAACCATAACGTCCAACTCTTCGGTTTGTCATTAACGAAACATCGCTAATAAAATTGTAAATACCTATTGACAACTTTAGTTTTTTCGTCAGTTTGAGGATGATGCGAAGAGATAAGCTTGTTCCCTGCGATTTAAATAACTCTTGCCAAAAATGACTTGTGAATACTGCATCCCTGTCGGATATGATAGTTTTAGGGAAACCGTGCTATGAAATACATGAATTGTTGAGCTACATTAATAGCTGTATAAGGGTGCTTCAATGCGATGAAATGAGCATATTTATTGAACCTATCAACCACTACTAGTATGTCAGTTTAACCGTTAGAATTCAGTAACCCACCGTCCATAGATATATCAGACCAAACGGTAGTAGGTATTTGAAGGGGTTGCAACAGTCCTGATGGTGATAGTGTACTATATTTATTTCTTTGGCATATATCACATCCAGCAATAAAGTCTTCACATCTTGCCTTATTCCTGACGAATAAAATAACCTGTTTAATCTCTGGATAGTTTTTAAATATCCAGAATGACCCGCAGCTGGCGTTGAATGAAAGGCATTCATAAGAACAGTCTTCCACTTAGACATTGGGCTAATTACTCACTGATTTTGGCGATACTTTAATAACCCATCTTCAGAGAAGTGTTTTATGCTGAAACTAGTATGACCAAGTTTATGTATCTTCTCCATTACCCACGAATCAACCTTGACAACTTGCTTGAGCTCATCCATCCATGAACAATGTACGTAAGATATAGCTTGTGAATGTCCATTGTCTTCGTACATTCGTGATAATGCATCAGCTGCTTGGTTCTTAATCCATTGCTTATACACAATTTCATAGTCGTATCCAAGCAATTTAGTTAGCCATTTCTGTTGAGAAGGTGTAGTAGCCTTGCATCTAAGAAATGTTTCAAACTTTGTTGATCAGCTCGAACCAAAAATCTTCGTCCAACCAAATATGGCCTCCATTTGGTTACTGCAAGAATGATCACAAGGAGTTCCTTCTCATACGTCGAAAGACCCAGGTCCCTAGGACCGTGTGACTTTCTAATATAAGCAATGGGTCTTCCCTCTTGCTTTAGAACAGCACAAATACCTTTTCCACTGGATTCACTTTCAATTACAAACTTTGTAGAAAAATTAGGTAACGCTAAAACAGGAGCTGAAGTTAAGGCTTCCTTGAGATAAACAAATGCTTCATCGGTTTCCTCGGACCACTTAAAGCTATCTTTCTTTAGCAATTGTGTTAGTGGTGAAGCAATTTTCCCATAATCTTTTATGAATTTTCTATAGTAACCTGTCAAACCAAAAAATCCCCTTAACGCTTTGATGGTCTTAGGTGTTGGCCATTCTTTCATGCATTGTATCTTTGTTGGATCAACAATTACTCTTTCACAGTTTATTACATGCCTAAGATATTCTACTTCTTTTTTCCCGAACGAACATTTGCTAAGTTTCACGACCATCTTTTGCTTTCACAATATTTTGAAAATAACTCGTAGATGGAACAAGTGTTCATCACATGCCTTACTATAAACTAATATATCATCAAAGAACACCAAAACTTACTTGAGGAACTGATTACGAAAGATGTCATTCATTAGATGTTGGAACGTGAAGGTGCATTAGTGAGACCAAAAGGTATTACTAGGAACTCATAATGTCCATCATGAGTTCCGAAAGCAGTCTTAGGTATGTCACCCTCGTGCATTTCTAATTTTGTGATAACCTGCACGTAAATCTAACTTCGAGAAAAAATAAGCTCCATGTAGTTCATCAAGTAATTCATCAAAAACCTGGTATAGGAAATTTATCCTTAACAGTAACTAGATTTAATGTTCTATAATCAATACACCTAAGCCACGATCCGTATTTCTTTTTCACCAATAATATGGGCGAAGAAAAGGGACTGGTGCCTGGACGTATTAATCCAGTATCCAATAACTCCATAATAAGATTTTCAATTTCATTTTTATGGTAGTGCACGTACCTGTATGGCCGCACATTGACATAAGAGTTATTCAGCAACAGTGGTTTCCGATGATCATGGCTTCTAGAAGGTGGTAATGTAGTTGGTGTTAAGAACACTTCCTTGAACTCCTCCATAATTTTACATATGTCAGACGGAATTTCAGCTTCTTCAGTTTTCTGTTGAGCTTGTTGTATCTGGAAGATATAGATAGGCTCTCCACTTCTTATTAATCACTGAATTGTATGACTCGTTATGATCCTTGTCTTATGATTTATTTCACCCAACAACCGAACGATTCTTTCATCCACAGTAAACTCTATTGTAAGCTTCTTAATATCCCAACTGATTGGAACCAAAGTTTGTAACCATTGTGCACCCAAAATATTGTCACATCCTCCCAAAGCTAGTACATGAAAGTCGCACAAGAAAGTATAGCTTTGAAGTTGAAAAACCAAACTTGAACATCTACCTAGACATGGTATTCGCGTTCCATTCACAACCATTACCTCAAATTTTTCATCAGTTAGTATCTCAATTCCTAACTTTTTTAGAATTGACGGATCAATAAAGTTGCATGTACTGTCGGAATCGATCAAAATGTCACATTCGCCTTTTTTATAGCCCCACACACTCTCATTGTTTGAGGTGTTCGATATCCTGCCAAAGCATGAACAGATATCTCTCCCATCTCCTCTTGTTCTTCCTCCTCAGCTGAGTTAATACCATTATCACCTTGTTCCTCATCTCCCTCAACTGAGAATATGGTTTTAGTTTTACACTTGTGTCCCTTAAACCACTTCTCATCACTGTAAAAACAAAGTTGTTGTTTTCGTCTCTCATCGTGCTCATCTTGTGGTAACCCTTTAACAGGGGGGAATTTCAGTGACAATTTGGTTCGAGTATTGTTACCAACATTAGTTGGTAAAGATGATCGTATGGTGCTCTTTACAATTTGGCGTTTCACCAAAAACTCCGTATCTTGTAAGCGACCAATGTTAATGGCTTCAAGCAGTGAACTAGGCTTGAATGAAAGTGTTTCCAGTCCAACTTCCTCCTTAAGTCCACTTATAAAACAACTTATAAAAAAACTCTCAGGTAAGCCTTTTACCTGGTTGGATAGCCGTTCAAACTCTTGACGAGATACTTGAAAACCTCCGCAGTCGCTTTGCTTTAGTTTGGAAAGCTTTGCCGCATAATCTTCAAGACCAGTTTTCCCAAATCATTTCAATAATGCTGTTTTAAAACCCTTCCATGACATATCCTCCATGTAATCTTGTACCCACTTATACCATTGTGATGCTCTTCCGTCAAGATGGAAGCTTGCCATCTTTAACTTTTGTTCTTCAAGAATCTTATAATACTCAAAATATGTTTCTTCCTTACTTAACCACGATTCTGGCTCGTCTCCATTAAATTGTTGTCGGATAAGTTTTACGAACGGTCTATTATCCACTTTCTTTGATTTAGAAATATGAGTTTCGATCGCCCTCAACTTGTCTTGTAATTCCTTGATCTGTTGCTCCATTTTTTTCTTTTGTTTTCGAGTAAAGTGTAACATCTACTGGATAACCCAACTCTGATGCCAATTGATAAGAACCTATTCAGGTTCCTATCTCAAGAACAGTACTGAGAGTTTGTCGTAAACAAGTTTATGGAATAAACTAGCAAAATTCTTTTCTACCTTTCATTCATTTTTCAAAAGGTATTTAAAGTACTTGACTTCTAACAATAGACTCAACAGAAAAGGGAAAGACTCAACAGAAAAGGGAAACTATTCCTATTGTAAGAAACTAGAAAAACTTTCAGTGGAATAAACATCTACTTTCGAAACTTACAAAATCTTAAACTAAGTAACTACTGACTTCTTTCCATAGAAAATCAGCCATTTGCCATTGTGTTACCTCCATCCTCTTTGCCATTCTGATAGAACTTCTGATAGAGGTTCTATCAGATACCTCACAAACTGAATCCCTTAATAACTCTTAAGAGTTGAGCCATCTGTGATAAATAATAATTATAAAGCACTTCGTCATTATGAACTTCAGTTGGTGGAGAAGCTATAGATGCTCTTGCTGGCCTGACATGATACTAAACTGCAGCATTTTAAGCTCTAATCTTGCTAAAGGAAAAGGCAAGTATCACTATCACAGATTATATCCCTGCGTAAATAAAGTCGAAACAGGCTCAAACGTAAATATCAAATTTGAATCCAATATATGTTCTACCTAAAGTAAACACTCGATTTGTTGAGACCTACAACATCTGAGCTCCTGATGTGTCACCATCTATTGAAGCTTGATTAATAAAACTTGGAGCTTGAAAAGCTCTTGGAACTGTATTCTGATCCGTCTGCTTTAACATTCCATCTTTATCTATATCTCCCACCTGAAACATCATGCTGGATACTAATGTAATGAAATTAACCAATAAGAAAAGGTGATTTTATCTGAAAATGTCATTTTACAGCAATAAGAAGATAAAGCATAGTGTAAATATATAAACTAGGTGCAAAATAACAAAAATCACATATCTTAATTATATATTAGAATAATGGATCCCTAAATAAAATGAAGTATTTTTTTTATTACTTTTCTTTTTAAAGTAAAAAAAATAAAATAAATCTAGCTCTTTTTAGAGCACGAGTGAAATTATTTTTTGACAAATGATAGTTGAGAGTAAACATCTGAAAAGCTAACAGCTAAAAAGCTGAAAAACAAAACAACTCAAAGCTAAAAATCTAAATAGTTGAAAGCTGAAAAAAAAACAGTTGGAAGGTAGAAAGTTAAATACCTGAAAGCCGAAAAGCAAACAGCTAAAACCTAAACTGCTAAAAGCTGAAAATCTGATAGCCGAAAACTAGACATCTAAACAGCTGAAAGCTGAAAAGCTAAACAACTAAAATATAAGAATCTAATAAATGAAAGCTAAAAGCTAAGAGAGAGCTCACCTAACATCTAACATCCGAAAAGATAACAACTGCTACTATACAAAGGAAAGTAAATTAAACTTAGTAACAAACTTTTTCAAGAACGACAACTTAACTGCGCTAGCTCTTTCAAGAGCATAAGCTAATAAAATAAAATTAATTAATTAATTAAAGTTCTAATACATAAATTGGGGGCTAATTAAGGTCTTAAATTCAGACCTTAAAATGGCTTAAAAGCTAGAAATCTCAGTAGAAAAAGCTCTTCAAATCTTAAAAGTTGAAGAGCAAAAAAGAATTTAAAACTAAAAATAACTAAATATTGAGGCTAATATGAAGCAAAAAAAAAAACATCTACAAAAGCTTACAAATATTTATAAACACTTGAAAGCTGCCACTAAGTTGAAAACAGCTGATAAAGCCCCTACAAAGGGATTTAAATAGAACTACATTGGCTTAATCCCTTAAAGGGTATATAGCCCGTCACAAGATAATGCAGCCATAACTTATCAAAAGCTTTATCTTGCGTTAAAAGCTTTATATCTAACTGGAAAAAAGAACCTATAGTTTCTAATAAACAAGGTTCCACACTTGTTTATAAAAAAAAAAAACTTGGGGATAATAAGTATGTAGGTAGCTATTTGTGGGTAAAAACGATTAAAGGGGAAAAGGGGAAAATTATGGAGTAGGATGATTATAGCAAGAGAAAATCATTTAAACCTTAAACGTTTGTACTGTAGAAGTACTTTTAAGATTTGACAGATCAATTTTCACGAAATTGGTCTAAATCAAGGGATGATTATTCCAATTTCGTTTGGGTCATAAGGGAAGGAGAAGGGTTGATCTGTAGGGAGGGAAGCAAAAAAGGTATTGAGATCAATGGAATTGAATGCCAGTGATGGTAAGATCGTTGAACAATTATGAAGGCAAAAATCAGAAGTCTGAGTTTTCTAAGAATCTCTAAGATGATGGCTCTGTGATCATCTTGTTCTTATAAGATAAAAATTCTTCTTTTGTGTCGATCGGTTGAAGAACCTATTTAAAACAGTGAAAGTTAACACATTGATCTCGTAAGTGGTGACAGTTTTAGAGAAGTGGAAATCATGATGAAAACCAATTCCATCATGCTAATGGGACGTGACAGTTGTACGACCACTATTCCATTTATTCCTTCAACTACCAACACGACTTTTATACTTTCTCATCATGGGTATATTGCTACACCGCACGTGTTGTAAGCCACTAGACCAAAACCCTAGTGAATATCCCCCATGTGACATAATTGATGTCTCGAGCATGGTTGAGTCTATTTTATAGACGTGTATTATCTGGTCAGTTGTTGACCTAGCCATACTGTTAGTATTAGCATATGGATGGGTCTAAAATGTTGTTGAGTTTAGTATGTTCCTGAGACATGCTGTGATACTTAATACATCATAGTGTTTAAGAGTCTGATTGATATTAACATTGGTAGTTGTGGCATATCATTGTGTCAACTAAGGCAGCAATGATACTCGTATGACCTTGAAGTTGTGTGATTTTCAATCTCATGTGAGCTCTAGGCTCATCTGAATACTAACGTTAGTAATTGTAAAATATTTAGTTTCGTCTTACTATTAAATGGTTCAAGTAACAAAGTAGAGAGACTAAGACTATTTTTAATTATTAGGAGCAGGACCAATCAAAGGGTTATAGGGGGACCGACCAAAATTGGTGGGGGATAGGACCGACCAAAATTGATGTAGCACGCGTTTAGTAAAACACGAATTTGGTAGTTGTGACACCATGCTTCGCGTATCATATAGTCGCTAACAATATCTTGATATATATATTTGGTAATAATATTGGTGTGGGTACCAATAAAAATAAAAACCAAAATATTTGAAAATATTAAAATAATAATATTTTAATATATTAGATGGTTGCGAGATCATTCTATATTGTTGTAGGAAGCTATTTGGTCTTTGCAGCTATTTGGAATTTTTCGACTTTGGTAGAAAGAGCAAAGGAGTTTTAATAGAAGAGGAAACCCTATAATAAAAGTAATAAACTCAAAAAGTACAAGAGTGGGGACCGACCAAGGGATGGTCCGCCAGCCGGCCGGTTGGCGCCGGTCCCACGACTCTTTTAAATTTTTTATTATTTTTTATTCTTTCCTCCTATTTGCTCTTAAGACATATATGCTCTTTAAAGCTTGTTGCTTCGAAGACCATTATTTTTATGTACACCTGTGGGTGTTAGCCCATATGCCCGATAAATTCATACATGACGCTCTTCAGTAAAAATGTTGTAGATTCTTCATGCGATGTTCGTTTTTGATGATCCAACCCAATTTCGGTATCGCAAAATCGCTAGCTATCTCCTGGCACGGAAGGATTTAGGTTTGGCGCTCATTTCGGCCGTCAAACGGAACAAACAACAATCTTCTCTGAATTTTTAAGTAAAATTCTGACAATTTTCATCTTGTAGTTCGCCTAGGATTTTGGCCATATCTCCTAGACCGCTGCTCGCAATAAGATGCCCTTTCAGTATGTCGTAGTAGACACATAAAGGAACATATGTTATTTAGAGCATTTTGCCCCGTTCTCTAACCATTGGAATATTTTTCCAAGGTGACTATGATGATACGTCAAAAACTAGGTGTTGACCAATATTAGGGTTTCGTTGTATTTCAACCACTAGTGGGATTTTAGTGCAACCAATATTGGAGGTGTGTAATTCAAGCTCGACCAATATTAGGGATTGGTCAATTGTAGCTTTAGCTTTGCATTTGGCGCGACAACGACTTGGTGCTTACACAAAGATGTGATGCTTCGACCTAGTGCATTTTTGCGCAACATGTCATGCATTATGATAGATCAATTTAGGGTTTAAGTATTGATATAGAGAATTCTAGGAATCCAACCAAGGAATACAGCACTAGAGAAAACTCAAGTCACTCTATAGTAGTTTGCAATACATCTAGGAGCTTGAGATTTAATATATAAGATTTGTAGAATATCTAGGAGTATTGCAACAAGTAACAGTGATATTCTGAGGACAATATTACTCTATACTAGTATGCAATGCATCTATGAGCTGCCTAATCATGATAAAGGGACAATATTGCTCTATACTAGTGTGTAATACATCTAGGAGTTATCCAGTCATTATATAGGTGTAAATACTGAGTCGTACTACATTAATATTGCGTATATTCATATACATTGTTGAAAGCTATGGGATCCGTGTGAGATGCCCGTAGCAAGACTTTCTATATTTTAATTCTCCCACGGGATGTAAAATATGAATTTTATATACTTCAACTGCCGGGTAGAGATGATTTTTACTATTTTACCCTTTGTCAAAAATCCACCATCTACAGCAGCGAGTTGGTATCAACTAGCTACCTAAAGATGAACAGGAAATGGTTAGACGAGCTTAAAGCTCAAAGCTCAAAACTCAAACCTAAAACCTAAAAAATCAAAACTCCAAGCTCGAATCTATAAGCTATAAGCTCTAAGCTAAACTTACCTTATAAAGTTTATCATAAACTAAATCTCACACTAGTTTATATAAAACTGGGGGCTAATATGTAAATAATAAAAATATACATCTACCAGTATCTGCAAGCTGAGAACTTAACAGAGCAGCTCAAGTCCATAACGAAGCTAAGATGGAATCTGAAACTGGAATCCAGAAGCTGAGTTGAAGCAATAGCTGACCTGGTAAGAAAACCAGGTGGTCGACAGTGAAAATCAACGGCAGAGTTATAGTTCTTTGATTATTAAACTACTTTGAGTATTGTACAAGTACCCACTTCTAGTACAAGTGAGGGATATTCTTTTTTCCTATGGATCTTATTCTTAGGTTCACTTTCTCTCTCCTAAGTAGATAAACTCGGTAAATATTTATAAACACAAATATTCATATTGAAAACCTACAACACCTATCCATGGACGCAAGTCATTATGATCGAACCATGTAAATAATTGTCTCATTTACAATGATGTAACTAATTCTAAAAATCTAACCTAAATAATGAACTTTGTGAAGATAAATACCAAAACGGTTATCTTCAATGAGCAATCTGTATTCTTATATTTCACAGTCATGTTCTTTAAGTAGGTTTAGGATATGTCTCAG
The DNA here is from genome assembly GCA_023531435.1 of Papaver californicum. Classification (NCBI taxonomy): domain Eukaryota; kingdom Viridiplantae; phylum Streptophyta; class Magnoliopsida; order Ranunculales; family Papaveraceae; genus Papaver; species Papaver californicum. The sequence goes on along the minus strand of JAJJMC010027962.1, from coordinate 3,898,826 downwards.
ATGCATTTGACATGTTTAACATTAAATTTTCATTTGACGCCACGAGGTTGAAAGCGTCGATACTATTTTCTGCATTGAGTCTTCGAAAAAAAAGCCTGCACAAACTTTTAATCAATGATCTTGATGCTCAATCAACTGGCTCTTCCGAGGTGGTGCAACTCCTGACATGTTAGGAAAGGAGATTCTCATGTACACATTTACCCCCCAAGCGTAACTTACTTACGATCCGTCATGTTTTGGGCAGTTGGCTTACGCTGGACATGAGGTAACTTGATGGCGCCATCCTGGATTTATGCATAAAGAAATTAAATCATTTCACTATGGTGTAAGGAAAATACTGAAATTTCTTAGATTCTCTTGGTTGTTGTTCACGTGGAGTTGGGGATTGAGCCGGTCCTCGTGCTAGCGATGGTCCTCGTGATGGTGCTGAAGATGAAGCATGAGCTGGAGCTAGAAATAGACCCGGTCCTTAATCTTGGATTTTAAGTTGTAGTGCCTCACAAGCTAGAGCTTCATCTTGCCTTCATCATTGATAGCACCTGCAGATGGTTGAATGATGTACTTCTTGTCGACAAGGCACGTGTATACCACTATAAATATCTCCACATGTCTTCTAGAAGGGAAGGTGCAGTGGTAGATGATCATTTGGCGTCTTTGTGGAGTTCTAAGAAAGTTTAAAAGTATAAGTTCCCAAGCAGAGCACGGTAGAATAGTATCATTCCTTTGATGCATATCTCCACTAGTGTTAGTCCAGTCATGTTTGGATCGTGACAATAAAGAGCTTGAAATCTGAATCGCCTCACATAGTTATTGGGATGTTTGATATTCCTCTGGAACATCCTCTCCAGATCCGACAAGGTGATTTGCTTTTGATACAAAGAAGTACTTCATGTAGAAGGCGCTAGCTATCTTACACCGGTTAGTATTGTTTGTAGAAATGTTGTTGTACTAGGTATATGCCTTTACAGTGAAAGATTTTGAAAATCCTTTAAGGCGCATTACCTGGTTGTACTTGTGTTTTCTCAATGATTCTAGTAAACGGGAAACATGTTCACGAGCATTCCAGTAGAGTGAGAAAAGAGGATAGGGGTATCTCCTTTGGATATCGATCGGGTAGGGAGGCTAGTATTGATGAAACAAAATTGAGCAGGAGTATGATTCCTCTTGCTTGCTCTTAATGGATCTCATAATTGTGTATATAACGAGAAATCCAGTTCCTGTGACCCACTTCGAGCAGTCGAAATTGAATCAAGAATCGAGTTTACTCTACAGCAGATGAGAGAAGAAAAGTCTTCTATTTTTAGCTCTTTTTCTAGCTTCCATCGAGGAAAAAGCTACATAAACGAGATAAAAAATTATCGGTGGACAAATTCAATCATCGTAAGGCCCTGGTCAATCAAAGTGAGTTGATTTTCCAAGGGAGGTGGGCCCCCTCTGAGCTGATTTTATCCCGCTTTACTTTAGAGGCAGAAGCGAATAATAAAGAAAGGAATGAAACAAGCGGACGATACACGAGGACATTTAGATTACTTAATAGTTTAGAATATTTGCATCAAGCTGCTGGATTTACCTAAGCCCAAGCCAGGGATATTCTATTAAAGATATTACTTCCCACGAGTATACAGGAATCGTTCCAGATCTATCGCTGGTATTAGCTTTGGTTTGCTACATCTGACACTTCTCTTGCGACATCTACACTGTAAGAGTCTTGAGGAAGGTGAACACATGATTTTGGATATTCGTCATGTCATCTAGATTTCTGGCGAGAGTCTCTTGTTTGTACATCAAATCTGCAATACTCAGCAATTTTGAGTAGTCCTCACTTCATGAGAAAACCCAACTCATCAAGAAATTGAAGAAGAAATCGGTGCTAAAGGCAATCAAACTCCCCAACCACAACCAATGGTGTATATGAGGTATGATTCTACAAGAACCCATGTTATTTTTCTCCATTTTATGATTGTAATGTGTTAGAACGATTGATTTCAAGTCCAAAAATTAGGTTTCCAGAAACATTTACGGTTGGGTTCGATTGGAATCCCAACCGTAAATATATGTTCTCAAGAACTTACGGTTGGGAACCCAACCGTAACTGGTTTCTTTTAAATTTTACGTTCAGGTTATTTAAATACCCAACCGTAAATCATAAGGAAGGAGATGAAGATGATATTTTACGGTTGGGTTCGATTCTGAACCCAACCGTAAATTATTTTGCAGTCAAAGAAAATTTTTTACTTACGGTTGGGTTCGATTCTAATTGCCAACCGTAAATTATCCTGGATAGTTCAAATTTTTTGTTTTGAAGATTATTTACGGTTGGTTTCGATTGTCAATTCTCAACCGTAAATTCTCCTGGTTAGTTCAATTTTTTTCTTGATGATTATTTACGGTTGGGTCGGATTGTCAATTCCCAACCGTAAATTCTCCTGTGTAGTTGAACTTCTTTTTGTTGATTCTTTACGGTTGGGTTCGATATGTGTAACCCAACCGTAAAGAATTCTGAATTTTTAAATTTTTGATTGATTGTTTGTGTTGAACTGTTTGGAAATTATCTAACTTGTATTGATTGTATGTTGTAGGAATAAGGATAGAGTAAAACCCAAGAACAATAGGGGTAATAATTTAACACCAATTGATCACACTCCAACCCCTCGCTATGAAGTTCATTTAGGGGTAGATAATAGAGGCTTGAGAAAGAACGATAAGAAGAAGAAGAATTTTGAGGTAGAGGTGGTAGCTCTACTCAAGAAGTACTACCTCAAGAGGAAAATAATATTTTACAAGACTTCGAAGATATACCGATGGTGAGTGGAGGTGCGCTTGTGATTAGAGAACCACCACAAGAGGAACAATGTGATGAAGAAGAGACGGACGAAGGATAATTTGTCGATCAAGGAAAAGGTAAAGAAATTGTTGTTGCTTCTACTCAACCTCAAGTGAAGGAAAAAAAGACAAGGAAGAAACCATCACCGAAAGGCAAGCATATTCCCAAAGGCAAAGACGTGTTGTTTCCTAAGAAGAAGAATGGAAGACTTTGGGGTGAGGCCCCAGACATGTCTGCGATATTATTTGGTTATCCGCATTCATGGGGTGCCAAAGTTGCTGAGACTAGGGTATTAATCTAAAAACTTCTCTTGTTTTGTTAAATTTCCGTTTGTTAACTTCAAGTTATAACTTGTTGGTACGATTTTGATTAAAAAAGATTGTTTTTATTCTTTGTAGGATCATACACAGAATGTGAAGAAATTGGTTCGTCAAAGGGTTCAACATTGGCCGTTAGCTGAAGAATATAAAGTCGTTCGTGTTCTCGTAAATGGTACAGGGTTAACTCCCGGAATTACCAATTCTGTGTTGGAATATGACAGTGTTACCTGCACAGCCTTCAGCGAACGTTATTGTCCTGAAACCGATACGTTTCATCTCCCATTCGGCGAGATGACAATAACGCCGGATGATGTCAAGTTAATCTTGACTTACAAGTTGAAGGAAAAGCCGTGTATGAAGATTTTGACAACAACATGTCTTGGAGTGATCTATGTGTCCTTGTTAAAGACACACTTGGATGGGAGAAGACAGAAGCCGAGTTAGAGTTTAAACTGGATGCTGGAGATAAACCGGGTGAAGTTCCGAAGAAAGGTTTAGGTATGACCAAGAAGATCATGTTGCATAGTCTGAGGGAGAAGTTTGGAGGAACCCTGCAATTGAAAAATGATGGGGTCGTCATAGATGAAACTAGAGATATGCGTATAGCCAGGGCGTATCTGTTATATATGCTTGGTACCATCTTCTTCGCTGACAACTCAGGAAATGGGGTCAACGCTCACTTCTGTGCCGTCGTATCTAACCCTTAATGGGACGACAAAAGAAAGCTATAATGCTTAACTTCGACAAAAGAAAAAAAGCCAAGGAAGAAACCATCACCGAAAGGCAAGCATAGTCCCAAACTTGACATGTTAGGACAAGCACACTCTTTTTCTCCGTGCAAGTTGCCCAACCTATAATGCTTAACTTCGTACATTATCTTCTAAATTGCGCAATGCGACACCTTATAAGAAATTCCTTCGAGCCATGGTTCGTCTTTATAGCTGACGTGTTTTCTAGAAAGGCTTTTTTCAAAAAATTCCTTAACTCTGTCAAGGTCACGGAGAAATAATCGTGCATCGCTTCGAAGGCCATAACAAACCCATCATCACAACTATGAAGCTTCTTTTTCATTCGTTTGTGAGATGACTCCGCGGTACTTGTAGCTTGGTTGTCAAAGTGCTTCTATTGGTTTGTGAACGCCGCTACAAACTTATCTTTGTGCGGATTCAACCAATGGTCCATCAAATACTTCAGAACTCTTGGATAATTTTTCCAATGCAAGCATAACATACGAATATTTTCTTCATAATTTTCCTTGGTGATAGACCATGTCAAAGTGTCTCATTCACTTTGGAAACTAGACCATTTTAGTTCCGCCATTTTAGTTTGGCCTTTTCTTGTTGAGGTACCGGTAATTTCTTAATTCTCTCCATCTCGTTTTTCTTTGTTGGCCGAATAATCGGTTTGCACTTGGTTTGAATATTGTTCCACAAGTGGAACGTGCAAAGAAGATTATGAGCATCCGGGAATACCCTTGCTATGGCATTCATCAAGGATTGTTCTTTGTCGGTGATAATCACCTTAGGGGTATATCCTTCAACGTAGAATAATTTAACTTGTTCCAATGCCCACACATAGCTTTCTTCGAGCTCGTCTTTCAAGAAGCAAAAGGCTACACTAAACGGGGACTTGGTAGAAGTTTGGACAACAAAATTCAAGACCGGGAGCTCATACTTGTTAGTTTTGTACGTGCAATCCATTAAAAGCACTTGATGGGAGCACCGTGCTAACTTCATAAACTCGAGATGAGCCAATATAATATGCTTTATTTCTTTATTCTCATCTTCTTCATGGAACATGGTGTAGTTGTGCTTCTCCCCCAAGTACATAAGTTGTTGGATTTGGTCCCTTTCTTGCCATTTCTCACTCTTCAACTTGGCTTTGGCATTGTAGATTGTCTCCAACGTAGAGACATTTTTTGGGTTTATTTTCTTCAAGTGTCCGAGGATATCAATGGGTTTCACTCGTTTTTCCGTCATGTCGTCTACGATGACTTTTTCTTCCTCGGTGAGCCGTGCCGCATAAGGATGCGTTAACAAAGTCTCCGGTGGTAGGTGGTTGTGACGACCACATACAACTCTAGATAAGAACCACTTCTTCTCCTTGTTGGTCTAAAATTGAAGATTGAAAGGACATCCCCTCTTCTTAGTGAAAGTAGTTTGCTTCCTCTTCGTATTTCTTACATACTCGGTACCCTTCTTCGCATGACTTGTATAGAATCCACTACACTCGCAAACCATTTGAAATCGGTTGTCTTTAGTTTGACGGTTACAAACTATCACACACATAATTAACTTGCCATGTTCTCTAGCCCATTGCTTTGCATCATCTTTTTTTCCCATGTCTACATGGTCCAAGAACACAAAGTTAGAAACAAAAAAAAACTTAGCAATATTGTCCAAAAGGAATTAACAACTTATTTATAACCTACCAAGTCGTTCAAATAGTGATCTGTAGTATCTCTAATTAGAACATCATTTGGAGGAGGTTGAGCATACATTGGATAAGGTACAATCTCGATTTGAACAAAAAATATCAAGGCATTAGGTAACAAAATACTAGAAAGTATAACTTTACGGTTAGGTAATGAGCATCGGCCCAACCGTAGGGGAGATTACGGTTGGGTTGTGCCTTCGAATCTAACCGTAAAAATAAAAGAAAACGTACATAAGTAACTACGATTGGAATCAAAAGTCGAACCCAAACGTAACTAGTGCAATAAATACCCATGCACATAATGAGTTACGGTTGGTCGGTACTAAACACCCAACCGTAAAACTGTTACGATTGGGTTTTCCGCCATGAAAGTACGATTACGGTTAGGTCCGAGAAGAAAACCTAACCGTAATCTATCCTGAATCACAAAAATTATCATATTTTTTTACGTGATTTCATCAAATTTGAGCCATAAAAGACCAAGAGTTTAAGTTAGAGGTATACCTGACTACTCTCGGCAATTGAATCTTCACTTTGACGGCTAGTTTCTCCATTTGGTTGAGATTCACCATCACAACTTTGAGTTAAAACCTCTCTACCATCCAAGAGATCATACATAGTTGGGTCTCTATCAATGGGTATGTATAATTTGGTTTGGTTATCATACAAGGATTCACCCACCTCAAATTTGTCACTAGAATCACTCATTTTGGTTGAGTAAATCAAAATCTAGGGCTTTTCAAAAAACTACCAAAAAGTCTCTTTTCTTTCTTCTACTTTTTCTTCCCACCAAACCAAAACAAATAAAAATATGATTTATGCATTAAAACAAAATCTGGGATAAAGGAGATGAAGATGAGCATTTACGGTTGGGTTCGATTATCATACCAACCGTAAATGTTTTTGCAGTAAAACTAAAATTGGTATTTACGGTTGGGTTTGATTGTCAATTCCCAACCGTAAATTATCCTGGATAGATAAAAAAAATTTTGAATATTAGCTAAGGTTGGGTTCGATTGTAAATTCCCAACCGTAACTTCACCTGGATAGTTCAATTTTTTTTTAATTTAGGGTTGGGACGGTTGTCAAAACATAAACATAACTAATCCTGGGTAGTATTATGATTAGTATTTTTCTCTCGCAAATCCATTTCAACAGAAAACACCCACTATTTATTCTTCTTCTTCAGCCGTAAAAAGATAAAAACTCCATCTGATAGGGATTTTATTCATCGATTGTTCTTCTTTATTGATTCTCAGAAAATTTCACGCTAAGATGAAAAGGTCAAGAGATACAAGATCAGGACGAATTGGTGTGAATCCACCATTAACTGAATGCTTCTCCTCCACTGTTGATCCACATATCGAAGATTTGGTGAATGAAGAAGTTCAATCACCAGTGATTCCTACCAAAATGTTTGTTATAAGGTAACAATCGAAAAACCCATTGTTTATATTAGGCTTTGATTGAAAAAATTGGATTGATTGATGAAGATAGGGTTTAATTATTTATTTATTTATGATCTATATACGGCTAGGTTCTCCTACGGTTGGGAAAAGAAGAACTCCCAATCGTAAATGGATCCTTATGTTGATCCAACCTTGGTATTTATGCCATTTTTACGGTTGGGAAATCTTAACATTCCCAACCGTAATCCTATTTACGGTTGGGTCGTGTAGCTTGACCTAGACGTAGATTTAAATGTGAAACTAATTTTTTCCCAACTTTTGCTTGTTTGTAACATTTTTAGGAATCAAGCAAAGGGGTTGGTCAAGGATTTGAGCCGTTCCATTGCCGTTGGGGAGTTGTTGAGTGTTGAAAAACAAAGAACACTTCTACAAGGGCTTAAAGATATAACTAAAGAGATATCTAAATCTGACGAGGATGTCCAAGAGAATGTTGTCGTAGTGGATGAATAACTTATGGAGTTCTTGAACGTTACTGTTTTTATTTGTTGGTATCTTAAGACTTACTTTGTTGTAGTGTGGTTGATTATGGATTTGAACAATGCCTTTGTTTTTATTAGTTCTTTTTATGAATATGAATTTCTTAATATAACTTGAATGAATGGAGTGTAGTTTCTTTTTTATTGTTAAGTGATTCAAGGTATAAATAGATGAAAAAACTCAACTCATGTTTACTTACGGATAGGTGTCCTCCAATTGCTTTTAATGAAAAAAACATTAGGCAACAAAACACTAGATATATACATTTACGGTCAGAATATGAGCATCGTACCCAACCGTAAAAAAGATTACGGTTGGGTTTAGCCTTCGAACCTAACCGTTAATTACGGTTGGGAATCAAAACTCTAACCCAACCATAACTGGTGCAACAAATACCCATGCACATGATGCGTTACGGTTGGGTCCCATGCTAAAACCCAACCGTAAAACTGTTACGATTGATTGTTCCGCCATGAAAATACGGTTACAGTTAGATTAGATGAACACCTAACCGTAATTGTTAGTTACGGTTGGGTACGATGCTGAAAACCCAACCGTAAAACTGTTACGATTTGGTTTTCCGCCATGAAAGTACGGTTACGGTTTGGTTAGGACGAACACCTAATCGTAAATGTTTTCTACGGTTTGGTTCGACAAGAAAACCCAACTGTAATGTTCCCTGAACCACAAAAAAATTCATACTTTTTTACGTAATTTCATCAAAAGACTAAGAGTTAGAGGTATACCTGACTACTCTTGTTGAGTGAATTAAAATCTAGGGTTTTTAAAAAAAACTACAAAAAAATCTCTTTCATTTCTTCTACTTTTTCTTCCCACCAAACCAAAAAGAGGAAAAATTTGATTTGATTTGATTTGATTTGATTAAGTATAAGATTATTTTAGATTAATTATTATTAGTCTAATCTATTAGCTAAGTAGTTTTACTAATATTAACTAAACAGGGGTAGTTTAGCCATTATGAAAATATAATGGATAAGGGGTTTTTGAAATTTATACCTAGTGTCCCTATTTTGTCTTCACATGAAAACCCTTCTATTGAAATGGGAAGCCCCTATATGTGACTTCTTTTTATAAAAATGAATGACACAATTGAAGAAGGTTGCACTATCTAGTTTGATTGAATACGCATTATATGGTTCACGCTTCATGATTCAACTTGGAAAATTCACCCCGTGAAAAGAGAAAATGAAAATGAAATTAATACGACCAATTTTTTTCTTGACAAGTGGACAACTTGAAGTCCATATTAGTATAAAACTTTTGAGTATAATAAGGAATGATGGTCAATTATCCGATATAATTGGTCAAATTAAAATGGTAGAAACTATGTTCTTCTCTGGACGCTAAAAATAGCCTTTGATGGTTTTCCTTTGGACTTCCTATATTACAAATTGCAGCAGTTAATTGGCCCGAGTCTTTTCGCCCGAAAAGCATTATCTTTTTGTTCACCATAAAATTGTTCACACTAATATTAGTATCCAAAAAAATATTTCTAGAAAAAATAATATATATGTTGAAATACTTTCTTTAGATTCGAAAATCAAAATCGTACAAGACAAGTCTAAACCACGATAGTAGTCGTTTCGTCCTGCTTCGGTCACAAGAAGAAAAAATGGATTGATCTTAAGGGAGGGAAGCAAAGAAAGTTGAAGGAAATAAGTGTGATGAATTGTGTGTAGAGATGTTGAACTATTAAGAATAACAAAGCTTGTAAAGAATCATAAGCTTGTTGTGTTTTCTGAATGGGCTAAGTAGCCTATTTATAATAGTTTGGGAACACGTTTTCCTTGAAAGTCCAGTGAAGAGATGGAGAGGTGGAAGTTATGGGGATAATGGTATAACCGCCTTGGAATATTCGGGAAACCATTACTCCATTACTCTATTATCTGCTTCAACCATTACCACCATTTTGTAACTTTCCATCATGGGGTGTTGCCACGCCGCATGTTGTTGTAAACCACCAAACCAGTACCCATGAAGAATCCCCCTATGTAATTGTTTTGATTTTTCGTAGAAGTTACTGGAGTCATGGACTCAAAACACATGAGTAATTCGTGAGTTTGTCGTAAGATAACACTATCAATGAGTTTTCTCCAATGCAGTATAGCAATGGTCTAGTATTGGTGCTAGTTAGCAAAGAATGATGTTGGCACGAGCGAATGAGGTTGGCACAGAAGAGCATGAGCAAGAAGACGTGTAAAGGTAAGGAAAGAGGAGTGTTAGCGCTGCCGCTAGCACTGCTAGTGCTTGTTTGGCGCATGGGCATATTGGCTTCGTTGGTTTTTTCTTGGCCTTTTGGCACATGTGTGTGTTACTCATTGGTGTTTGGAGTATGGCTAGGGCTTGCTAAGGATGGCACTTGCTAGTGCCATGGTTATTTCATATGCACCACTAGCTTTTGCATTCATTAATGTTGTGGCCATATTTATGGCCTGTTTAGGGTTTCTCAATTGTATGAGTTTTAATGTTAGCATTTATGTTTAACTTTTATGCAGTGCATATAGAGCATTTTCAAGAGATTCAGTTGTGGAATTTTGCAACTTGAAATAATGTTTGATGTGACTCTGCAATTAGATGGTATGCATCTAATTAGCGTTTTATTCAGATATGGCATAGCCTCTATTCTGAATGTTCATAATTTTGTGTAATCATTGTGTTCTGATTAATATAGATAGTTTACATGGATGTGCATGAAATAACGAGGGTTTAACCGGGTAAAGCCCTGAAATTTTGAAGGCGCATACATATATGAAAGAGCTACAGGGATAATGTAGCCATGAGATGAATATGCATTCTTAATTTTTTTGCGGAATGTAAGATAGCAGTATGTATTCATAATTCTGATGTCGGGTCAAGAATTTATACATGTTTATTTCATGCTTCTGTAGCTAGGCAAAAGCAATATTACAGTCTTTTCACTCGTCAAAAAAAACTCACCATCAACAACTCATAAGAAGCGTCCTTTATTTTCTGTGTTTTACAACTTTCACATCCTTTTGTTTCTAAGAGCAACTCTAATTGAGTATAGGTTTCTAAAAATAATGATGTCACCAAAAACTTTAGAAACTCTCAATAAAAAAAACTTCTCCAGTGATTGTTGGATAATTAAAATTTAAATGATAGAATTTTGAGTTTGGAGGAGAGTATGGGTTTTCTCATCCATACTCGCGTCATTAGTTTGTTTTAAATTTATTTTAATTTTTGATTTTGTGAGTTGATTTATTGTAAGTTCCTAAAGAGAAGACGTGGAACGAGGCCAGATCTTGGAAAAATAAACTTTTCTATAAATATATCAAAATAGATATGGATACAACTACCACTGGAGATGCTTATGGAAACAAAAAAAATATTTGTATTGTATGTTATTAAATACCTTTTTTAGGACTCTACATAAGATAAATACCCATACACCATTGGAGATGCTCTGAGCTTTGAGTTTTTTAATCAGAAGTAGAATGTGAAATGCTAACGAGCAACAGACGTAATGGTAGATGGGTAGAAGTTCATGTGTAAGCCCAAATAATGAAGAGTCTTGGTTTTCTAGAAAGGAAAATTAGGTAAAGCCGCAACAAGATTATTTTTCCTATTCACAAGCCCAAAATATTTTTTAGTTATCAAATCAATAATCATTCGAAATTGTGAAAAAAAAAAAAAGACACAAGTACACGCAGTAAAGTGGCTGCATAACTCGTAACGCATCCTATTTTGTTAGGAGTATAATTGGCAAAGAAACTAGAATATAACATATCTAAAAATATACCTTGGAATTTTACAAATTTTATCTTGTTGGAAATCTTTTAAAGATATTTACATACGTGTCGTAAGTGCAACAAATTAATCAAGATATTTCCCACTAATTAACTAGTAATTAATATATTAGTAGTAAGGATCATTCACACAAAGAGATGTGTAATTGATATGTTATTTGGTTTCCCAGACAATAATAAATACTAAAAAAGGAGGTTTGTGGATTAATCAACCAAAAATAACAATAAAAAGATAATAAGAAATAAAGGATGATTAAGGAGTCGTTTGCCAATACCAAACATTAACTCACTTAGTATATTCGTTTACTACTCGTCAAAATCATCCATCACTAACCGTAAGATAATAGGTACGCATAGTTATCCCCAAAACTTCTTTGATCACTGGATACGGAAGTTCTCGACTATCAAATTATATTTGTCTGAGCCGCCAATAAGTACGCTATCAAGGTGTAAAGAGTTTATCTCTAATATGAAAGAGGGTGAGCCATAGTTGGATCCTCTACTATTCTATGCTCTTTCCAAAAGCGTGCCAATCCCTATGTTATGGCGGAGCTGTTCTACTCGCAGGGAGAATTTCCCCATCTTGCTTCTGGCGAAGCTTCTAGAACTATGTATGGAAAGCATGGGATTTTGAGATTCGACCGAACATGAATCCCGCAGGTCTAAAACATACATGACTAGCCACCTGAGAACGATATAGGGTTTGTGAATTTAGGTTGAACTCAGCAGTTAAACTCAGCAGTTAAACTTAGTACGCTCGGTTCACTTATTGATGTTGTTTTCACTCGCGATTGCTCCACAGAATCCCTCTGCAAGGTCTCGTGATTTGTACTTGTCTAGAGAATTAAGAGACTATTACACTTATATCCCCTAACTTCTGCTAGCATTAAATTGATCAATAGATTAATCCAATTGTACACTTGATCTAGAAATCGATCATGAACCCTAAATGTAGTGAAATAAATGACAATGATTAAAACTCCAAATAAATTTGTAAAAATAATAAATCTATATGACTTGAACATTGAATTCATCCATAATCAATAAAAACTAGTTACTCATAACACAGAAAGAAGTAGGAGTAGCATGGTTTCCCCTAAAGGAGTAAACCCTAGGTTTAAGATGTAGAGAAGACTATATGTAAAATTTGTATCTAGGCTCCCCTTTATATAGGCTTCTGTAATCTCCTTTTAATGTCTATCCAACTAGGAAACCTGATAATCGTTAAATATTTTCACCTCCTTTTGATCCCTTTCCAATTATGACACTTAACCTCCTCAAAATCCAACAAAAACCCTTTATCAAGTGTTTTAGGATGAAAACAAATGTACTCCAAAAGAGTACTTTCAGGTAAGTTCGAGAAATTAAACTTGAACAAGACAAGCCTAAACCAAGAAATGGTCGTTCAAGTCCTGCTTCGATCACAAGGGTGGAGATGATTGGGCTGGTCTTAGGGAAGGGAAAAAAAGAAGATTGAGAAATCACTGTGTGATAGAAAATGGTAGTGTATAGTTTCAAAAATGAATTATCTCTGAGATATATCGGTAATTCTGTTTTCTTTTTTTTTTTTGAATAGATGAAGCCATCTATTTATAGTTCTGATAGGAAACAAACTGATTTCTTGTAAGTGGTGGAAGTTACAGAAGAAGTGGAGCAATAACGTTTGTAGAGATTGTAGTGGAGTCATGTCCGGAAAATAGGTAAGACTTGTCTGACCACTAATCCTCGTACTCTCAACCGCTCTGAAACCGTCCCACTCTTTATTAACTCTTGTTCATGGATGTGTTGCCACAACACACGATTGCCGCAAACTGCCATACCAATACCCCAATGAGAATCCCCCCATGTGTTGTATTTGATTTTTCGTAGAGATAGTGGAGTCGTGGACTGTCACTATTTTAATTAGGTCAAGTCAATAACTTGCTAAGTTAGTGAGGCAAGTTGCGCAACTCACTTAAATTGATAATTAGACCGATCATTGTTGAGTCTGGTAAGTTTAGTGGTCATGTACTAGATTAGGAGTAACATTGTGTAATTTTAGTAGCCATCTAACAGTTTAAAAATGACATGGCATAAATTTGGGAGCGTTCAAAGCCAAGATTGCGGGAAGATTCCCAAGGACCAATCGTGGGGCACTTAAGAATCCAGACAAGGAGGCTTAATGGATAGCCATATAGGGATAGCTCTGGCATTAGGCCAGCGATGAGAAAGAGTGGGGCGTCCCTAGGACGTTTCCTAGTGAAGCTATCGCTAGCCTTTGTTCCTAGCGCGAGAATGTGGCGCGTCCTTGAGAACGGAGCCTAGCAAGCTAATGTTGGCCTTTGTGCCAGCAAGAAATGTGGTCATCCCTTAAGGATGCTGCTAGGAAAGCTAACAATGTCCTTGTGCCTAGCGAGAGAAATATGGCGCATCCCTTAGGACACTGCTAACAAAACTAGCGTTAGCCTAGTTTCTAGCGCAGAGATATGTGGCGCGTCCCTTAGGATGCTTCTAGCAAGCTAGCGCTAGTTTTATGCCTAGCACAGATAAACGTGGAGCGTTCCTTAGGATACTGCCTTAGCGAGGCTAAAGCTAGCCTGATGCTAGCGCGAAGAAGCTAGGGATAGCCTAGCACGGAGACACAACGCGTCTTTAGAGGCATTGCTCTTTGATTGTGGCGCATCCAAGAGGAACAACGTATAATTTGTGACACGCCCTTGAGAAAAATGCTAACGCGACACATATTTAAGGTTAGGACGGCGAATTCTGATGCGCTCTTTGCGAGCATAATATTAAGCTAGAACGCGTTCTCGGAGATCAGGTATTAGTTATTTTCATAATAGGTAGATGTTATTGAAACATCGATGTGCATTCAAAACATGTTCAAGGAATTCAGTTGTAGAATTTATGCGACTTGAGACTGGTTCGATATGGCATAAATATTTTAAATATTAGAGAGACTACGGGATCAGTATAAACGCTCGTAACCATTTGCAGAGATTGTATTCTTAATTCGCCTGTGGAATATAAGTAGAAATACAGTACTCCATGTTTTGATATAAAGCCAGAGATATATGCAAAAATATGCACGAAATAAAAGCAAGTGGGGTATTAATTATTGAGGAGTTGGATGAGAAAGTGTTTGGAACTTGGCGAGTAAGAAGAGGGTCATTGATGTTTTTGGCTGATGAATGGTCAGGGGAATTATTTTTGGTTCTCTTTGGCGTTGGGTAAAAAGAAGGTGAAAGGACAGCAATAGAGAGGAGTAGATGTGGCATAAAAGCAAAGGAAGTCAGATTTTATAAGAAGGTGGGGACCGAGAGATGGTGAGTGAGGCAGAAGCCATGGATGAGAACAAAAGAGTTTACTATAAAAAAGGATGAAACAATTTTGAGAAGGGGGAGATTTTTCTTGGTTTTTATTCTCTCGAGGTCTGGGTTTTACGACTGTGATTGGGAGGCGTAAGATAGAGAAGGTGGTGTGACAGCTGGTAGTTGTGAGTTTATTTTTGTGTTGTGTTTTGACGGAAGAAGATGGAGAAAACATTGTAGCTCGATCTCGGTTTAATCTTCCCTCTCTATTTTTGGTTATTTATTTTTAATGGGTTTTGAGAAACCCATAACCATGTTCTAATTGATTTTGAAACTAGGGTTTATGGTAGAAACCACTTTGGAGTATTAGGATACTTTGAATTGAATTATTTAGCGTAAGACCAGTATGATTTGAATATGATTAAATCTTTTATTGATTTAATGATGAAATTAGTTGTTGCTTCACTGGTTCTGTACGATACAGTAACCTCTGTGCGTAATTAATTGGGTCACAAATATTTATATTATCATTTGATATTCCATGCTTGGGTTAAATTCTTTGATGGGTTATGCTTAGAATTGCAAGTATTATTTGTGAGCCAATATTTCGTTTCGTATAATTTTCCCGTTAACGCAATTTATGGTGTATGCTGAGACTTAGAGCTTTTGATGCGTCATGCTTAGGGTGTCTTAGCGATATTTACGACTCTAATACATATAATAGGTGATGTCCATAGAACGAACAATAAATAAATATTCAGGAGTTATGTTTCATTTCGGTAATTGAATAGAAATAGTGGTGGATACTATAAACCATGGATACCAACTCTTTCATTATATTTATTTTATTAGTTTAGTTTATTTTCTTTGTTATTATTCTTTCTAAAAATATAAAAATATCATCCTTGCTTAGTCAATTAGAGATATTGATTACAGTAATTTCCCCCACTCTCTGTGGGTTCGACCCGTATTTTTCGCTTCTATATTGTAGACGTTGTGCGATTGCGGTTATTATATATAGGTTTCTCTGAATCCTATCAGTTTTTGGCGCCGCTGCCGGGGAGCGGTTGTGGAATATTGTAATTAGTATTTTTGATTTTCTAATCGTAGTTTAAATTTTTATTTTATTTTATTTTTTATTTTGTACAGTATTTTTATTTTTATTTTATCTGTAGGATTTTTAGTTCTTTTTGACTAGTTTTGTGTCTTAGAATTTTGTTTCAGGTACTTTTGGGGTTGCTCATTGTCGTCTAGCTCAACAACATTCGTCTGCTGTAAAATACTCACGAGTTTCTTGCTTTTGAGTTATATATTGAACGATTTGGATAGGTTGGACGCTCGTTAGTGAATGTAGATACGAGGTACTAGTACTGCTTTTTAAAGTGGAAACATACTTAGCTGAGTTCTTTGAAATCTTCCGTTCCAATTATAAGGGTAAGAGCAATTTCTTCTTTTCTTTTATGGTGTGATTTATGGAATGAATGATTTAGTGATTACTTGTTTGTTTACTTCCTAAATTTGCACCAATTTTATTTTGTATAAAGTTTTGTTTTTATTTTTATTTGTATATATGGTGTCTAGTGAAATGGCATCCTTTCTGACATTTTGGAACTCATCCAAAAAGTTCCAGAAAGAAGAGTCAGAAAAAGAGTTATTTACTGAAACAATTGGAGAATATGCTTTTAGAAATTCATATTATCAGGAACCCATGAGAGCAGAGCGTGTAAATAATAATTGGAATTATTCTCACGGCTATGATCATTGCAAACCTTACGAAGGTTATGGTTATTGCCAACCATACCCATGTGTGAGCCATATTTTACTGATTCCAATTATTATTCATATGCTTCTCAGTCATAGTGTGAGGAAGACCATCCATTCTACTGTGACTCGTCTCCACCATCTTTGCTTGATCGCCTCAACAATGAGATTGTTGAACGGACCAAAGCTAGTGAGTTATTTTTTTTTGAATTGAATAAAACCTATGCTTATTGTGATCAACTTGCTAAAGAAACTGATTTATCGATTGCTCAACTAACGCAATCGATAAATGATTGTGGTTTTACTAAGGATATAAGTTCTAATTTTTCTCATGATATTAATAATGACACCGTAATGAACGATGAATTATTGTGCTTTGAGAATGCTGATGAACTTGACACTTGTGATTATAGGAATAGACATACTGTTATGACATATAAATTCGATATATCTTGTCCCACTCTGGATTATAATGATGATTATTCGACTAATTATTCAGATGATGATGATGATCTAGAAGAACATGTTTATACAGAGGATATTATTGACGATTTTAATAACTCAGAGACAGTAGATGTGCAAATTGATATACCTTCTAATCATGTAAATTGTGAGATTCCTACATGTCACTTAGATGTAGACAATGATGATGTGTGGCTCTCGGGGATTTTACATGAGAGTAATGATAGTATATGTTTTTCCTATGACTTAGGAGAGTCAATAGAATTTTTCAAGGACATGGAAGAGCATGTAACACTGATTTTGAAGGTTTTGTCGACTTCCTCACAAGAGGATAAGATAGAGGATTCCAAATCCATATTACGTATCACTTCTCCTGGATTTGTTAACCCAACTTTTTGTAGAGTTCCTAGTTTTGGATTAGATGTGTGTGCTTTAAAAAAAAATTGGACTACTTTGCTTCTCATGACATCTATGAATCTGTGCATGTTTTTCCTACAGTTTCAGTTCTCATCCCTAGCGAACCCTTTGACTCGGTTATTTTTGTTCAAAATGATATATTCTTTGCAAAAACCAGGTTTGCGGTAGCTTATTTCTTTTGATAGTCGCATCATCTTTATGTTGCTACTGCGAGAGTGTGAGGCTATCATTGGTTGTTAATATTGTATTTTGGGTTGATCTCCAAATTTTCAGGTTGTTAATTATGGAGATCCTTTTTGTACATATCCAGTAGGTAGATTCTTATTTTCTTATTTTTATTTTTAGTGTTCTTTGTTATTACTACCTTTTGATGTGTTATAGAGAATACTGCTTTTCTTGAGTCAATCAGGTGAGACGTTCCAATCCCTTCTCTTTGATTTATATTTGTTTCTCCTATTTATATTTATTGCATATCATTCTAGGTTGCACGGTTTGAAACACTGAGGACAATGTTAGATATAGGTTTGGGGGTAAATTTTTCGAAACTTGATGCCAATAATGAAACTCCAAAATTTAGAAATTTGTGAACTATTCAGGGTGACACTAACCATTGTAGGTAGATGGAGACAAAATTCATGTATATAGAAATTGGTGTGCCAACCTAAATGGTCTATTCATAAAAGGACAGAGCTCAGGTGTTAGAAATAACATGATAGTCGTCACCATATCTCGGAGCCGTCACCATATCACGTTCTGCTTTTATTTTTGCATCTTTTTGTGTTTCTATAAGTGATTTGGTGGGTCACTAGTATCGCCTTATTGTCGTCAGGATGAAGTAGAATGATTGAGATCAAGCCCCATTATTTTAATTGAATTTGACCAATGAAAGAAAAAAAAGACACTTGGATAGCAATATGTGTGTTCTCTCTCTCTTCATCGCCTAACAAGTGATAAGTACATAAAATACATAATGTGGATATCAATTTCTTATGCTTCTGGTAGTTACATTTTTTTTATGTTTTGTAGGTATTTTGGAGTCACAGGAAGCAAAATAAGAGAATTAGAGGCTCAAGGCGTCATTCGGCAACTTTGGGTATTGGTGGAATTAAAGCTAGCAAGCACACAAGTCTCCGATGGATCAAAACAAACAATTACTAGGAAGCATCCAGGTTTACAATGGAATATAGAGAATTACTAAGGGGAGGCTTGTTGTTCTATAAAGGAAGTGCTAAAGGGAGTCAAGTTGCTTGTTATAAAGGCAAACAGCCTATTTGCTTAAGGGCCACTTTATTTCCCTTTTAACCTAACTGAAAGGCGGGATAAATTTCATGTCATACTTTTCAGGTCACGATCGAGACCTATGTTCTAGCTCCTTCATGCCAGAGAGTGGGTAAGAACATATTCAGATGTAACGGATACACGGAAGTTAGTGGTCGCAATATGGTTGATTTTGGTTTGATGTGGCCGGAAACACCAACAGGAAAAGAAGATGGTGATGATGGGTCTCGCTGTGAGATGTTGAAACAGCTACAGAGAAGAAATTCTATGAGATGGCAGAGAAACAGAAAATCAAGATGGAGTTGATGTTGGTGTTCGAAGCCTGAGAGAAGATAAGAAGAACAAAAAATAGAGTATTGAGTTATTGCGTCGAAAACAAGAATGGGTTTGATAGTGAGAAGTGATTGATGAGAACTCAGTGAAGAGACGAAGGATGGGTTATGGCTCAGCTAAGTGAAGTTTGTAGAGGATTGAATGGGTTTTTGGTGGCTGAGTCTCAGCCGAGAACTTTTGCTGCCAATGAGTTGATGGTTGTGTTTAATTGACTCTTGCGGTTTGTTTAGAGGATTGACAAGAAGGATATGAACTATTTGGTGGAGCTCAAGACCGAAAATCAGTTGAAGAGAGGTTTGATTTCAGGCGACATGTGTTGTGCCGGTTAAGAAAACTAGTAATGGTTTTGTTTGCAGATGGTGTTGAATGGTTCATTTGTATGGGATATTTCGAAATTGCAGGGAAGGTGATGAAAGTGGTGTTAGAGAAACCGATAACCTTGCCAGAAATCACTAATAGATGTGCACTTAAAGAGTTCGCTGAAATGCCTAAGACACTTGGCCGTGAGTAGGGAAAAGTTTGAAGCATCCTGTCAGTTTGACTGACAGGCCCAATAGTTTGTTTGGGCTTGTTATATTCTTGGGCTGCCTCTATAATACTGATTTGGACTGCGAGCGGTTTTTGACTGGAATATTATGGGCCTTCTACGTGAATCTGTTTTGGGTTGGAGATGTATGGACTTAAACTTGGAAAGGTAGGGTTTTGAGGTGTTTGAGTTATGTAAGGAAAATATAGTTTTATTTTAATAAGGATTTTACAAGGGAGAAAAGCTATATAAGAGTAACTTGAACAAGAGAGGGAGATATTCTAGGTTTTCACCTAGTTCTATTCTCACCTCTTCTATTTCTTTTTGTGGGTTTGTACGGGGCAGATTTCTCAACATCTAGGATTTTTAATTTATTTCTTTAATTCAATTTTGTGAACTCCAATTATTATGAGTAGCTAATTTTCTTCTATTGGTTATGGATTAGTTGAATTTTATAATACATGATTCTTTGAATTAATACATTAATTTTGTCTCGATTTTATCGTTTATGATTCACTACAAATATCGCCACGTATGATTTGAGTGTTTGTTTCATCGAGTGGCCAATTTATCGAACTCACATTCATATCTATAGCTAATTTAGGGTCTATTATACGCAAAAGTGATATTCCTTGAATACAAGTAGCACAAATATGGTTATTGCTTGTAGTGATATATCCTAGTAATCATATGTGAACTGTGACCTTTGTTAAATTGAATTAGTGCGCTTTCCACGTTCAATTGCATTGATTTATGTAATTTCATGAATCTTAATGCTCCTCGGGAATTAAACTTGATTAGTAATTTTTACACATTATGTTGTTCTCTTGGTAGAACTCATATTCGCATCTTTTTAATGTGTTTGTTGATGACTTAAGGAAATTTACCGGATATCCTTGCGATCAAGGTATTCTGAGGCTTTTGATAAAACGAGATTAAATATCAATTCTAATTATTAGTTCAAGAACATGTTTTGTGAATGAAAACGAAACCTTGCCAATATTCTCAACTATTTGCTTCTTTTCTACGATTTCTTAGTTTTCTTAATTAGGTTAATTACTTTCACTAAATCTGAAAATCCCCCATTTTACGTAAGATTCCGGAACCATATAACAACCAAGACCTCCTCGTGGGAACAATATTTTCTTACCCTTGCTTGATAATAAATCATAAGTAGTGAGCAAGTAAATAAATAATTTTGACGTGCAAACGACCACATCAAATTTGGCGTCGCTGCCAGGGAGGTGGCGTATTGTTATTTGTTTTTGTTTTTGTTTTTGTTTTTATTTTTGTGTTTATTTTTTGTTTATTTTTATTTCTGATTTTTGTTTCTTATTTTTGAATCTAACCTAGTTTTGAGAATCTTATTTCAGGTGCTTATTTTTTATGGAATGAGCATATTACAACAATCAATACGGATTTCAACCTCAACAACACTATGAAAATTGCCTACCACCTTTGGGATACAATCAAAACCAATTCATTGGCTATGATCAAAATCCTAGAGAACTTTATGGTGATTTTCATACATACCAACAACCTTGTAGTGGGTATGTAAGTCAACCACCAAGGTGGGACGACTATACTTCCAATTGGCTTTATTCGAGTTGTATACACATGTTATGAATGGATTAAAAGACTTGCAACATAGACTAGACCAACTTGAGCGTAGTAGGGAGAATGTTGCACAAACTGAATTTTACAATAGTTTACCTTACCCGACTATCGATCATAGTTATGATCATTCACCCATTCAAAGGGAAGAGTCATGGGTGAGAGATTCTATTGGAGTTAATGGTATAAAGCGTGTAAATGTCATAAAACTTGCTCAGAAATTATATGATTTGGAAGATGACGGAGCCGCGGAAGAACTTCTAGAAGAAATTAGTAGGACCATTCGTATGGAACTCAAACAACGTTGTGATAAAGGTTGTGAAACCGATGAAGATTCTTATTACGGTGAGTCTGAAAATGGAGAGGAGTATGTTGAGAATGAGACCGAATTGAATGATATTGTGGAAAACCCAATTGAACTTGACAAGAATTATAATGATAATGTTGACGCTGAAATTTTTATGAAAACGGATGAAGATTGGTTAAAGTGTTTTATAGAGGACCATGATACACATGAGGTGAGTAATTCACTTGAATTCTTTAAGGATGAAGAGGATCCCATGATACAAGAGATTGTGCAAGGTTTAACTAATTCCTTGTTTGTTGATTCTTCTCATTTACCTCTCATTGGCTTTAATGTATGTGCTTCGGAAGTATTGTTGAATGGCTTTGCTTCTCAATATCCTCCATTGGAGATACTTGATTCTCACACTATACAGGTTTGTGAAACGGAAACTGTAAAAGTTCCCAAAATATATGTTCTCTAAACACTCTCGAGTGTAAAAAAGACTAAGTGTGGGGGGAACTTCTATCGGGGGATAGCTTTAATTCTGTTTTCTTATACTAATATTCGTGTGAAACTATTGTTAGAATTGCATATTTTTCTATTGGTGGACCCCCAAATTTTCAGATTGTTGATCTACGGGCGACTAAAAAGTCGGGTTGACGACTTTAAACCAAGCATTGTGTAACACCCGCAATTTTTGCATGAAGCTTACTCAAGGACGCGTCATGGCCTGGGTTGAAGCTTCACCCTAAGCTTATAAAGCTCGCTTAGGATTGCATCATGGTGTTGATGCCTTGACCCCGAAATATAGTGTTAAGGCCCTATTACGCGTGATGCGTATTTGAGGAGGCATCATAGTGCTACTGCACTATTATGCCGTGATGCATGATTAAGAATGCATCACTAAGCCAAAGCTGCGTAAGTGAGAGCATCATAGTGCTAATGCTCTATTATGTCGTGATGCATGATTGAGAATGTATCACTAAGCCAAAGATGCGTAAGTGAGAGCATTATAGGGATAATGCACTATTATTCTGTGATGCATGATTCAATGCATCACTGAGCCGAATTCGCGTAAGTGAGAGCATTATAGTGCTAATGCACTATTATGCCGTGATGCATGATTCAATGCATCACTGTGCCGAAGTCGCGTAAGTGAGAGAATTATAATGCTAATGGACTATTATATCGTGATGCATGATTCAATGCATCACTGAGCCGAAGTTGCGTAAGTGAGAGCATTATAGTGCAAATGCACTATTATGCCGTGATGCATGATTGAAAATGCATCACCAAGCCAATGTTGCGTAGTGAGAGTGCATCATAGTGCTGAGGCACTATTGTGCCGTGATGCATTATTGAGAATGCATCACTGACCAATATTGTTATTCGAGAGAGCATCATAGTGCTAATGCACTATTATGCCGTGATGCATGATTCAATGCATTACTAAGCCAATGTTGCGTAAGAGAGAGTGCATCATAGTGCTAAGGCACTATTATGCCGTGATGCATTATTGAGAATGCATCACCGAGCCAAGAATACATCACCGTGATGCATTAGCTTTTTCACTTGTAGCTTACCTGAGAATGCTTCGCTTGGCTTTGGCAAGAAAAATTCATTTTCGGCCTTGTGCAGTTCGATGGATATCACTTCCTATTCTTATATTTATTTGTAAAAATGCGAATAAAACATATATATGGAAGTCGCTTTGCTTGAATGTGCATGAGCAGTAATGCACATAAAAAAAATGCGATGTAGCTTATACATTGGAGCATAATTGATGCATAAGCATCAATATGCTTGTAGCTTAACCGATGAAGCTTGGATGTGCATGAACGGTAATGCACATATAGATAATGCGAAGTGGTCAATATGTTGGAGCATACTTGATGCATAAGCATCAATATGCTTGTAGCTTAACCAATAAAGCTTGAATGTGCATGAGCGGTAATGCACATATATATATATGCGATGTGGCATATACGTTGGAACATACTTGATGTTAAAGCATCAAAATGAAGATAGCTTAGCCTATAAAGCTTGAATTGTGCAAAAGCATCATTTAATCGTGTTACGTACTTGAGAATGCATATTTGCATAATAAATAACGGTAGCTATTCACAAGCTAGTGCATACCTTGCGAAAGTCCTTCGGCCTATACGGTTTAGGCTTTGCTTGGCCTTTGGCCTTGCGATGAAGTTGGAATCGAAGTTGACCTTGCCTTAATAGGCTTAAGTTGCTTGTTCCTTTCGAATTGACCCTTTGATGAACTACGGTCATGCTTGATCCCTTCAAGGTACGGGTTGGGTACGTAGGCAGCCGCAATGCAATGCATTGAGGTGCAGCACTTTGTCGCTCATATCATCTAATTTAGAGATGATTGCGATATTATGGTAACTCATATCATCTGGCTTGGCAATGTTAAGCAAGAGATGATTGTTACCGCACTTGATGAGGTAATTACATTCCATTTGATGGATGTTCACACTTTTTATCAAGCTATTCGGTATGAACGGAATATGCCTGGTTGTTGCACTTTTGGAAAAAACAAGATCAGTGCATGTACCTAGTGCTTAGTCGAAGCTGAATTGATAAGGCAAAAAATTAGGCTTGAAAGGCCTAGGTGCTAGTCCAAGGCATGAGTTAGACCTAGACAATGATCATGTTTATGTGATGCTTGCCAAAGGCATTCACCATAGGCTTTAACGGCCTTGCACCCTTAGCAGAACAAGGGTGAGGTAGAACGGTATAAACGTAGCTTGAATGATATGGGAACTACGTTTCGAGTATAATGCTTACAAGGCATGCTTGGGAAGGCAAATATACCTGCATACACAGTGAGAAGTTAAGCTCTAAGGTCCGTTTACTCTCTTTTAATCGTGCATCGTGGAGTTCTGGCCTGCCCAGCGCAACGCGCCAGGAGACGGAATTTTACGGTCCGTGACACGCTGCATGGGAGGCAACCCATTGGTTTAGTATTTCTTATACGTTCATTTGTGTGTGTTTTTCTGAATTTTCATATCATTATAGGATTTCCCACCTTATTTTACATTGGATGAATCAATTTACATGAGGACAATGTAATGTTTAAGTGTATGAGAGTGGTTAAGCATATAGAATTCTTAAGTATTCACTTTTAAGTAGAAAATTTTAATTTTTTTGTAACTATTTGCATGAAACCTTCAACTTTTATATATTTTAGAGTCACTTATATACTTCTAGCTACATTTACATACGGAGTTCTAACCTAAATAACTGAACTTATAAGTATTAGAGAACTATATTCGGGTTTCTTAGTTGTTGAGAGGCTAGAGATGACAAAAATGGACTTAAACCGCCGGTGACGAGTATAGTATTAGAGAACCGATCATTAAATTCCTATGAGTGAGGCACCAAACCTTCAATATTGTTCGTTTAGAGTGTTTCATCTGCGCGAATTTCGGGAAGAATGATGAGCTACCCAACCTCGTACCAATTTTATCACTACTTTTTGATCTCTAGAGTGCTAATTCTATCAATCATGAGGGTGAAATCAGAATTACGACAAAACCTTACCTTGTAGTTTTATTTACAGTTGGCACCATTCTCTCTCTCGACAACAACATGTCCATAGAAGCACCATTATCATCAACAAGTGGAACAACACAAATTTGAAGAAAGTTGAAGACGTTCAAGGTTTACAAGCAACACTCCAAGAGAAAAATTCAGATTCAAAGTGAAGTGACAATACAAGGAGCAGAATTCTATATACAAGTTGAAGACTAGGTAAAAGATCGAAAAATAAAAAGAAGTGAATTTTTATGAAGTTTATGGTACCGAGATGATACAAGTTATAAAGAATCAAGTGGTAAAGTCCTTTCTCCACAACCATAATAGTTTCATTGTTATTATTTTAGTTGTATTTCATATTTCTTGTCCCAGAAAAAAAAATCAGAAAAATATATATGGAAAAAAATAGAAAAAATCAAAAAAAATATGTATTTGTTTTTGTATCTATTCATTAAGGTCGTGGGAAAGAAGAAATCTATAAAGAAGTTGTAAGCAACAAGAATTAGAGGAAAAGAATCAAAATTGTCGAAGTTCTATGAAGTTCAAGAGTTCATCATCTACAGTTGAAGCCGAAGATGTTTCTATGGGACGTTGTGAGAGTGGTGATGATTGTAGATTGGGTGAGAAGGTGAGTGAGAATTCCCATCCTCGCATAGTGGTTGATTTCCTTTCGTAGAGATCATCAGAAAATAGGTAGGTATTTTTCTTCCCATGTTTCTAAGGGATATTCAGATATAATTCAGAGGGTTTTCCTTTCCCACCATTTATTGTGTGCAGAATTTCTATCTTCATTCCTGCATGCACGCATGAGAGCCATAAAGTTCGTCTTTTGAGTGCAATATCATTAAAACCTATTGGTAAGGCAGAAACATTCGACCGTTTTCGAATATGAATTCTTTCATATGGTGGTTTTCTCCTAACTCGATAGTTAAACATGAGAATAATATTCTTTAATACATCTAACTTCTTATTATTAGTGTGCAGAAACTTTATGTCCTCTTAGCTCTTTGGATGCATATGCTTTGAATTATTTGAAAGTTTGAGTAGATTTTGTGGGTAAATCTCTTGTAAACCCTCACGAGACTATAACTCGTCGATTAGGGACACCTAGGGGTTTAAAGGCTTATTACACATGCTAAGTGTAACTGTATTCTCAACGAAACGGAGTTGTATATTTTAGGATTAGTTTAGTTTAGTTTGCTCGAGGACTAGCAGAAGGCAAGTGTGGGGGAATTTGATAAGTGCAGAAAATACATAATATGGATATCAATTTCTTATGCTTTTTGTAGTTAATTCTCTTGTATTTTGTGTATATTACGCTCGTTTTATGTTTTATAGGTATTTTGGAGTCACAAGAAGCAAAAGAAGAGAATTAGAGGTTCAAGGCATCATTTGTCAACTTTGGGTATTGGTGGAATCAAAGCTAGCGAGCACACAAGTCTTTAATGCATTAAAATAAACAATTACTAGGGGGCATCCATGCTTATAACGGAATACAGAGAATTACTAAGGGGAGGCTTGTTGTTCTATAAAGGAAGTGTTAAAGGGAGTTAAAATGCTTGTTATAAAGGAAATAGCCTATTTGCTTAAAGGCCACTTTATTTCCCTTTTAACCTAACTGAAAGGCGAGATAGATTTCATCTCATTCTCTTCAGGTCACGACCGAGACCTGTGCCCTAGCTCTTTCACGCCAGAGAGTGGGTAAGGACATATTCAGATGTAGCAGATACACGGAAGTTAGTAGTCGCAATATTGTTGATTTTGGTTTGATGTGGCCGGAAACACCAAAAGGAAAATAAGATGTGATGATGGGTCTCGCTGTGAGATGTTGAAACAGCTACAGAGAAGAAATTCTGTGAGATGGCAGAGAAACAGAATAACAAGAAGGAGTTATTGTTGGTGTTCGAAGCCTGAAAGAAGATAAGAAGAACAAAAAAATAGGGTATTGAGTTGTTGAGTTCGAAAGAAAGAATGGGTTTGATAGTGAGAAGCTATTGATGAGAACTCAGTGAAGAGACGAAGGATGGGTTATAGCTCAGTTAAGTGAAGTTTATGGAGGATTGAATGGGTTTCTGGTGGCTGGGTCTCAACCGAGAACTTCTGCTGCCAATGAGTTGATGGTTGTGTTTAATTGACTCTTTTGGTTTGTTTAAAGGATTGACAAGAAGGATATGAACTATTTGGTGGAGCTCAAGACAAAAAATCAGTTCAAAAGGGGCTTGATTTTAGGCAACATGTGTTGCTGCCGGTTAAGAAAACTAGTAATGGTTTTGTTTGCCGATGGTGTTGAATGGTTCATTTCTATCGGATATTTCGAAATTGCAGGGAAGGTGATGAAAGTGGTGTTAGAAAAACCAATAATTTTGCCGGAAATCACTAATAGATATGCACTTAAAGAGTTCACTGAAAATGTCTAAGATACTTGGTCGTGAGTAGGGAAAAGTTTGAAGCATCCTGTCAGTTTGAAAAGACTGACATGCCTAATAGTTTGTTTGGGCTTGTTATATTCGTGGGCTGCCTCTATAATACTGATTTGGACTAAGAGCGGTTTTTGACTAGAATATTATGAGCCTTCTGCGTAAATCTGTTTTGGGTTGGAGATGTATGGACTTAAACTTGGAAAGGTAGGGTTGTGAGGTGTTTGAGTTATATAAGGAAAAGAGAATTTTATTTTAAGAGGGATTTTACAAGGGAGAAAAGCTATATAAGAGCAATTTGAACAAGAGTGGGAGATATCTAGGTTTTCACCTACTTCTGTTCTCACCTTTTCTACTTCTTTTTGTAGGTTTGCGCGGGGAAGATTTCTCAACATCTAGAGTTTGTAATTTATTTGTTTAATTCGATTTTGTGAACTCCAATTATTATGAGTAGCTAATTTTCTTTTATTGGTTAGGGATTAGTTGAATTTTACAATACATGATTCTTTGAATTAATTCGTTAGTTTTGTCTCGATTTTATCGTTTATGATTCACTACAAATATCGCCAAGTATGATTTGAGTGTTTGTTTCGTCGAGTTGCCAATTTATCGAACTCACATTCATATCTATAGCTAATTTAGGGTTTATTATACGCAAAAGTGATATTCCTTGAATACAAGTAGCACAAATATGGTTATTGCTTGTAGTGATATATCCTAGTAATCATATGTGAATCGTGACCTTTGTTAAATTGAGTTAGTGCACTTTCCACGTTCAATTGCATTGATTAGCCTAATTTCATTAATCTTAATGCTCCTCGGGAATTAAACTTGATTCGTGTTTTTTACACGTTAGGTTGTTTTCTTGGTAGAATTCATATTCGCATCTTTTTAATGTGTTTGTTGATGAATTAAGGAAATTTGTGGGATATTCTTGCGATCAAGGTATTCTAGGGGTTTTGATAAAACGAGATTAAATATCAATTCTAATTATTAGTTCGAGAATATGTTTTGTGAATGAAAACGAAACCATGACCAATATTCTTAGTTTTCTTAATTAGGTTAATTACTTTCATTAAATCTGATAACCCCCCTTTTACGTAAGATTTCAGAACCATATAACAACCAAGACCTCCTCGTAGGAACGATCCTTTTTAACATTGCTTCATAATAAATCATAAGTAGTGAGAAAGTGAATAAATAATTTTGACGTACAAACGACCACATCAATAAGCGTAGAATGCAGGATCCATTGGAACTATCATGTAATCTGCTGACAATGAGCATGCGCTTAGATTCAAAAGATCTAATCATGTTGTCTGGAAAAAAAATAAAAGTTAATTTTTTTTGTATATATCAATAAATCGACCGCTGGGGCCCTTATATATACCAACCGAGTTGATACTAGAATTAGAATTCAAACCAGTGGTTGCATATCTCAATCCATTAGGGTTTATCTTGGCACTGACGATCATACAGATATTCTGGGAAACACCGTTCACCTTAGTCAACATATGCACACTTCTATCTCCATATACATCTTCTTAATCTATTCATGTGATTGTGGTTTGTTAGATTCCGAGTATCGTGGTCTATTGTACGATTTTCTGAGTAGTGCTATGTTTACTTATATATGAATTTTAGTATGCTTGAGTGCAACTCGTGTACATCAATTGGATTTATACAGGGTAATGATTCTTATAGCCTAAGAATTTGGTAGGTCAACTAAATAGCATCTTTAGTGTCTATCCTCAATCGTTCACAGGTAGCTAAAAGTTGGAGTATAGGTTTTGTGGATATACCTCTTGTAAACCCTCACGAGACAAAACTCGTCCTTTAAGGCCACTTAGAGGTTTAAAGGCTTGTTGCACACGCTAAGTGCAATCGCGATGCCTGCGAAAGTGAGCTAGGGTTTATATTTTGTTTTTAGATTAGTTTTGCTCAATGACGAAAAAAATATAGGTTTGGGGTATTTGATAAGTACTTAATTTATATACTTTTGTCATGTTATTTATATTTTCTTATCATCGTTTTTGTACTAATTTTAGTGTTTTAGTGTTTTTATAGTTTGTACCGGTTAAATACTAGTTGCAAGAAAACAAGGTTATGGATATGAATTTAGATACCTGAGTTAATGGGTTACAGAGTGGTTGGATGGATCACGGTGCTGCAATTGGGTTTAGAGGGTTCTTATGGACATAGTGAGGTGGACGTTGGCTAAGTCCGGTTTAAATGAAGATGTGGCTGAGAAGGTGTAGTCTGTTGGTTTTGGTGGTAAAAGCAAGTGGAGGAGAACAAACAGAAAAGAGGATTAGGCTGTTGGCTGACGTCGAGTCGGTTGATGTGGCAAGTAAAGGGATGGATTGGGTTTTTTATAAAACAAAATATGCATAAAAGAAAAGCAAGTGGGGTATTAATTATGAGAGTTGGCTAAGAAATTGTTTGGAACATGGCGAGTAAGAAGAGGGTCATTGGTGTTTTTGGCTGATTAGTTTACGTGGTCAGGGGGGTGATTTTAGGTTCTCCTTGGCGTTGGGTAAAAAGAAGGTGAAAGAAAAGCAATAGAGAGGAGTAGATGTGGCATTAAAAGCAATGGAAGACAGGTTTTCTAAGAAGGTGGGGATCGAGAGATGGTGAGTGAGGCAGAAACACGTGGATGAGAACAAAAAAGTTTATTATAATAAAGGACGAAACAACTTTGAGAAGGGGAAGATTTTTTTCTTGGGTTGTGTTCTGCTCGATGTATGGGTTTTGCGGCTGTGGATAGGAGGCGTGAGATAGAGAAGGTGGTGTGACGGATGGTGGTGGATTTGGTTATGAGTTTATTTTTAGGGTTGTGTTTCGACGGAAGAAGACGAATAAGACATTGTTGCTCGATCTTGGTTTATTCTTCTCTCTCTACTTTTGCTTATTTATTTTAATGGGTTTTGAGAAACCCATAGCCATGTTCTAATTGATTTTGAAACTAGGGTTTTATGGTAGAAACCACTTTGGGGTATTAGGCTACTTTGAATTGAGTTATTTAACATAAAGACCATTATGATTTGAATATGATTAAATCTTAATTCTTATTTATTAATTTAATGATAAAATTAGTTGTTGCTTCACCGGTTCTGTACGATACAGCAACCTCTGTGCGTAATTCATTTGGTCACAAATATATTTGTATTATTATTTGATATTCCATACTTGGGTTAAATTCTTTGATGGGGTATGCTTAGAATTGCAAGTATTATTTGTGAGCCAATATTTAGTTTCATATAATTTTCTCACTAACGCAATTTGGTGGTGTATGATGAACTTAGAGCTTTTGATGCACCATGCTTAGGGTGTCCCAGCGATATTTGCGACTCTAATACATATAACAGGTGATGTCGATAGAACGAACAATAGATAAATTTTCAGGAGTTATGTTTCATTTCAGTAATTGAATAGAAATAGTGGTGGATACTATAAACCTTGGTTACCGACTTTCTCATTCTATTTATGTTATTAGTTTAGTTTATTTCTTTGTTATTATTCTTTCTAAAAATCCAAAAATATCATCGTTGATTAGTCGATTAGAGATATTGATTACAGTAATTTCCCCTGCTCCTTGTGGGTTCGACCCGTATTTGCCGCTTCTATATTGTAGACGTCGTGCGATTGCGGTTATTATATATAGGTTTCTCAGAAACCTATCACCCCGCAGGCCCAAAACATGCCCACATAAACCAAATCCAAGTTGGTATCACTATTTTGCTCATAAGTTTTTCATATGAACTCGAAATGTCTTTATTCTTTTTGCATTAGCTTTGTATTTAAATTATATATAAGATGGAGAGAATGACTCATGGATTTTTTAATGTTCAATTATTTACTTGGTAGTCATTATTATATTTTTTCAACGTTATCTGCTCATTTTTGTCGCATTTCTTCCACTACTCTTGACTCTAGACATTTAGATACTTAGACTACTTCACCTCTTAGCTATGTTGTAGTCATTTTCACTCTTGTTGGGATGATTCACCTAATAGAAACAATTAAAATAAAAAAAGAGTAATAAGAAGTAATATGCAAGAATTATAACAAATATTAATATGGTTTTAACATTGAAATCATGTAAAATTCCCCCACACTTAGCCTTTGCTTGTTCTTGAGAAAACTACTACTTAAACTAAACTAGTTCAGTTTTGGAGGAATCACGGTTACACTTAGCATGTGTAACAAGCCTTTAAACCCCGAACGAGTTATACTTTCGTGAGGGTTTACAAGAGGTATACCCACAAAACCTATTGCAACTTCTATATACTTCAAAACCACAAACATCAAAAGAGCTATGATGACATAAAGTTTTGCACACTAATAATAAGAAGTTTGAAATACCAAAGAACATTATTCTCATGCTTAATTGTTGAGAACGAGAGTGTAATGTGCTAAACCAATGCAATATGAAAGAATTTAGTCTCGATAGCAATCAATAAGCATTTTTCCTCGACTTCTGTCTCACCCATAGGATAACAAATGATTGACACTCATAAGACGATAAAAATGGGTCTCACATGTGTGTAACAAGGAATAAAGAGAGAACACTTACACACGTTGAACAGTGACGCTAAATTTTTTTTTTTCTTTTTTTTTAATTTCTGATGATCTCTAAGAAATGAAATCAAAACATATGCGAGGATGGAAATGCTCACTCACCTTCTCATCTAATTTGCATTCAATACAACTCTCTAGCGTCTAATAGAAACGTCTTCGTCTTTGGCTTCAACTCTTGATGATGAATTCTCGAACTCTGTACAACTTAGAAAACTTGTACTCACTTTTCTTCAATTAATTGTTGTTCTAAAATTTTTTATAGATTTATTTTTCTTTACGTCATTGATTATTATTTTTTTCTTTTTTTTCTAATTTTTTTTTCTATATTTTTTTCTGATTTTCTTTTTCATTGTCGTAAGCAAAATATTTTAGCACTCTTCACAACTTTGGTGTTGTCTTGGTCACATAAACTTTAAAAACTCATATCTTATTGTTTTTCCTTCTATTTTCACATGAACATGTAATTTCCACTCCTCTTTGTTGCTTGTAAACCATAAACGGCTTTAACTTCTTCATAAATCGGTATTACTCCGCATGTTGATGATAATGATATGTTTCTATGGTCACTTCTTCAAGAGAGTGGTGCATCCTGCAATTTAGACTACAAGATAAGGTTGGTTCACAATTCTGATGTCACCCTTATGATTGATAGAATTGGCACTCAAGAGATCAAAAACGTTTTGAAGGGGTATGAGGTTGAGTAGCTCATCATTCTACCTGGATTTTGCACATATGAAACACTCTAAGCGAAAAATATATGTTGAAGATTTGGTGCCCCACTCTTATTTTTTATGGGTAGTCTCCACTAATGATTGATTAGCTATTTAATATTTCATTCATTCTGCACCTAATTTGCCACCGGTATGGTTAAGTTCATCAAGTTATCTCTCTCAATAATTAAGAAACCCGAATGTCGTTCTCTTGGATTTCTATATTCAGTTATTCGGTAAGAACTTCATATGTAAACTTAGCAAAAAGTATACTACGTGATCTAAATTCTCTAAAAGTTGGAGGTTGAATCAAATATATACAAAAAATCAACAAAAAAAAAAATTACCTGTGAAACTAAAAACTAAAAACTTTATATCTTAAATATTCCCCCACACTCAAACTTCACATTGTCCTGAATGTTCAAAACCAAAATTTCTAAATTCTGACGAAGCAGTATATTAACCTCGAAAACTGTACATATTGGTAAGGAATTTGGCGAAACATCCTTGATGAAAGTTGTTCGCCTACGTCTTTTCTATGAAGCTTCAAAAGGGCATAATGTTTCGATAAAAAATGACATTTATGACCTATGGGCTGATTCACATGCAAAATGAAAAAAAAATCTGAAATATCCGGAACTTAACTTACCAGGCCAATCGCTCCAAATTCATATTTTCTTTTTAAAAAAGAAAGGTGAGTCTTTCCCCTTTAAAAGTTGGGACCAACCACTCAAATCAGACTCTATATGGAGCGAAGCCTGTTGAGACGTTTCATCGAACTGTGGGCAATCAGAATTTTTCTGACAAAAAAAATTTCGTCAAATTTTTTTTCATTATAGATTTAGGACTCTATGAATTTAAACATGGGAATGCAAATATGATATGCAAACTATAAAAAATAATAAATAAAATAAAATAAAAATACAAAACCAATGAGTTGCCTCCCATTCAGCGTTTAGTTTAACGTCATCAACCTGACTTTTTGGTTATCGTCTGTACACCAACAATATGAAAATTTGGGGATTCATCCAGATAACGATATGTAATTCTAATAAAAGTTTCACAAAAATATTAGCATAAGATAAAAATAACGAAACTGTTACTTGATGGAAGTTACCCCCACACTTAGTCTTTTCTACACTTGGAACTGTATAAAGAACATAGAAAGCAGAAACTTTTATGGGTTCCTCTCAGTGAACCTGCACAAATCTAGAATCAAACACATATATTGGTGGATAATTAGAATCAAAATAGTTCTTAAGAATTTTCGTAGGACATATACCCAACCCTAAGTGAGGTAGCTCCTTAATAATCGGGTTAAAAACTCTTTGGGAAACTATTTCGATTGGGGTAGGATCAAAAGATATAGAATTATGCAAAGGATTAGACAAACCTTTCACAATCTCTTGTATTACGGGGTCCAAATCATTTTTTAAGAACTCCAATGAATTATATACCTCATGTGAATCGGGGTCCTCTATCAAACTCTTTAAATGTCATTCTTCATCAGTTTCTACTTCAACCAAAATCTCAGCATCATTATAATCCTTGGCAAGGTCAATTGGGTATTCCATGAAATCAATCAATTTGGTTTCATTCTCGATCACCGTTTTTTCAATACTCTCGTCATCGGAATCAGGTTCCTTTTCAAGAAAATTTTATTTGGTGCAGATCCTAAGATATTCTTTCGAATATATTACACCTATTATAACAATGGATGGGTTATACCCAATTTCCTCATTCTGAATAAGCGAATGATCGTTATTATGATCGGATTTGGAATAACTATATCATTGTTGCAAGGACTTTCCAAATGTTTCCCATCTTCGGAATCATCATCATATATCAAACATTCGTTCTTCCCCTTAGAAATTTCATAATGGTTTTGGCTTTATGACCAAACTTCCTCAAAATTCATTTTCTCAACAAGTTGATCAGTGTGACTCCTTAAATTATCCATAGTCCCTTGAAGATGTTGGAGTGTATCCTGCATCTTTTGATTCCGCTGCTCAGAATGTTCAAATAACTGGATAATGTTTTCTTCCAGGTTAGGATATATTATCCCTTAATTCACTATAATATCTCTAGCACAAATATCCTCTCTTTGAATAGGTGAATGATTATAGATACAATCAGAAATTGGGTCGAGTATATTATAGTCAAGTTCGGTTGATACAACTTTTCCTATGTCTTGCGGACTATCGAGTATCCTTGAGACATTATCTATACATTGTTGAAGTACATCTGCCAAACTATAAGAAACATGATTAATAGCATAATTATCCTCCCATACCTATGATATTTTACCTAGATAACCACCATAAGGTTGTTGGTATATAGGAGCATAGTCATAAGGTCTTGTAGGATATTGATCATAGCCAAAGGATTGGTTTTGATTATACCCATGGTATGGTTGGTAGTTTCTATAAGACTGAGATTGAAAACCATATTGATTACCACCATGAGTGATCTTGTGCACCATACATGTTATTTCCGAAAGAAAACATGACGACTTACAAGAGAACGAA
The DNA here is from genome assembly GCA_023531435.1 of Papaver californicum. Taxonomy (NCBI): domain Eukaryota; kingdom Viridiplantae; phylum Streptophyta; class Magnoliopsida; order Ranunculales; family Papaveraceae; genus Papaver; species Papaver californicum. The sequence goes on along the minus strand of JAJJMC010027962.1, from coordinate 3,863,757 downwards.
AAATCTACTAAAAGTTAAAAAATAAATAAAAGTGATACTTACAACTTGTTTTCAGAATTTACTTCCCGCTTTTGACGAGATTTGAACACCTTCAATTAGTGTTAACACTACAAAAACCTAAAAGGAATATGAAAAACATTAAAGAAACACGTGAAAAATTCTAAATTACTAAACCAAGCTAAAACAAATAACAACTCAATTAGCAACTGCTCCCCGGCAGCGGCGCCAAAATTTGATGTGTGTCGTAAGTGCAACAAATTAATCAAGATATGTTCCACTAATTAATTAGTAATATATCGGTAGTAAGGATCGTTCCCACAAAGAGTTGTGTAGTTGATATGTTATTCAGATTAACAAACAATAATAAATACTACCAAGGGGGGTTTGTGGATTAATAAACTAAAATAACAATAAAAAAGATAATAAAAAGGAAAGGATGATTAAGGAGTCGTTCCCCATTACCAAACATTAAATCACTTAGTATACTCGCTTACCTCTCGTCATAATCATTCATCACCAACCGAAAGATAACGGGTACGCATAGTTATCCCCAAAACTCCTTTTATCACTGGACACGGAAGTTCTAGACTACCAGATTATATTCGTCGGAGCCGCCAAGAAGTAATTTCTTAAGATGTAACTTAGTCGAACGCTTTAGGGTTTGTGAATTTAGGTTGATCCAGCAAGTTAAAGTCAGTATGCTCGGTTCACTTACTGGTGTTTTCTTCACTTGCGATTTCTCCACAAAATCCTTCTACAAGTTCTCGCGATTTGTACTTGTGTAGAGAATTAAGAGACTATTATACTTATCCCCTAACTTCTACTAGCATTAAACTGATCAGTAGACTAATCCAATTGTACACTTGAACAATCTAGAAATCGATCACAAACCCTAGATGTAGTGAAAACAAACGACAATGATAACACTCCAAATAAATTTGTAAAACTAATAAAGTTTCACGCTTAGAACATTGAATTCATCCATAATCAATATAAACTAGTTACTCATAATACAAGAAAGAAGAAGAAATATCGTGGTTTCCCCCTAAAGGGGTAAACCATAGGTTTAAGATGTAGAAAAAATTATATGTGAAAGTTGTGTCTAGGCTCCCCTTTATATAGGCTTTCGTAACCTCCTCTTGATGTCTATCCAACTAGGAAACCTGATAACCATCGAATACTTTTACCTCCTTACCCTATCCAATTAGGATACTTAACCTCCTCAAAATCCAACAAAAACTCTTATTTTCACATCCAAATCAAGCCCAAAACAAATCTCTTATTTCTCTTCCCGCGCAGGCCCAAAACAGGCCCAGCAGGAACCAAATCCAAATTGGTTTGACTGTTTTGCTGATAACTTCTTCATACGAACTCAGAATGACCTCATTCATTTTGTTTTGGCTTTTCCATTCAATTATTTACAAGATGATGAGAAGAAATCTTGTATTTGGATGTTCAATTATTTACGTGGTAGTTATTCTTATGTTTTTCGAGGTTCTTTGCTCATTTTTGTCGCATTTCTTCCACTTCTCTTGGCTCTAGACACTCTGATACTTAGACTACTTCACCTCTTATATCTTTTGTAGTCGTTTTCACTCTTATTGGGATGATTCACCTAATAGAAATAAATAAAATAAAACAAGAGTAATCACAAGTAATATGCAAGAATTATAACAAATATTAGTATGAATTTGACACTAAAATCATGTAAATTATGCATTTATCACTACACAACGAGTACAAACAAGTATATCAAATTTATTTTTTTTACGAAAAAATCGGAAGTTATTGTTCTTTTAGGTACAAATGTTAAAAAAATGGATACATAACCATTATGCAGTCACCACAAAGGACGCATAACACATTATACATCCATATTTTGGTTCATGCATCCACTAATTTTGTTATGCAACCACTAAAACTATGTATATACCTAAAAAATAACATTCTGACAAAAAAAATGGACGCATAACGAATTACACAACCACCACAAAGGATGCATAATACATTATGTGACCATATTTTGGTTCATGCATCCACTAATTTGGTTACGCAACCACTAAAATGATGTGTATTTCTAATAAATAACTTTCATATAGAAAAAAGGATGCATAACGAATTACGTAGTCATTTTTTCAACTGCATAACATGGTACGCATCCATTTTTGTAGCTGCATAACAGGTTATGTTGCCATTTTTTGGTTGATTTCAGTGCTAACAAAAAAATTGATGCTTAATGTGTTGTACAACTATTTTCTCGGATGCATAATAGATTATGCAGCTAGTTTTTTATTTCGGTGCTTATAAAAAGAGGTTGCATAATTGATGCAGAACGAAAGTATTATTAAGATGATAAGACTACATTGGAATGGAACTCGAACAAGTAACCGATTATAGTTGATACACGTGATAGAAATTAGTTGATCTTTTAGGAGATATCCTAAAATCTATGGGTTATCTAGAGTTCGTTGATTCCTTAGGAATACCCGATTATAGATAAGAGATGATTATTCACACTTCGGATGAACTGACTATGAATAAAAACCAAAATCAATAAAATGATCAAATAATAAAAAGTAAATAATTTTTTATTTAATCAAAAGAGTCCCAATTTTCATTTTTAGAGCTCCTTCTATAGATAATTCCTCTTAAACAAACCATAAACTTAAAAAAAAATATAAAAAACTTATTTTTCAAGATATTTACTACCTTTAGGGAACTTTCCTGACTTACTAAAACTCTTAAAATAAACTTCCAGACTATCCTAAAATTACCCTAATAAATAAATCCAAAAATTAGTATTTGTATACTAAAATATAACCAATAAATACAGATAGTAATAATAAAATAATTTATTTAGTTTTATAAATCTCCTTCCATCATTCTACCATTGTTGGAGAAGATTTATCCTGGAATATTGTCGGTACCATGTTCTGCACGTTTAAATCGTCGATGACAATAATCATACACAAGAATTAATGTCGTAGAAAAATAATTTATGCACCGTATAGAAGCATGAGGTATGATGGAAATCCAAAACGGATATTCATAAGTTGATTCAACAAATTCTCCCTTGTTAAGGTAAACATGGCAGACCATTTGTGTATCACAATAATCAACAACTATCTTACTTTTGGGTAAAGACAACTCATCAATATCAGGAATTACCATCAATAAGTTTATAAAGATTAGATGACTCACCATCGAACCGTAGAAAACATATGAAACCTCCTTGAATTGTTTTTTTTTTTGGTCAACTATGGGATGTGCTTCGTCGTTTTGAGAAATATATTTCACATACTCCTCGTTATCGGAATATTTACCTAAGATTGGAGTTGTACATCTTTCAACAATAACTTGATTTTGTGTATCCTTGTCATGACAGAAAAACACGTCTTCAACGTTGTCTTATTCACTATTGCTTACTTCTATAGGCGAGCATTGTTTAGATAGGAATTGTGGTGACTTATTCAAATAATATTATAGGATCATTTTATAAGCCTCTTCCAAAATTTCCTTCGTTAATTCAATCAGATCTTCATATCTCGTCTTGGTGACATCTACTACTCGTCTTAGTAATATCTTATTAACCCTAAGATTGACTATGATTTGATAACCAACTGATGCAGCGGATGATAAAGAAAAAAAAAAAGACGACGTTGAAGACGTGTTTTGTGGTCGGTCGAGGAGTTGTTCCGCACGATTTTGATGTATGGAGAAAATAATTCATGGAAAATATCCTAGTTATGTTGGGTCGACATAACATTCGGCATGAAGAAGAATAAAAGGATAATGTTAACCCTTTTGGTAGAGGACATCATGATGTTAGAATAATTCAATAGGAAGATTACGATCGCTAGAAGACAGGAATAAAAGTAGAGACTTTAGAATTTTATGGTGGTTTAGAACCGGAAGAGATTATCTTTTGGTTGACTATGGTTGAGAAAGTCATGGAATTCAAAGAAGTACTAGATAAAAAATGAGTTTTGTTGCTAGCAACTGTGTTTCGTTGTAGAGTTAATTCATGGTGGCAAAAGCACAAACTACAACACAGTCATAAAGGAAGGCAGAAGTTAGTATCGTGGGAAAATATAAAGAAAGACATAAGAGCATAACTTTTACCACGTAACTACATTGGCTTGACGTACTATCATCTGCAAAACCTACGCAAGGGAGCATGTTCTATATACGAGTACACCAAGGAGTTTTATCGACTACTTTCTCTTAACTACTTGTCAGAGTTTAATGAGCAAATAGTTGCTCGTTATGTAGGTGATCTCCTTCAACAGTATCAGGATATACTAAACATGTTTGAATGTTGTTCTATTTCAGATACACATGATAGATCAAGGAGGATATAGAAACAAGTGTGGAGTAGAATCTCAAATTGGAGTATCAATGTGGCAGCATCTTCAGCAAGTAATCGTAGTACTTCAACACCTAATATTGTTGATAAACCTAATCTTGCGCCTACACAAATAAAACCCCCTAGTTAACACTTTTGGAGGCAGATATAACAAGTGTAGAGAATTCGGGCACAAATCCTTTGACTCTCACAAAGTAGAACGAGTGAACAAGGTCTTTTTCATTGAAGACGACCATGAATAAGATGTACGGGTAACTGATTATGAAAAATATAAAGAGGATGATTCTGAACCTATAGATGAAGTAGTTGATGGATATGAAGGAGTGAACTTTATTATAAGGAGTTGTCTCATTCCACGTAAAGATGATAGCAACAACTGGTTGTGTAACAATATATTTCAGTCATCATGTACGACCGAATGAAAAGTTTTTCGTCTAATTATTGATCCTGGATGTTGCAAGAATCTTGTTGATGAAGAGGTCGTGAAAATATTCAAGCTAGAATCAAGGCACATCCACATCCTTACAAGCTTTCTTGGGTTAAGAAAGGGATTAAGGTAAAAGTAAACAAATGTTGCTTGATTTCTTTTTCAATTGGTGACAAATATAAAGATAAAGTATGGCGTGACGTTACTATTATGGATGGTTGTCACTTGTTTTTGGGTCGTCCATGAGAGTTTGACATGATGAAATTAGTTTCCTATTGCGACTCAACCTTTAATTAAGGAATTTATGGATGTCTTTCCTAACGAGTTGCATGATGAGTTACCACCGCTCCGGGATATTCAACATTGTATTGATATAGTTCATGGATCTAGCTTTCCAAACAAAACGTATTACAGAATGAGTATTAAGGAGCATTAAGAATTTCGTCGTCAAGTAAAAGAGTTGCTACAAAAAGGATTGACCCGACAAAGTCTTAGTCCATGTGCAGTACCAGCTTTACTGATTCGAAATAAAGATGGTACATGGATGATGTATGTTGACAACCGCTCCATCAATAAATCAAAGTCAAATATGGCTTTCCAGTTCCAAAATCGGATGACTTGTTAGATCAGATGAGTGGAGTGAAGGTGTTTGGAAAACTCGACTTAAAGAATGGATATCATCAGATCAGAATTCGTGGAGGTGATGAGTGGAAGACTTCTTTCGAAACTTGAGAAGGATTATACGAGTTGTTGTTTATGTCATTCGGGTTGACTACTGCACCAAGTACATTCACGCGCATCATGAATCAAGTACTAAAACCTATTTATTGGTACTTTTGTAGTTGTTTATTTTGATGATATTCTTATTTATACTTGCATGTCCAACATCTTCGAGAAGTGCTCTCAGTTTTATACATGGAGGAATTATTTGCGGCCATTAAGAAGTGCTCATTCATGACAGGTCAAGTTTTATTTCTCGGTTACATTGTGACAAGGATGAGATCAAGGTAGATAAGTCCACGGTTGAAGCCGTGATAAATTGGAATACACATACTACGTTACACGAGGAAAGGATTTTCCATGGTTTCGCTTATTTTTACCGATGCTTTATTCCCCACCTCATCTCTATTATGGCACTCATTACTGAATACATAAAATGAGGAAAGTTTTCATGGTCTGATCCTGAGGAAGCCTTTGAAGCTGTCAAGACAAAGATGATAACTCACCACTGGTGGTGTTACTTGATTTCAGCAATCTGTTTGAACTGCACTGTGATGTATCGAAGGTGGAAATTGGAGATGTTTTGAGTCAAGAAGGACATCAAGTAGCTTATTTAGTAAGAAGTTGAATGGTGCTAAGCTCAACTATAGTACCTATGATATGGAATTTTATGTTATAGTTCAAGCCTTGAAGCATTGGTGTCATTATCTAATTTTTAACTGTTTTAGGGTGAAAAACAAATGTAACGAGAATAGTATTTTCTGTAGGTTCGAGAGATCAAAATCGTACGAGACAAGCCTAAACCAAAAATGGCCGTTCACGTCTTTCTTCGGTCACATAGGTGGAGATGATAGGTTGATCTTGGGGGAGGGAAGCAGAAAAGGTTGAGAAATCACTGTGTGATGAAGATGGTAGTGTATAGTTATTGAACTATATTGAAGACTAAATTTATGACTATAAACCTGATTTTCTCTAGGATAGATCTATTGTATCTCGAATAGATAAAGCCATCTATTTATAGTCTCGTAGTGAACACACTGATTTCTCGTAAGTTGTAGAAGTTATGAAGAGATGGAGAAGTAATGATCGTGGAGATTGTGGTGGAATCATGTCTGCTATATCAGGAAGACTGTATCACCACCACTCCCACATCCTCTCAACTTCTCTTAAACGTACCACTACTTATTACCTTCTCGTCATGGATGTGTTGCCACATTACACGTTGTTGTAAACCGCCAGACCGTTCTCAATGTCTCTTAGAAATATAGTGAAGCTATGGATTACTACTATTTTGGTTAAGTAAGAACAATAACATGCTGTTTTAGTGAGGCAAGTTGCTCAATTCACGAAGTGGTAATGATTAATGTCAAATCTAGTGAAAATATTAAGTCTAGTAGTTGTGTGCAAGCTTGAAAGTGACAAGACTCATAATTGGTTTGAATCCAAGATTAGGCAAAAATTCTCAAGGACTGAGCAAGAGATGGGCGTTGTGTCCTCGAGAGCTAGCAAAAGGCTTAACCTATGTTCTTGTAAACAAATGTTGGCGTTGGCATTAGGATAGCTCCACACTCACCATAATGTCAATATTGACTAGCGATGTGGCGCGTCCTCGAGGGTCGATGCTCAATCTATGACGCTCCTTCAAGGATCGATGCTCAAGCTATGATGCTTCCTCAAGGATCAAAGTTGGAGTTAAGACGCGTCCTCGAGGATCAACACTCGAGTAAAGAAGCTTCCTCAAGGAACAAAGCTAAGGATAAGACGCATCCTCCAGGAGCAAAGATAAGGATAAGACGCTCCTCCAGGAACTGAGCTAGAGCAGTGGCGCCTCCTTGGGGGACAGTGCTAGGTTATCGATGCGTCCTAGAGAGATGGTGCTATGGATATACCTGGGAGATGACCATTTGGATGTTATCTCCATTGTGTATATAGTAGTATATTGATGTTGTTCAGATAAGAACTTGAATATTAAAACATGCACATAACAAGTTCAAGGAATTCAGCCGTGACAGTTCTGCGACTTGAGGCAAGTTCAATAGTGCATATATATTTATACATATTTAGAGAGACTACGAGATCATTGTAGAACACCTGTAGATATTTGTAGAGATTGTCTTCTTAATTCTCTTGCAAAATATGTATAGAAGCACAAAATTCATATTTTTATATAGAATCATAAATATGCGCGAATATTTTTATATAGAATCATAAATATGCGCGAATATTTTTATGTTCAGCTGCTGGGAATAGAGCAATTTTACGGTTTTTTCCCTTGTCAAAAATCCACCATCAATAATAACGAGTTCATTATGTTTTCTGATCATGGTTCTTTGAAGTACATCAACAGTCAAGAAAATTTTTATTCTAGACATTGTAAGTAAGGTGGTTATTTAAAAAGTTCGCTTTTATAATGAAACACAAACCTGGGTTGCAGAATCAAGTTGTTGATGCTTTAAGCCGAAGAAGTATGATATTCAGCACCATGCAAACTAAGGTAATTGATTTTCATTCATGTTCTGATCATATTTTAACTAATCCAAACTTTACGTAGATTGTGGATGATGTCAGTTCAGGCAAATGAAGTGACTACCTTATGCATGAAGGATTTCTCTTTAAAGGTAACCAGTTGTGTATTCCTGATTCTAGCCTTCGACTAAAGATTATTAAGGAGTTACATGATGAAGGGCACATGGGCAGGGATAAGACTTTCCAACTTGTTTTGAAGTCATACTACTATCCAACAATGAGGCATAAGTTTGTTAAATTCGTAGATAGATGTTGAATATGTCAAGTTTCAAAAGGAAAAACAACAGATGCCGAGTTGTATATGCCATTGAAAGTTTCAAGTCAACCTTTGACAGATTTGAGCATGGATTTCGTTTTGGGTTTACCCCAAACTCAAAGGGGATATGATTTAGTATTTGTGTTTGATGATCGTTTTTCAAAAATATCCCATTTTATAATGCACTGAAGGTAGATGAATTTTTCATCCATGAAGCATATCGTCAGCATGGATTGTCTTGTTCAATTTTTAGTGATCAGGTTTCGAGACTCAAGATTCCTTTGTTATTTCTGGAAAATTCTGTGGAATTAGCTAATACAAGGCTTAACTTTAGTAGTACGTATGATCCTCATAGTGATGGATAGACATAAGTTGTGAATCTTTCATTGGGTGATATACTACAACGTCTAGTTGGAGAAAATCTGAAGAGTTGGATCAGAAACTAGTCTGGGTATGAGTCCTTTTGAGGTTGTTTACGGCTATAATCCATGAGCACCGGTGGATTTGACACTTGTTCCCAGTCTGAAGAGAGTTGAAGCTCGAGCTGAAGAACGTATCCAACAGTTGTAACAGGTTCATATGTTGGCTGAAGAACAATTGCTTTGATATAATGTGAAGTATAAGGAGGCGGCAGATAAAATACGCAGAGTTGCGGATATTGAAGTAGGAAATTTTGTATGGGAAATATTGACAAATGATCATTTCCTAGTTGGCGAGTATAACAAATTGAAGGCGTGCAAGACTGGTCCCTTGGAAATTATCACGAAGATTAATTCTAATGCCTACAAGTTAAAAATGCCCAGTCATATCCATACTCCTGATATTTTAAATTTCAAACAGTTGGTGCCATATAATAGTGATAATTCTGATGATGACCATAAAAATTCACGGGCGAATTTCTCTCAACCCTGGGAGAATAGTGCAGATGATCAAGTTATAGCCTGTTTGGAGGCTAAAGACCCGAGTGTCATACTTTAGTTCCAAATGGCTCCATTTTAATGAAAAACGTGTCACGGATCAGAATTTAACCAAATTATATCGTTTAGGGCTTCAAAAACATATTTTTACTATTTTACAAAAAAATTTGTTTTATTAATAACTTTTTCATAGAAGTCTGTTTCAATCGCTCTGTGTGGCATATGTTTTATTCCAATAGTTTTTTCATTACTAGAAAATAACTCGTGCTATGTGCCAAGATTAAACCTTTTCTATTAGATTTGGATCTGAGTTTAGTAAAATATATTCATTGATTGACCCGTAAAACATACACAAATCGAGAATGTGGTTGATTTGATGACCTCTGGTTATTCGATAGCAGACTTGGTTTGGAAGTTCTCCAGTTTACTAAACAATCACTGCTGATTCCTTTGGAAAGTGGGTATCATGGATGCATTTCTTGATTCTTGCATACATGACATATCTTCTTCTATGGATCACAGTTTCGGGCTCGATCAACTGTACAATGTTTTAAAGAAGAAACTTTTGACACAACTTCGAGAGCATATAGGTCAGTACTTAAGAGAACATGTAGGTCCTGATTTTCGGGCTTGTTTGGAGAAAGAAAGTGAACACTTGAAGAAACTGTCCGAGGGAAGTTGGCCGTGATCAATTAAGAAGGGAAGTTGATACCGTGAAGAAGATTCAGCGTATGCTCGAGGAATACTGTTATGCGCATGAGACTGCTAGAGTTGTAAGATCAGCAGCTTCCATTATGGCAAGACAGTTAACTCAAGGAATCTCTTTGTAAAATAATCGTTGAGATTGTTCAGATGGAATGGTCACACAATATTTCTGTACCATATCTACATAAAAACAGGGACCTCTCTCCGGATTTTCTTGGTAGCGATGATAATGTATACCCCATAATTCTAAACCTTAACGATCAAAATTGTTGGAAAGTTTGAAATCATCAGTCTCATCGATTGCCAGATCAGTGGAGGGCCTGCAAACTTGTGAAAGGACTTCTGTATCAGCAGATATTAATGGAATGTATTGTTTTCCTTTCATATAGAAGGTAGGATATCTGTATAGTTCTCAATAAGATCCCATAGTATATGGATCATTGTCTTGGAGATATTCTCTCTATTCTGGATATATTTTCCTGTATATATTGTCATCCTTATATTGAGAGAAGCAAGTAAGTAATTCTTTAAAACATCCTTTTGTATCTTCAACATATCTCAATATTTGATATGGTATCAGAGCTGGGTTAGCCATGTCCAACGATCCTGACAGCAATCCAGCCATGTTCAATGACCCTAACAGTCCTCTTTCTGTCATAAACAGTCCAGCCATGTCCAAAGATGCAAAAACTCCAAAGAAAACATCCTTCACAGATCCATCACATCCATATTATGTCCATCATTCAGATCAACCCGGGTACATGCTTGTTCCAACAAGATTGAATGGATCGAATTATCAATCTTGGAAGAAAGCAATGACACATGCCCTCATCGCAAAGAAAAAGCTTGGCTTCGTCAACGGCACACTAGCAATACCTTCACAACTCGAAAAGCCCCTTGAATTCGATTTATGGAATCAGTGCAATTCCATGATTCTCTTATGGCTTACCCATTCAGTTGAACCAGATATTGCTACTGGAATGGTTCATGCGAAGACAGCCAAACAAGTTTGGGAAGATCTTCACGATTAGTTCTCGCAGAAGAATGCAGCAGCCATCTATCAAGTTCAAAAAACAATTGCAACCATCACACAAGGAACTATTTCAGTTGCGTCATACTACATCAGAATCAAAGCTTTATGGGATGAGCTTGAAATGCATCGCACACCCATAACTTGCAGCAATGATAAAGAACATCAAGAGGAACGAGAAATGGACAGATTGATGCAATTTCTAATGGGACTCAATGATTCCTACAAGGCAATTCGATCCAACATACTCATTATGAATCCATTACCTAACGTTAGGAAGGCATACTCTTTGATAGTTCAGGAAGAGACGCAACAACACATGGTATCAGAACCTGGAGAAAGTTTTTCTATTGCAGCTGCACTGAACCACAGACTACCCGGATGGAAATCATCAAAGGGAAAGAACTGTGACCATTGTAACAGACTTGGGCACACTACAGAGGAGTGTAGAACTCGTAAATTCCAATGCACATTTTGCGACAAGAAAGGTCATACCGAAGATAGGTGTCGCATCAAGAATGGTACATGGAATGACAGTAATCGCAATTCGCAGCAGCAACGTAATGGCAAAGGCATTGGCAGAAACCCTTCGGCAAATATGGCAGATTCTTTCCAAAACAACAATGAAGGTAACCATCCCGATAGTAGCATCGTACCTGGGTTCTCCAGTGAACAAATTCAGCAATTGGCAAAGGCAATCTCCATGATGAATCAGAACTCTGGTAACAGTGACATATTCGCAAACGCAGCAGGTCTGTTATCAACTAATGCTTTCGTTAATTCTGTTTCTACAAAACCATGGATCTTGGATAGCGGAGCAACGGATCACATCTCTTACGAACCTAATTTTCTCACACACACCACTCTTCCCACAATTCCTCTAGTTAACTTGCCCACGGGTTCTACTGCACCCATTACTGCTACAGGCAACATTAACTTCAACAAGGATATTACATTACAAAATGTTCTCTGTGTACCATCATTTCATTTAAACCTTATGTCAGCTAGTCGATTAACTAAGACTTTAAATTGTTGTGTTGTCTTACTTCCAAATGGTTGCATAACACAGGACTTGGCTACGGGGAGGACGATTGGCTCGGGTGAACAACACGGTGGTCTTTATTACATGTCTCCAGTCAAGAACATTCCTAGAGCATTCCAAGTCTCCAACAGCACCAATCTGTGGCATATGCGGTTGGGTCATCCATCCTCTTCACGTCTCAAACTCGTTTCCCCTTTATTACCTTCAGTTATCATTTCCGATCACAATAATTGTAGCGTTTGTCCTCTGGCAAAGCAAACAAGGCTTCCTTTTCCCAGAAGTGAAATAAAAACCCATTCTTCCTTTGAGTTGTTACATTGCGACATTTGGGGTCCACACAGAATTCCCACACAAACAGGACATCGTTTTTTTCTCACTGTTGTAGACGACTTCACTAGGTGTACTTGGATTTTTCTCATGACTCAAAAATCACAAACATCACGTCTCTTAGAGTGGTTTATAACATTTGCTCAAAATCAATTCCATGGGACAATCAAAGCCATTCGTGTTGACAATGGGCTGGAATTCCTCTCTATGCAAGGTTTCTTTCTCAATAATGGTATAAAACTTCAACGTACTTGCGTATACACACCTCAACAAAATGGGGTGGTCGAACGCAAGCACCGGCATATCCTAAACACTGCACGAGCTCTTCTATTCCAATCACATATGCCACTTGAATTTTGGGGGGAATGTGTGTTAACAGCGGTTCACATTATCAACCGCCTTCCATCACCACTTCTCAAAAATAAATCTCCATTTGAACTACTCTATCATCGACCCCCCTCACTTTCACATCTTAGAGTCTTCGGCTGCCTCAGTTACGCCACTGTAGTCCATCCCAAACAAAAGTTTGACTTCCGAGCTCGCCGATGTGTCTTTGTCGGATATCCGAGCAATCACAAAGGGTATAAACTTTTCGACTTAGAGTCCCACAAATTCATCATTAGTCGTGATGTTGTTTTCCACGAAACCATCTTTCCATTCCAACAACAAACCCAGCCTTCAATTCCACCTTCCGTCTTACCTAAACTTAACACTCGAACTACCTTCATCATATCCACCAGTCCCAAACACTAAACCACATACTCAAATTCCTAGTGATCCAGAACTTGTCCGTGAAACTACCACTGACACAGGACCTGCTCCACCTACTAGTCCTCCAAGTTTTGTTCCACCAACTAATCCTCCAGGTCTTGCTCCACCAGAACCATTTCTACCACCACCCATACCTGATCCAGTTCCTTCAACACGCCGCTCTGAACGAACCAAACACCTCCCAGCATGGCATAAAGAATACGTGGTCGGATCTCAGGTCAATACGTCCATCTCAAGCACCAGGTATCCCATCCAGAATTTCCTTTCCTACTCACGTTTTTCAGCTGCACAAAACAACTTTTTTGCTAATGTTTCAAGCATCAAAGAACCCACAACATATGCTCAGGCTATCCTCGATCCAAACTGGCGGCAGGCTATGCTGACAGAGTTATCAGCCTTGCTACAGAACAATACTTGGACGGTGATGCCTCTTCCCGCAGGTCACAAACCCATCGGTTGCAAATGGGTATTCAAAATTAAATACAGATCTGATGGGAGTATTGAACGGCATAAAGCCCGTCTAGTAGCCAAAGGGTATACACAAGTCGAAGGGATCGATTATCGGGAGATATTCTCGCCTACTGCCAAGCTTACCACACTCCGATGTTTAATCACTATTGCTGCAGCTCGGAATTGGTTTCTCCATCAGCTAGATGTACAGAATGCCTTCTTGCACGACAGTTTACATGAAGAAGTCTATATGGATTTGCCACCCGGACTTCGTCGACAGGGGGAGACTAATGTATCAACAAATCTCTTTACGGACTAAAGCAGGCTTCCAGAAATTGGTTTTCAACATTCTCAGATGTCGTTCAAAAGGCCGGATACTAACAGTCCAAGGCTGATTACTCCTTATTTACCAAACAGCGAGGTTCTTCGTTCACTGCATTACTCATTTACGTAGACGATATTCTATTAACTGGAAATGATCTACAGGAAATGAATCATCTTAAAGCATGTTTGCTCAAGTGTTTTCGTATCAAAGACCTTTCACGGCATTGAATTCTCAAGATCAAAGGAAGGCATACACATGACTCAAAGGAAGTATGCCCTGGACATACTTGAAGATATGGGACTTAGAGGTGCACGGCCAGATAGTTTCCCAATGGAATAAAACTTAAAGTTGTCAACTGATGATGGCGAATTACTCAAGGAGCCTACTAAGTACAGACGCCTTGTTGGTAAGTTAATATATCTCACTGTGACAAGGCCCGACATTGTTTACTCTATTCGGACCTTGAGCCAATATATGCAGGAACCTCGTAGACCTCATTGGGATGCTGCATTACGCATCGTACGTTATGTCAAAGGGACACCTGGACAAGGATTATTTTTTCCATCAAAGAACGACCTCATTTTGAAGGCATTTTGCGACTCCGACTGGGGTGGATGTCGTGATACACGAAGGTCTGTTACTGGATATTGTGTATTCCTTGGCACATCACTCATCTCATGGAAGTCAAAGAAACAAACTAACGTTTCAAGATCTTCAGCGGAGGAAGAATACAGGTCGATGGAAAACGCATGTTTAGAACTCGTTTGGATACGGTACATATTGCAGGATTTAAAGGTTTCTTGTGATGTTTCCATACCACTGCTCTGCGATAACCAAGCTGCCCTTCACATTACGGCTAATCCCGTATTTCACGAGCGCACGAAACACATCGAGATAGATTGCCACATTGTGCGAGAAAAACTACAATCGGGTATGATTAGTCCTTCATACGTGCCAACTCGACATCAATTGGCTGACATATTTACAAAGACACTAGGGAAGGATCAATTTTTAACACTGCGACACAAGTTGGGAGTTTACAACATACACTCGCCAACTTGAGGGGGAGTATTAATGGAATGTATTGTTTTCCTTTCATATAGAAGGTAGGATATCTGTATAGTTCTCAATAAGATCCCATAGTATATGGATCATTGTCTTGGAGATATTCTCTCTGGAGATATTCTCTCTATTTTGGATATATTTTCCTGTATATATTGTCATCCCTGTATTGAGAGAAGCAAGTAAGTAATTCTTTAAAACATCCTTTTGTATCTTCCACATATCTCAATATTTGATAGCAGAGGGACAACTTGAAAGAGCCAAGGGGTGGGCTTGTGGCGGTCCAAATCCTAGTGGAAATACTCAGTCAAGAGTTTTGGAATCCCCC
The DNA here is from genome assembly GCA_023531435.1 of Papaver californicum. Classification (NCBI taxonomy): domain Eukaryota; kingdom Viridiplantae; phylum Streptophyta; class Magnoliopsida; order Ranunculales; family Papaveraceae; genus Papaver; species Papaver californicum. The sequence continues at coordinate 3,848,505 of JAJJMC010027962.1, read as the reverse complement.
AGAATTTCATAATCATCTCATGCGGCAACGGTAGCTGCTCTGGACAGCAAAAGAGCAGGCATCAGATGTTATTAAAGTCTGCACATCCATATTCGGCGCCAACAACAACTCCAAAATACACCCAAACTGAAATAAATTCATACCCATTTCGTTTCTTCTCGACATCGAAGTATTGTCCTTGTATTCAGCTTAGAAATCCTACTACCATAGTTAACTGCAAAATAAATATATTTATACCTGATTACCTCTTACTGGCCGGATAGGTTGGAATTTCTCCCGTCATGTCATACTCAAAATATTTAGTACGATGTTCTTCCATAGTTAACTGCAAAATAATTATATCTATCTGAAATATATTTGGAAAAATCTTTAATCGATCCTGATCCTTGACAACAAATTCTTCATCATCAACATTTGAGTCGCTTACTTGGTACTTTTTCTTAAGATGTTTGCGGATCCCTTTCCTATTGGAAGGTTTCTCGTCGTCACATGTGTCCTCAATTACCACTGTATGAGAGAACATCAAAAGAAACATAAGGTAAGAAAAATTTGTAGCCATATCATATTCGGCAAATAAAAATCATTACTCAAAGATGCATTCTTGTTCAGTTTTTGATGAATTCAAGCTGAGGGAAGAGATAGGTCGCCAATATCAGCTGATGAAGGAAGCCCCTTTTACCTAACTAATGCACGAAAACATATTAAAAGAACATCGTACTCAAAGATGTAAACACAATATTAAATTGATAAAACGACAACGATTAGCAATCCGCCGTTTTATTCCACTCAGCCGTCTTTTCAAATTGAAAACATTATTATATTACGATTACGCTTGAAGCCAAAAAATACATCATTGCATTATTAAACCTGTGATATCTTGATTAAATGGCATTAAATTTTAATTTGCTTATTAGAAATATATAACATGGTCGTATATCTGGGTTAATATTGATTCTATCCTAACTGCGTGAGGGTAGCACACATGAAAAAATATTTACAGACGAACTTATGAAAAGCACATCATATAACATCCAAGCATTATGTGGAACTCAAACACTGCATTCTAATCATAACTTCACTATCAAAGAAACCAAAGAAAGCACAATATAGAACCCACAATTATTTATAAAAAAATTAAGTTTAGTAACCATACCTGCACTCTTACAGCCTTTCGATGGTGGCATCATTTCAATATCATCGTCATCAATGAAGTCATCAAATTCACCGTCTCTTAATCAAACCAACAACACTTGTATCACCATCTCCTCAAACTTATGTCAACTGCCCCAGAACTCTTGTATCTTCCTTGGTCAAGCAATTTTGAAAACGCCCAATGTGCATTCTGTTGCGGATCCAACCATGGAATTGCTGGTGATTTATAACGCCACTGAAACAACTCAAAACTAGTAGTCATACATAAACCTTAAATCACCATCTAGAACAATGACAACAACCACACTATCTAGCAGTTATATTAACAAATAATGACCTCAAGACCAAGCCAACTTCTCCAGATTTGAGTATTTATAGAAGAAGATTTATCGAAAATAAATCTATTATTTTACTATTATTATTATTTATAGTTTATTAATGTTATTTTTAGTAGAAAAATAATTAATTTTCGGATTTATTAGATAATTTTGAAAGAGTCTAGAAGTTTATTTTAATAGTTTTAGTAAGTTAGGAAAGTTGCCTAAAGGTAGTAGATACCTTGGAAAACAAGTTTATAGGTTTTTGATAAGTTTAGGGTTTGTTTAGTAGGAGTTATCTATATAAGGAGCTCGAAAAACAAAAAATATGGAAGTTTTTGATTAATTAAAATTATTTTATTTTCATTAAACTTGTTGAGTTTGTTGATTTTGATTTTCATTCATAAATGGGTTTACCTCGAAGTATGAATACTAATCTCATATCTATAGTCGTTATTCGTAGTGAATTAACGAAGTCTAGATAACCCCGTAGATTTTAGGAATCTCTTTGAAGATCAACTAATTTCTATCGATTTCTACCCATTCTACCGGTTACTTTTCAATAATTCTATTCCGCTGCGATTATTATCATCTTTACACGCTTCCGATTTGAATCAAGTACCCATTCTTTGTGTTCTTCTTAAGCTTCTATTACTTCATTCAATCCCTTATAAAAATACACGACACAATAGTACACTCATTACTCTATCACCAAAAACAATGGCAGTTTGGTGACTGATTTTTAGTTTCAATTTCGGCCACCAACAACTCCAAAATATACTCAAACTAAAACTAATTCATACCCAACTCCGTCTCTTATTGGCATCAAAGTCTTGTCCTTGTATTCAGCTTAGCAACCCTCGACCATAATTAACTACAAAATAATTATATTTAAAAAAAAAAGATAACGATAAGCTTTTAATAGCTAAACATATTATTAAAAATAACTAAACATGAAAATATCTTTAATTCTGAGTGAAATAAATCCCTAAAACTTTTGAAATCAAATTATAAACAAAACAACCTATTTGCAATGAAGGCTACCCAGAATTACCGAAAGACCTCGCAATTGAAACCTAAAATTGAGTGATAATTCAACACATAAATAGAAAACGAAGATGGATATATAGTCCAGGGTGAAACATTCTATAGTGTAGTCAAATACCAACTTTTATTATATTTGAATCTGGGAAGTTCATTAAGTTTAACAAACCAAACTTATCAATTACATAGAGTTTTCTTAAATTAAACTAAAATTAGGAATTTCATATTATGATTGTCGACTGCATAACATGTTGTATAGATATTTTTGTAGTTACATAATGTGTTATACATAGGGCTGCACAGGAACCGAACCTAACCGGAAAAGTCGGCCAAAACCGGATTAATTTGAGCCGATACGAAATGAACCATTGATCTCGGCTCGGTCAATAGTTTGAGAAATGACAACCGTTTGATTCCCGGCTCGGCCAACGGCTTGAGCGTTGAAACCGACCGAGACAGACTATTATAAGCCTATATTTATTAACCATTAAATTTGATTAAACTTTTCACCATCCATTAATAACATATATATATATGAAAACTAAACCCTAATTTTATATAACAGACTTTCTTTTCTCTTCTTTCTTCATACTTCTCTTCTCTACTCCCCATACAAACACATTAGCATAACCACTAACTATTTACCACCTCCATCATTGATTCATGAACAACCCAAGCACCACCAACATCTTCTTCTTCTTCTCAACATTTAACAATAATTTTTTATTTTTAACAGTGAGTGACTAATTTTAAATTTTGTTGTTTTTGTTAAATTTATTAGGGTTTAGATGTTGCTGATTATCTTACTTCTCTATGAGGATTCAAAGTGAAGTTCAGTGAGGAATTTTTGAAGAAGTTCTAGATCCGTAAGATTCTTCTTCTCAAGATTAACAATGAATTTTGATTTTACTTTTTTAATTTTATTTTTCAACAATGAGTGAATCAATCTTTAATTTTGTTGTTTTTGTTAGATTTATTAGGACTTAGATTTTGAATTAGTTCTCTGTGATGATTTGAAGAAGGTTTGGATCTGTAATAACTCAAAAGTTTTTATCTTCTCTTTTGATTTGGATTTGGGTTTTTTCCTAAACCTGTTGTATAAATTTTTTTTGATAAATGACGGCGATTCACAAGAGTCTTGAATTTCCAACTGATTGATCACCATCAAGGGTGTAATTGAAATCATTGTTTATATTCATATTTAAGTGCAATTTTATATGAATCTTTGTAATGGGTTTCTGTTTTGTGATTAACATATTTATAAAGCATACATATTATACATATCATGTTATTGAGAAAGAGATGAATAAGAATGACAATTATTTTTTTAATTATTTTTTATTTATGAATTGAATCGGTAAAAACTGATAAAAACCCAAACCGGACGAAGCTTGATCGGCTTTGTTATTGTTTCAACTTTAAGAACCGGTTTATGCTCGGCTAGGTGGCCGGTTTTGGCAAAAAAACCGAGCCGACCGACCGATGTGCAACCCTATTTATGCACCTATTTTTTGGTTGATTTCATTTCTTACAAAAAAATTGTTGCATTATGCGTTATTCAGCCATTTTCTCGGATGTGTAACAAGTTATCATCCTTTTTTGTAGCTGCGTAACAGATTAGTCAGTCATTTTTGATTGATTTCAGTGCTACCAAAAAAAATAGTTGCACAATGCGTTATGCAACTATTTTTGTAGTTGCATGACAGGTTATGCAACCATTTTTGTAGATGCATGACATATTATGCAACCATTTTTTGGTTGATTTCAGTGTTAATGATAAGTGCATAATTTACATGATTTTAGTGTCAAATCCATACTAATATTTGTTATAATTCTTGTATATTACTTGTTATTATTCTTGTTTTCTTTTATTTGTTTATATTAGGTGAATCATCCCAATAAGAGTGAAAATGACTACAGAATATGTAAGAGGTGAACTACTCAAAGTATTTGAGTGTCTAGAGCCAAGAAAAGTGGAAGAAATACGACGAAAAGGAGCAAATAACCTCGAAAAATATAAGAATGACTACCACGTAAATAATTGAACATCCAAATATAGGATTTTTTATCACCATCTTGTAAATAATTGAATGAAGAAGCCATCACAAAAAGAATGAGGTCATTTTGAGTTCTTATGAAGAAGTTATGAGTAAAACAGTCAAACCAACTTGGATTGGTTTCTGTTAGGTCTGTTCAGGGCCTGCGCGGAAAGAGAAATAAGAGATGCGTTTTTGGCTTGCTTTGGACGTGAAAATAAGAGTTTTTGTTGGATTTTGAGGAGGTTAAGTGTCCTAATTGGGGATTAAGAGGAGGTGTTAGTATTTTGAGGAGGTTAAGTTTTCTACTTGGAGAAGGATCAAAAGGAGGTGAATATATTTGATGGTTATCAGCTTTCCTAGTTGCACAGACATCAAGAGGAGGTTACAAAATCTTATTTAAAGGAAAGCCTGGACATAACTTTCAGACATAATTTTCTTTACAACACAAGGAGACAAGAGGAAATATTATGTTTTTTTTTATATGAAAATAATAATATTAGTAAAAAGAATAAGGATTACATAGTTTGTGGGAGAAAGGCTGGCAGTTCATCAAACCATTCCCCATTCCCATGAAATCTTCTACCATACTTGCCTATTTTATATGCCATACCATCGAGAGATATGTTGATATTCAAACCTACTAAACTGTAAAGAAGCTAATAACATCTTACAGTCATCCAAGACAGTACTACTAGACCAACCTATTTGGTTGTTATTATTATTTAAATAGTAAATAGAGTTTTTAAATCACTAAATAAACAGACTTGGCTAATGCCTTTTTTTATCCATTGAATGGCTTCTAAGATTGCAAAACTCTCAGCTTTCTCTGCATTTCTGGCTAAACCTATGATTGATTTGAATTCCTTGAACACACCTGTTGAGGTTATAAAAAATAAACCATAACCAGTTTGTTTAGTATCACCATCGTACGAAACATCATAATAAATCATGAAGCAGTTAATAGGTAACTCTCTTTTAAAATCCTCTTCAATTCTATTAGTAACAAATTCCCTAATTGATATATATTTATTCATGGCTTGATCAAAGTCATTAATCAACCTTAGAGCATTTCTGGAAGTAGATAGATGATTCATATTTTTGTTTTGGAACACTTTAAGACATTTCTTCTGTCAAATTTTCTAAGAAATGGTAAAAACAGAGTTAGGCTGAACCGAAACATGAACACTAGTTGATCCAATCATGTATATTAGTAAAAATCTAGTTGTTTTGAAAGATCAGGTGAGCAAAGGGTGTAGATGCCCAAACTGCTTTTGAAAAAGTGCAATGTAAGAGTAAATGCTCAATAGTTTCTATACTGCCATCATCACACGTAATATAATTCGGATATTGAGTACCAATGTATTGAGCTAATCTACTTCTAGTATGAAGAATGTTTTATATACATTTTTAGTTAAACAGTTGAATCTTAGGAATGATATGAGCTTTCCACAAAGCTTTACTAATAGGTTTGATGCTTAAAGTGGTATTAGAATTTGGAATCTCTTCTGCAAGCTGCTTGTAGGAGGTTTTAACTGAAAAATCTCTATTCCTAGAATGAGACCAGTTGAGTCTATCTAAACCACATAAAAGTATTCTAATGTTAAAAATCATATTCACATTCTCAGGGGTAAAATAAGCTTTTACCAGGTCTGCCTTCCAACATTTATTATCATGATCTATGAACTCAGCTACTTGAAGTTAAGATTAGGGTAATGAAGACATAAGGGCCTGGTAGCATTAGGGATCCACCTATCAGTGAAGGAAGCAATGTTCATACCATTCTTAACCTCCCCAAAATAATTGTTACATGTAATATCAACACTTGTTTTGATATTCTTCCACATCCAAGAGGAGTAATTGTTAACAATACTATGCATGGAATGACAATTTTTGAAGTACTTGCCCTTAAGAATGATAACCCACAAATCATCAGGATTATGAATTAGGTTAGAGGCTAATTTAAAAATTATAGCTAAGTTGAACTTTTTCAAGTCCCCAAACCCAAACCACCCAGATGTTTATGGGTACAATTAATACTCCATTCTTTCATGTAAATGCCTATATGGCCATCTTTTCTGCACTAGAAATCTCTTTCAGATTTCTCCATATTATAAATGATACTATCCGGAATTAAGAAAGTATTCATTTGGTATATAGGAGAGGATTTAAGAACATGCTGCACCATTACAAACCTTCCAGTCTGAGTAAGTTGTTTATTTTTCCATTTGGAAGTTTTTTTTATCAAAATGATCAAACATATGTTTAAAAGATTCAGTTTTATTCCTATTGATGAAGAGAGGAATACCCAGGTATTTATCATCTAACTGGATAATTTTAACATTAAATGCTCTGATAAGAGAAATACATTTATCTGGATGCACATTTTTACTAGAAAAATAACCCAATTTTTGAAGATTTATTAATTGACCAGATGCAGAACTAAAATCTTTAGTGATAGACATTACAACGGTTTTCCCCTGGCAAGAAAAACCGTTGTGATTAATAATTTTCTCTTCTTCTTCTTTGTATTGTGAGTAGCTAATTCTTCTGTTGATTATGGATGATTTCAAAATTCTGAATAATAAGATCTTAATTATTTTTACAAGTTTATTTTGAGTTTTATTTTTCTTGTCGGTTGTCTCTACTATTTTTAGTGTTTAAGAATTACTGTTGGGTTATTTAATTGGCCATTTAAATCAACCTAATAATAATTTTTGTACTGGTATATGGTTGTGTGATACGTGTAGTTGTTACTCAATTATTTACGCAAGCAGTGCATCGCAAAATCTGACAGAGGGATTCTATTAAGTGATTGTGTATAGAGATAACACTAGTAAGCAGACCAAGCATATGCGTATGATGCTAAAATTAACCTAATTCACAAATTATATAACGTCTGATTAATTTACACATGGAGAGCCTATTCTTGGTGGGTTAGTTAGATAAAATCTGGTAGTCGATCACTTCCATATCGAGCGACAGTAACAAAGCTTATTTTTATTATACTGTTGGTGACAATATTAATTCAACAAGAAATAAACGAGTATTGTAATTAAGTTTCTTTTTAGTGATGGTGAAGGCTTGATCGTTTTTTTTCTCATTGCTTTAACTCAATCTTTATTTTTGTTTATTTATTTATTTTGTTCTACAGCCCAAAAATCCCCCATTTTATATTTTTAACAACTAGAAACTCACTGCTCTTTGTTGGAACGAGCATATCACCACTATATTACCACTAAATTATGTGGAACATAAGTAAATTAATTTTTTGTGTAAACGACTCGCATCAGATGACTAACAACAAGAGCATATTTATTTGTCCTAAAACCATTATAAAGGTTAGTTTGTTTCATTTTCTTCATTAACCAATAAGACATGAATAAACAGATAAGGAGAGTGAGGGCAACCATGCCTTCCTCCTATCTCACCATGGATCAACCCCGTAGGAACTCCATTCACTAGCACCAGAAAAGATGTAACACACATAATTCATGAACCAGATTAGTAAAGCCTATCCCCATGAATATATGTTTAAAAAATCCAATTAACCTTATGGCATGCCTTACCCATGTCTAATTTCAGGGAAAAATAACCAATGATTGACAAAGACTGTCTCATGGAATGAGTTAACTCATTTGCAATAGTGATATTATCTAAAAATTGTTTTCCTTGGATGAAGGCAAACTAATTTTTTGAAACCAAAGAATCCATGAGAGGTCTCGTTCCCCCTGGTATTGGTTTAGTAACTATCTTATATAGAAAATTGCACAGTATAATGTGTCTACAGTCAGCAGGAGATTCAACGGGCTTACAGTTAGGAACCAAAATAATAATAGTATAATTAATACCGGTAGAAGAATACCAAAAATGAAGCAACTTTTCACGAGATTAGTAACTTCCTCACCCACCAACGCCAACATCTTTTGAGAAAAATGACAAGATAACAATTAGGCCCATGGCTTATAATATCACCGGTAAGGTTTAAAGCCATCTTTATCTCTTCATTGGATGGAATTGAGGAAAATTGATCTCTTTGATTCTCACTAAGGTTGGTGTCCACATGGAACAAAGAATGAGGGGTTGGAATTGAGTGAACTTGCTGACACATCTTCTCAAAATGTGTTATTATTATATTAGTAACATCAGGGATAAAAGTCTACTTATCATTTACTTTTTGATAACATGGATATTGTTCTTCTATTTTTTATGTATAACCAACAAAGGAAAGTACTACTCTAATCAGTTGCATGGATTCAATTAGTTTTGTTGTGTTGCTCTTTGTAGATGATGCAAAGTGGAATAGGGTTAGAGAGGTAAAAATGGTTAGGATTCATATGAGTACGGATGGTTAGGGTTCATTGTGTCGTTAGAGTACAACGACATAATGGATATCTGGAAACACTATCCACCAAACTACTACTATTTGGGAGAAACTACCTCAAACACAAGTTCAATACATCAACAGAAAATACAACAAAACAGCAGACAAATTGGAAAAAGCAGCAAGAATCATGAAACTCCAACAAATATCTCATATACAATATGTAATTGATAAAAGAATATTTATTTTAATTTAGACAATTTTTTTTTGATTATTTGGGTACTATTTGAATTAGTTAATAAAATGTAGTTTTTTATCAAAATAAATAAATATGAACAAACCTTGCCTAAACCAAGATAATGGTCGTTCATGCTTTGCTTCAGTTACAGATAGAAAGATAGGATTGTATAGGGAGGGAAGCTGAAATAAGTGAGACAAGAGTTCTTAGTTGCATAAAGTTGCAAACGAAGACGCTTTAAATGCGGTTTGTAGAAAAATGTTCTTCTTCGTAAACTTTTTATTTTTATAATGACTGAAAATTAGTTTATTTATAATTCTACAAAACCTTAATCTCTAGTCGGTAAGATAAGGATGAGGAGTAAGATAAGCACCCCCCCTTTAATCTCATGAATAACTAAGGATAGATCAAGGGTTGAGTCTATCCTCCGCAACTGACTCTTTGTGACTGACTACCCTCTTCCTGTATGAGTAGGCTGATACTCATACGTGTTATACCTCCAGACCAAAACCCTAAAGTTATCCCCTTATTTGTGATATAATCAACCTTTTATATGTGATGTATAGTACGATGTGGTAGTATTCTCTAAAGTTATCGTAATTTTATATGGAAAAATACTCATATTTGAGTGTGAAGGGCTACCTAAGTCATGTAGAGAGATCGATGAGGCTTGTTATGGCGTGTGTCATAAGGAGAGCACAAGCTTGCCTCTAGTTATGTGCGTTTTCTTGGGATAAAAAATGACGGAGCCTGATGTCGTTATACCAGTCATAGGAGCAAGACGAGTCATTGTACAACCATAAGAGTAACGTGAGCTCTTATTCATTCATAGGATCAAGGAAAAGTCTGAAGTTGAGCTTCAACCTAACGTAACTGTCTGTCAAGCAAATAACAGAGGCATGACCGTCTCTGAAGAGAGGCTAAGGCTTGATATTGCTTATCCAACCATATAAACAAGATGATCCTCTATCCAACCATATGGGCAATGTAAGATCTTTTCCAGTCATAGGAGTAAGGCGAAGGATGAGGTTGAGCATCAACCTATCATGGCCATTGGACGAGGGAAAAACAGAGGTAAGGCCGTTCGTTTACGGCTCGACGAAAGCTGGGTATCTGTCTTTGAAGAGGGCAAAAACCCTAATTCCCCGTGAGGGTCCCATTAACAAAGTTTATAAACCTTGAGAGGTAAAATAACCAGGAATACACTTGCAAAGTTTGAATGAATCTCAGATGTTATGAACTTAACATTTTGGTTTTGAAACTGTAGAGTCTTGAGCTTGGTTATGAGGCTAGTTTGAGATCTTTCCATAAGAGGGCACCATGTGTTGACACGGCTATTGTACTGAGGTTATGTTGTGCCTTTGCTGAGGCTCAACTTCCATCTTGGTCGAGGCTTAACCTCCGTCTTGGCTGGGATCAACCTCCATCTTGGCCGAGTTGAGGACTAAGCTTCATCTTCCTTGAAGGATGAGCTTCATCTTGTGTTTAAGCTCTTCATATAACTTGGAGATTGAACTGTACCCATGATGCTTGTGTGCGTTTTAGTTAAATAATCATACTTGTGCTAGGCTGGTCGGTTTTGCAAAAAAACGTTTTACCCTTAATCGTAAAATGACCATTTTCCCCTTGGTCGAAAAATCACCATCTACATTCCCAAAAAAATTTCCTAGTCACTTTCAGCTTCTGATTATCCAACTGGTCTTTTAATTAGGTCTGCACAAAACCGAACCATAACCGTGAACCGAACTGAAGCCGTTGGATTTTTAACTGAACCGAACCGAACCCCTATGGTTCAGTTAAGGTGTCAATTTTAGAAAACTAACGTTGTCCGGTTTCGGTTCTTTTCTTACTTAGAAACCAAATCGAAAATACCAAAACACCGAAAACCGAAGCCTTAAAATTTTAGCCACCAGATTTTTTTATTTTAGGTTATTTATCTTTCACCAAACAAACTTATTCGTCTTCTTCTCCACTTATAGATCCACTACCATCACGACCAAATCTATCTGAATCTAACCCTTAAACAACATTTTGTGCCTGATTCATGGTGATTCGTTGATTTTGAAGCTGATATCATCAAAATAACAAGTTCACAACCATCTTATAAAACCCTACTTTTATTTCATTGGTTTTTCAACAAATTGCAAAATCATAACCTTGATTCCTGTTTTCATCTTGCAAACCGATAACGAATCACATCATAAGGTAAACTTGAATCTCTTCTAGTATCTCTTCTTATTTTCAATCTCTTTCTCCGCTAAGTGAATTGATGTAGTTTTATTAGGGCATGATTGATTTTGTTTATTAATTAAATTTTTTATGATCCTTTCATTGAATCAAATCATAATAATAATGAATAAAGATTAATTTTGTTTAATTGTTCTTTGTTCTTCGATTTCCTTAGAGCAATTCCAGTGGGCATTGGAAAAAATTTCAATAGACCAAGCCAGGTGGATGGGAAAACTCGTTTTTGGACAGTGGGGAATTGGGTAAACGAGGCAATATGATCCGACCGAGGTATGCTAAGCCGCTCGCCTGGCTCAACTAGAGCCCAGGATCATCTCAGTCTGAGCCGAGCGGCTCTATATGACTCGACACTAGTTGAATCTTAATAAACAAATCCAACAGCTATAATTCCATCCCAACTATTTATGATATTTGTAATTGAATTAGAGAGCATGCAATCACAACTAATCCCATATGTGCAATCAAAAAATTCTTCAAGATTGCATAATGAGCTTCATAAAACAAAAAAGAAATTACTAATTTTATTTTTACGTTCAATTAAAATTTAACAAAGTTTTGATGGAGTAGCATGTCTACTTTTTAACACCTCATACATACAATCAAAAAATCTTCCAGGATTACGTAATGAGCTTCATAAGCAAAACTTGTCATTTTCCATCTTCATTATTCTTCTCGAGCTCGTAATAAAACTTCAGCGTTGATTTCACCCCTTAATCGGTATCGATTGACAACCCGATCTAAAGCTATGAATTCTTTCACTTGTCTTCTTATAATTTGATATCGACAAAACAACCTAGATACATTACGGTTATTCGGGTTACCGGTGTTAGTGCAAAAGATATCATAGATTCTTCTCCAGTAACTCATACTCACTAAACCATTTTGCCGTCGTTCCTCATTCCTTGCCGGATAGCATGCAACAAATTTTTTACATAGAGATAGATCTTCATCAATGGTAAACTCTGCCGGATTAATATACGGTTGAGCCATATGGGTGTAAAAGAAGTTGGAGAAGATGTGATTTGGGAAGTGAAAATACTTGAATTTATTGAACTATTTTATAGCCGTTATATGGAACTAGCCGTTGTCTGCTCAACCTAGGCCGATCGTCTCAGTTTGCAACGACAACGGCTATATAATTTATAATTACGATCTTAGCCGTTCATCTAGCTTTAATCAAACGCCTATTTATGATTTTAGCAATAAACTAATTTAATTACAAATTTTTAATTAAATATACTTTGATTTCAAAAGGAATTAACAAGCTTAACTTAACCAAAATTAAAATTAGATTAAATTAACTAAAATTAGATTAAATTAATTAAAATTATATTAAAACATCAATCTCCATTACATTAATTTAGTATACTACGCTCCTTTATAAGATATAAACTAGGACAGTAAAATCTTAAAATAAATAAACACTTCAATAAAAATCTCTGACAATCTTGGGCCTCATGTTTATCTTCAATTGACGGATCTTCCATCCGATGCGCTCTTGATAAGATTTTCCCTGATTTTTGTGAACAGTCGTACGATTTACTTTCAAATTTTCTTTTCCTTCGATTTTCTTGCCTTGAACTCTTCCTTTTCTAATTGTTGCATATTTGACTTGGTTAACATCTAAACTCAAATACCTCTTTGTTTTTTCTCATTCTCAATTTTCTTATAACAAACACAAATCTTATTAATAGCATCTTCGAGTATGACTCCAGAAAATCAAGTTGGGTTGCAATTTTTACCATTTTTTTCTGATTTTTTTTGAACAAAAGTTGAGAAGATGAGTTTGAGATGGAAAGATTAAGATTGAAGTGAAAGTAAAAGATTTTTTGAGTGGAGAAGGTGTGATTTTAGAGTTGAAAATGTTTGAATTTATAAGGGAGAGAATCAAAGCCATTGGATTATATCCGTTGAGATTTAACCGTTGTCGAATCATGTTGAGCTGCCAATTTGGCAATACATTTTTTGGGTTTGCTCATCCCAATGTTGGGTGGCAATTGGTAAATTAGGCAATATATCCATCCCACTGGCTTTTCTCTTAAGAATTAATGAAAACTCATGACAACCTATTTTTTTATGTGAAAAAACGACAGATTGCAATGTTTCCTAGTTCCTTAACCTAAACCCCTCTAACCTTTTTATTAATTTTCAATTAAATTTGATTTGTATAAGTATATACTATAGTATCGCAGGATCAGGTTGACTGTTTATTGTTTGAGTATATCCTTTCTTCTAATATCAGTTTTTAACTATAATTGAAGTCTTAGATGTTATTTAGTATGTCATAATGCATATTCGCCATGCCTTATGTTCGGAAAGTGCTTGCTAGTTATATTCACAGCACACTACTGTGAAAGAGAGCTGCTTATTTGAATTCTACGAATTGTGTACATCCTCAATTATGCAATACTAATTCTTATTGTTTCTTTGAATTATTTCGCAGTTTGATTGTTCATCGAAAGAATGAAAGCTGGCCCTCTGAAAAATGGGACCTCGAGTCTGATTCTTCATCTAAAGAAATGTAGCAAGAATACTAAGAAAGGAAATTGATAATTTGTACATGTTAGAACTTTTAATGTAGTTAAAAATAACAAACAATTTATATATGTGAGGTTCATTATTGTCAGTTACTTGGGAATGACAGTTTTTTGTGAAAAAATCTCCTGTCAGATTTGTAAATTTATGGGACTCACATAAATCAATAATTTTTTTTAACATTTCTGATTTACCATAACCGGCTAGTGTAGAACGAACCGAACCGATTTTGTTAATGATAACGTTCGGTTTTTAAAATCAATAAACCGAAGTCTTCGGTTTCGGTTTTGGTTGACTCAATAACCGAACCGTACTATGTGCAACCCTCCTTTTAATTGAGCTTCCACTTGTGTCTTGGGTGTGAGCCAATTTTTGGATCCACAACCGGGTAATATCCACAGCCCAAACTCTCTCTTTACCCATGTAGTGAAACCGCCAGCCATATATCTCCAAAGCAAGCTTCCGCTCAATCTTCTGGTGTAGAGTCTGTAGACTGTTGTGTTCACTCTATCTCTCATTTTATCTGTCTCCCGTTTTTAACTTTCTTCCCTCCTTTTTGAATACCCTCACGGGACCCTTATTAAAAACCTAACAAACCACACAACAACACGTTATATAACTTACGTTCCAAATTACCCCTTTTCTTTTTCATTTCCCCCCTCTCTCTCTCTCTTCGCAGAGAGTGTTTTTTTTTGTTCATCTGGGCGCTCCTAATTCTGCTTTCGCCGGCATACAGAATAATCCAAAAAAACTGCTCTCTCTCTCATCTTCAAAATCAAAGAATTATTGTTGTTGATATAGTATAAGTTAGGTTTAAGTTATAGTTTTTAAAAAGAGAGACAAAAATGTCTGAGGATGAGAAGTTATTGAAAGAGGCGAAGAAACTACCATGGGAAGATCGATTATTACATAAAAATTGGAAAGTTAGAAATGATGGAAATCTCGACCTTGCTGCTTTATGTGATTCCATTACCGATCCTAAAGATCCTCGTTTTAGAGATTTCGGTTAGTTCTTCAATTTTAAATTTTGAATTTCTAGGGCACAGATCGTGGATTATTTTAAATATTTTAAATTTTGAGTTTAATAGATCTGTTTGTTTGAAATGTGTTGTGATAGTACATTAACTACTTAGTTTTGATTTTTATTGTCTTAAAATCGATTTTTGTTTTTGGTTTTACTGTTTCGTTATAGATCTGTTGTTTATTGTTGTTAATGATTAGGTCCATTGTTTAGAAAGACGGTTGCAGATTCAAATGCTCCTGTGCAAGAGAAAGCTTTAGATACCCTAATTGCGTATTTAAAAGCTGCTGATGCGGATGTTGGGAGGTACTAATAATGCAATGAAGTTTTTTTTTATTTGATATTGATAACTTCTTTTTTGTTTTGCATGCATTTAGGTTTTAAGTTGATATCTTATATTCTTTTGATATTGTTACAGGTATGCAAAAGAAGTGTGTGATTCAATCGTGGCAAAATGCCTCACCGGTCGTCCTAAAACAGTGGAGAAGTCACAAGCAGTGTTTCTTCTTTGGGTGGAGTTGGAGGCCACTGACGTATTTCTGGTAAGAGTGTTTTTTACTAGTAGTGCTAACAGTGTCTTTCTAAAAGTGATGAATTTTGTTGGTTATGCAAACTTATAATTGAACTCTGTAACTTAATGCTAGTTTATTTAGTGATGCAAAGCCTCAAACTTTCTTTTTTAAAAATTTCTGCCGTATTTCTAATTTAAGCGGGACATTTCCGTGTCTTCGAGGGAAAAGTAGTAAATTGGTGGTGGATTTGAAGATCTATGGTACTCATTCACTACGTAGAGATTATAGATTCACAATCACGTTAAACCTATACATTACTTTACAACTAGCATCTGAACTTGAATCTTATTCATCGGGGACAACATTGAGGGAAGCATAATCCATAAGCAGATGATACCTGCAGGATTTGGACAATGGATATTACTAGTGAGTAGAGGGAGGCTCTTGCAGTATGTAACCAGGTGCTAACTTGGTATATGATGTATCAATTTTATATTTACATCTACCAATATCTTGAGGTTCCTTGAATTGTTTTACTTAAGAGGGAAGATTTAGAGCTCAATTTCTCTATTGTTAAAATGTCACAGAAAGGAAGAGGAATTGCAATTGAAATAAACAAGTAGACGAGAGAATTTAACAGGTTTCAACATTAATACTCAGGATCAGCTTTTACTTGATTTCCAAATACAGTAACTTATACAACATTTCTTATACAATGAAATTCGTGTTAATTTTTCTGAAATCTGATTATTTGAGGTACTCATAGCAAAAGTGTTATGCTTGATTAGCTTATATCGAAGGATGACAAGCTCAAATGATGTTGAGTTATGATGAGTGAGGTTATGCATGCCCTCACATAAACACAGAAAAAACGCTGTTAAAACACGTACTATATTATAAGAATTGGACTCAACAGTCTTTCTTCCTAGATCTATTGACAATTTTCATTGAATTCTGGATCGTTTTCGTTTTGGGTGTAATCTTATCCCACCTTTTTGGGTCTACTTAAGAATCCTTTAACTTTATTCTAATATTCAAGGTTCAAATATGTCTCCATGTATATGATTGTCTAACTTTACTCATCTCTGTTATGTATGAAAGAGGTCATCTCAATATTTCAAGGAACGTATAAATTTCTTACAAGGTATATTTAACTTATAGGATTCGATGGAGAAAGCAATTAAGGCTAAAGTTGCTAAAGCAGTTGTTCCAGCTATTGATGTCATGTTTCAAGCTTTAAGGTCTGCAGATTGGTTTATGCATAAACTTTTCTTTATAATCTGTTGGTGATAAGTGAAATGAATTAATGTATTCTTTGCTTCTATTCAGCGACTTTGGGTCTAAAGTTGTCCCTCCTAAAAGAATTTTGAAGATGTTACCTGAACTTTTTGACCACCAAGATCAGAATGTCCGCGCGTCGTCTAAGGGACTGACACTTGAGTTGTGTCGTTGGATCGGAAAAGATCCAGTAAAGTCAATTTTGTTTGAAAAAATGCGGGACACCATGGTGTGTATAATCTTATGGCAGTTGTGTTATTTTATTTTATTTTTACACGAATTATGGTAATTTTGATCTGTTACATGTGCTTATATTTGCTGTTCTGTTAGTTTTATAGGTATACTAATATTTTGATAATTTGTTCTTTTTAAGAAAAAAGAACTGGATGCAGAGCTTGTCAATGTTACATCGGGAGCTAGGCCGACAAGAAAGATAAGGTGGTTTGCTTCTCACTCATAATGAGTGAATTTTATTTGTTTCCATTTTTTAAGTTTTTAAAATCTGAAACCTATCGGAATAATTTCGGGACTTTTTTGGTTTGCTGGTTCGTGATCAGTTATTATGTACAAATTTATCATGTTTATCTATTATCTAGTAAGCTTGATTCCCTTGCTTGTTATTAGATCTGAGCAAGACAAGGAGCCAGAACCAGAAGCAGTGTCTGAAGTTGTAGGCACTGGACCTTCTGAAGACTCGGCTGCTGATGGTAATACATTAACTTTATGGAATTTTTCAACTGGTTGCTTGGTCAGTGGTCTTGAATGTTCCCATTTTATCTTTGTGATTTTTTTTTGAATGAACCGTGTAGGTATAAATAGAACTTTCCCTTTAGGTATAACTTTCTTCACAAACTTGTATTTATGCGTTTCTGATATTAATTATTTTTTGTCAGTTCCCCAAGAAATAGATGAGTATGAACTTGTTGATCCTGTTGATATTCTTACTCCATTGGAGAAGTCCGGGTTCTGGGATGGAGTGGTTAGTGTTCTCTCTTTACATAAACAGGTTATTGAAATTTCTTAAGCTTTTTTGCTCTTTTTTTTTTTAAATATGTTTGGCCCTTTTCTGTTTGATTTCAGAAAGCTACCAAGTGGTCTGAAAGGAAGGAGGCTGTGGCAGAGCTAACCAAGCTTGCTTCAACAAAAAGAATTGCTCCTGGTGATTTTAGTGAAGTTTGCCGTACCCTCAAGAAGGTTCCCTCTCTTACTCTATTTTTTAAAGGGTTGCTCTTTTGAGCATTTTCAATGTAAAAAAATTTGTTTGTATATATGTTTTCCCCCACCTGTAGTTTTCCAAGTATCGGGCATTATCTTAAAAAAATTAGGATATAATTATCTTGCTAGAATGACATCTATGTGAGACTTGGCATACCCTGTTTCTCTGTTTTGATGGGTATTGAGTCGGTCTGTCCTGTGTTCTGAATGAGCTGTTATATATACTTGAATCTTGAGCTCCCACTTGTTTAAATATCTCACTAGCATGATGCGTTTATGGATAAATACCTATTATGGATTGTTTTTTTAATATAATTGGCTCAGTTTCAGTATTAAGCTACTTCAGATGTGTTTGGTCATTGATTAAAAGTAAGTGTTCATTAAGTGTGTCTTTGCATTTGCAGCTTATTACAGATATAAATATTGCTGTAGCAGTTGAAGCTATCCAAGCTATTGGAAACCTTGCAAGCGGACTAAGAAATCATTTTTCTGGAAGCTCACGTTTCATTTTGCCAGTTTTGCTTGTGAGTATTTTCTTCCTTGAGACCACAGGGTTCCTCTTGCTGCAGATTGGGGGATTACTTTCATTCATGGAAAACATGATTAATGTTCTTTTTTGGTACAAATGCTCAACCTAGATGCGCAGTTTCACTATTTCAAATTATGTAGAACTGCATCACAATTGCTCGGTTTGGCACTTTGATTTTGAAGTTGTATAAATAAAGTTGAATAACTTTATTGTTCATGTTTTAGTGCAACTGCAGCAAGTTAGAATTTGTGAGACTATGTCGATTCCAGTGATGGACACGATGCACCTTTTTCCAACCCTTGTTTCTGGCTGCTGGCTTAACCTTGAACGGTGGACAGTACTCTTTCTCGATTAGGCAATCTAAATACCTCACCCACCTTAGCCTTGGTATTAGCCATACAATGTTCCAGTTCGTAGCTTTAGTTTCTGTTAGTTACGGCTCTGCGAATGGTATTTGTGATGACTGCTGCTTAGCAAAGTTGCGCTTTTATAAAATCGTTTTGTAGCCTATTTCTGTAAGATTTATCCACTTCTCTTTACTTTATCCAGGAAAAACTTAAAGAAAAGAAACCAACTGTAACAGAAGCTCTCAGTCAGACCCTCCAAGCTATGCACAAAGCTGGGTGCTTTACTCTTCCAGATGTTGTTGAAGGTAAGTTGTTAGAGTTGCTACTTTGCGTGTATGTTTTCTTTATTAGCTCATTGCTTACTGAACAATGCCAACTAAACATGATACAAGTGGTTACTGATATTTTGCATTTAACGCTGGATTTCTTGAATCCTTGACCTTAGTATTTGCTTATGTTAGAGTCCAGCTGCCTGCCCCTTTCTTTATGTAGACATCTGATGATGATTATTGCGGAGATTGGATATTTTTTGGTGATGGTTGTTTCCATTTGAAAACTAATGACTTTATCAAAGTGCAATATATTTAATGACTTTATTGAAGTGCGTTATATTTGTTCATTTGACGTGAAATTGCTATTTCCAATTCCATTGTAATAATGTGAAGTATTTATGTATTCCACAATTAATTTCATAAGAGACATTTTGTTTTTGTGGTTGGGAATCTTTCTTTTAACATGACTAGCTAAAGCTTTTGTCAACTATTTAATTTTTCCCCTTAAAAATTTTGTCGTGCGAAATTATAGTTTGAATGACTTTTTCATGAGCTGGACCTGAGAAAATTGAATTTTGTTGTTGGTCTTTCTAGTTCTTGTATTACAAGTTAAGTTCTATTTAATAAGATGCATTTGGTTGCTCTTTTTATGATGCATTCATCGTACTAATCATTTCTATGGGCCTTTTCTAGTTCTAATATTTCAAGTCAAGCTCTATTTTGACGGGTAACATTGAAATGCTATCTTGATATTTGTTTTGAATGTTCAATAAGTGTTTTTGTTTTATACGTCCATGCAGATGTTAAGACAGCTGTAAAAAATAAAGTTCCTCTTGTTCGTTCCTTAACTTTGAATTGGGTCACATTTTGTATTGAAACAAGCAACAAGGCTGTGGTTCTGAAATTGCACAAGGATTACGTTCCCATCTGTATGGAGGTCAGTTTTTTTTAAACGTTCTACATAATAACATGTAGTGCAGATTCTTTCTTGGCTCAGCCTTGATAAAGTATTAATTGCTGCATGTGAAGTCTCACGATATAAGTAATCCTGTCAAATGTAGTGTCTGAATGACGGAACCCCAGATGTTAGAGATGCATCTTTTTCTGTGTTGGCAGCAATTGCTAAGGTTGGTGCAGCTGTGTTTTGTTTCTTGTTTTTATTTTTCATTCTAAGAATTTGAAGCATTTTAGGGAACTGGAGAATGAAGCATGCAAGTGATTATTATCTGAGCCTTCTGAGTTTCCTTTAGTATCAGATTGTTTACGTTCCTGCCTTGTTTTTACTCTTGCAGTCGGTTGGAATGAGACCTTTAGAAAGGTCATTGGAAAAACTTGACGAGGTTAGGAAAAAGAAGCTTACTGAAATGATTGCGGGTTCAGAAGGCGGCCTTGTTCCTACTACAGCCTCAGGTTTGGATGATTCTAATTTCATTTGTTTGCTGTTTGCTACTTTTGGTTGTTATTTTGTTTTCCTTACAAATTTTTGGATGCTTGCACTGCCCTTTTTTTATGTTGTGATACGCCAGCTCCAGCATCAGGATCAGGTGGGGGCATCTCATCTTCAGAGGTTGGTTAAATTCTTTTGGTTAAGAGGATCGTTTTTCTTACTGATTTTTGCATGGTTTGAGTTTGTGAAGATCATGTGTATTACGTATCTCGCTTTTACGTATCTGTTGTCTACAAATTTTTGTTCCCCTGTCCGTGCTTTTGTTCTATGTATAACATATATACGCCTGTTAATTGTTAAATGCTAACAATTTTATAGTTAACAGAAGTTCTGCCTTTTGTGCCAATGTTAGTGTGCTTTCGTTGAGTTCTTTGAGCATGATTTTGCCGCTGTTTCGTTTTTGTTAAAGCTATTTGATCAAAACTAAAGATTCTCCACTGAACTATTATCTCTTTGCAGACTGCAGTTGTCCGAAAATCAGCTGCGAGCATGCTTAGTGGGAAGAAACCGATCGTTCAAGTTGCTGTTAGTATTTTCTTTTGATTAGTAGCTTAATTTGTCTTGTTATTATAAAATGTATGTCGTTGCTGATAAAAAGCTCACACACAAATGCTTCATTTTTTCTTTTTTTTCTTTTTTCTTTTGCCGCTTTCATGGTGTATCAGGCAGTTGCTAAGAAGAGTGGCTCAACGAAGCCGGGAGCCAGCAAGAGTGTAAATGGACAGGCGAAACCCTCTGCAGTGGTTGAACATGAAGATATTGAGGTAAAGGATGTGGCCTAATTGCTGACTTTTGTTGCAAATAGAGGTGCTTCTGTTTGTGATCCTAGGAGTTGCAGCATGACAATTTGGTTCTGCAATGTTTTCAGCCTGCAGATATGAGTCTAGATGAAATTGAGAACAGATTAGGTTCCCTGTTGCATGCAGATACGATTTTTCAATTAAAGAGTAGTGTATGGAAGGAACGACTGGAAGGTTTGATCTTATTTTCTTTATAATTTCTTTTGTGTTTCGTGATCTCTAGACTTCATTCTATTCGGAATCACTTATTTAGCAGCAACGCCGAATGCTCCAGTCTTTATATGTTAACTATGATGGCTAAAGTTTATAGGCCCAAGCTCGATCTATTATTGAGTTCTTGTGGTAAAGACATAATTGTCTTTTTACATTGCATTGCCCTGTTTTAATTTCTTAGAGATCTTATTGCAAATGTTGTAAAAATGGATTTTGTATCTTGTCTTTACTGTTACTAATATGAATTATTTTAAATTTATTGAGGCTATATTAAATTAATTACATCTTTATGCAGCAATCGTTGCTCTAAAAGAGCAGGTAGAAGGTCTTCAAGAACTTGACAAGTCAGCCGAGATTTTGATTCGTTTGCTGTGTAATATTCCTGGGTGGAATGAGAAAAATGTTCAGGTACTTTGTTTTTTCCTTTTATATATGGCGAAACAACATTTTGTTCTTCTTTTGGGATCACCCCAAGTTCTTATGTGCCTTCGTTTGTTTGTTGCAGGTACAGCAACAGGTTATTGAAGTCATTACACATATAGCTGCTACAGTAACAAAATTCCCCAAAAAATGTGTTGTGCTTTGCATTCTTGGTAAATATTTGGCATTACATTTTACACACTGAAGGTGCATTTTGTACATCTGGGCCTAAACTTATAGAAGGGACTAAATTTTGAGTTGATATTAAATCAACTTAACCAGTAACCAGCAATTGGGTTGCATAAATAAATAAACTATTAATATGTCATCTATATTTTGTTCAATCAATTGGCTAACGTTGTTAGACTAAGTTCTGAGAACCACTACATGTGTTTCTTCGCCATAAACTTTGTGTCTTAGAACCGAGGACACTCAGTTTTATTGATATTTTATCGTGTCAGACACCCTCACAGCAGGCACTATGTCCAACGCTCGTAGACAGTTTAATAGGGTTGCACATTATAGTGCTAGATTTTGTGTATTTGCACAAAATTATGACTGAATATAACTTGTAATTACAAATTGATGTCTTGCTTGCTAAATGCAATAATTCTAGTTTTCAAACACTGCTAAATAAAAATAAAGCGTATAGTTACTTGGAAGTAATGTGTATTATTATGGCCATGATGTCATTCTGTTGTTCCTTGCTTGTTGGTTATGTATCTGTTTGGATAGTTTCTCACTTTCTCGTATGCTCCATTTTATGGCTAGCACGGGACTTGACATACACACTGCTCTTTATTATCAGGTATAAGTGAGCGTGTAGCAGATATTAAGACCCGAGTTCATGCAATGAAGTGTCTTACTACTTTCTCAGAGGCAGTTGGTCCTGGATTTGTTTTTGAGAGAGTAAGTAAAATTACCAGCTTGGATTAGTTGTAGTTTTTATTTTAGCTTCCAACTGTTTACAGGAGGTGGATATTAACATTATGTTTCTCGACTTCATTTTTATCTGCAAGAGATATCAATTATTTCCTTCGGTTATCCATCTGTCTTCTGATTATAAATGCTTGCGTTTTCTGCTCTTTGTAGCTGTATAAAATAATGAAAGACCACAAGAATCCTAAGGTTCTCAGTGAAGGAATTGCATGGATGGTATCTGCGGTTGAAGACTTTGGTGTTTTGCATTTAAAGTTAAAGGTGTGTCCATCTTTCTTTGCAACCATGCTCTCATGTCACTTCATAGATACACACAATACTCCCATCTCATGAGTATGAATTCGTTTTGCAGGACTTGATTGATTTCTGCAAAGATACTGGACTGCAGTCAAGTACGGCTGCCACAAGAAATTCAACTATAAAGCTGATTGGTTCATTACATAAGTTTGTTGGTCCAGGTGATCACTTTTTTCTGGTGTGACCTGTTATGATGCACAGTTTGTGATTATTAATTTTTACGGGGTTTTATCTTTTATTTGTTTTTGTGGCAGATATCAAAGGGTTTATGACTGATGTGAAGCCTGCACTCCTTAGCACACTCGAGGCAGAGTATGAAAAGAATCCATTCGAGGTATATAAGCTCATTGTTTACTGTGTTTTTTTTTCTTAGTTCTCCGACATGTTACCTCTTGTGCTTATTTTTTCTTCTTGCAACAGGGTGCTGCAGCAGCTCCTAAAAAAACAGTGAAGGCAGTAGACTTGGCGTCATCTGCATCTACTGGTGGTTTGGACGGTCTACCTCGTGAGGATATTAGTGCCAAAATAACTCCTACTCTAATAAAGAACATGGGTAGCCCTGACTGGAAGGTAAATCATGTGTTCATAGTCATTTCACATATTGTGTTGTATTTGGTATTGTAAAAGTTCGAACCACGAAACTTCCATTGAATGGACACTATGAATGGCTTTTCCTGCGAATCGTTTGGCCGAAGTTGACCTGACCCCGCCCCATCAAAATCTGTACCAGCTGTACCCCTTTTTTTTCATTTACAGGGACATGTTGCTGTCCCATGGCCTTGACTGCATAACTAAATGGATATATACCTGATGTGAACCTGTTAATACCTGGCTAAGCTCTTCTTTCTGTTTCTTCACAGTATCTGTTTCCTTCCCTTCATGCAAACTGGCATGTGGTGATTCTGAAGGTAGTACTGATTGAAAAGTAAAAAAGATCATGATGTTAACCTGCTCCTGTTTTTTTGTTTATTCAAGGTCCGTCTGGAATCAATTGAAGCAGTCAATAAAATTTTGGAAGAAGCCAATAAGCGAATACAACCTACTGGAACTGGTAGGACAATGTATTGCATTTGCATCTTACATGCCTTGTTGAACTTGGAAAAGGGTTGTTCAGTTAGATGATTTTGGTGGATATGTTGCATTGACACAGTTACACAATCATGTTTGTTGTAAATATTCTTTATCTAACTGTTGTTTTTGTTATGGAACCATCAGCGGAGTTATTTGCTGCTCTTAGAGGACGGCTAAATGACAGTAACAAAAACTTAGTGATGACAACCTTGTCAACTGTTGGAGGAGTTGCATCTGCAATGGGCCCGGCAGTTGAAAAGGCTAGCAAGGTTTATTATTTAACTTCTCATGAATACGAGAATAATATTCTTTCCTCCTATTTTGGAGGTTTCCACGTAACTTCAAAATTTTGGTTCGGTACAGGGTATTTTATCAGATGTTCTGAAATGCATTGGAGACAACAAAAAACACATGAGGGAATGCACTGTGAATGCCTTAGATGCCTTGTTTGCAGCTGTCCAACTTGATAAGATGGTAAATACTGCTGTCAACTTTTTGTTGTTCTTCTCTTGTGGCATCTTCTACTTGTTTGCTCTTTATTCAGTTATTTTCATATACTGGGTTTGTAGGTCCCATACATTGTAGGAGCTTTTGCTGAACCAAAGATAGGCGCAGAAGGCAAAAAAGATCTTTTTGATTGGTTATCAAAGCATCTTTCTGGAATGAACTATTCTTCTGATGCTATGCAACTATTGAAACCAGCTGCAAATGCTCTGATGGTATTATTGCGTTAGAAATGCAATTTTTTGAGTTTTCAATTAGCCTAGGTCGTATTTGAATATTTACCTCCACCTGTGTGTGCATCATTTTAGGATAAATCATCAGAAGTTCGGAAAGCTGCAGAAGCATGTATCGGTGAAGTTGTCAGAGTTTCTGGGCAAGAAGTAGTATGTGGCTAGAATTCTTAGATGTCTTGGTCTCTAAATTGTGCAAATATGATAATGGCAGTCTTGCCAATGGTACAGTGGATTGAACTTTTTATTTCAGGTGACCAAGATTTTGAGAGACATACGTGGACCTGCTGTAGCCCTTATTCTTGAACGACTCAACCCATCTGCAGCATTCCAAGGTGTATTCTCACTCCCGTTCTTATTTTCTACTTTTGACGTAGTTGCATGTTAGTGTGTTAAAGTGCTCATTTTCTAGAAACATTTGAACCTGCAAAAGGAACTTCAACTGGTGGTGCATCAAAAAATAGTTCAAAGATTGGAAAATCTGCCTCGAGTGCTCCAGGAGATCGTGGGAAGCATGCGAGCAAAGGCATTTCTTCGGTATGTCTTTAGTGCTGGGAAACCTATATTTTGTTGGATAGCAGGTGCTCATTCTTTTATTTTCCTTGAACAGAGAGCTGTTCCTGTTAAGGGTTCCAGGCCTGAATCCGTTGCCTCTGCTCACGATCTTGCCGTACAGTCACAGGCTTTATTCAATGTCAAAGATTCAAACAAGGTATGTTTGGACCATTTATGACTATGTGAAGGTGAACTTTCATATCATTGTGACCCAAAACATGGATCTGTGTTTCTGCAGGAAGAGAGGGAGAGAATGGTTGTACGCAGATTTAAATTTGAGGAACTTCGATTGGAGCAAATTCAAGATCTCGAGGTTTCTCTTTGAACATCTATATACTCTTTATGTTTAGTGAAAATATCACACTTTCTTTATTATCATTAATTCCGTGAATTCGAATTGAACCTTTACTTCAGAACGATTTCATGAAGTACTTTAGGGAAGACCTTCACAGACGGCTTCTGAGCACAGACTTCAAAAAACAGGTTGACGGGCTTGAATTGTTACACAAGGTAAGTTTGTAGTTTTTTCTTTATTCATATCATATACTATTAATTTTATGGGACTTTTCAGATTTTCTGTTGGTTATACAGACTCTTCCATCCAGTGCCAAGGATATGATCGAACTTCTTGACGTACTTTTGAAATGGTTTGTTCTGCGGTTCTGTGAGTCGAACACAACATGCTTGTTGAAGGTACTCCTCTACTACGTATGATGTCATATTTACTTTTTAATGTCTTTAAATTCAGCATCCACTCGGTTATGAAAATGTTGATTGTTCGTCTTATAGTGTATGAATACATAAAAAATTTACAAATAAAAACAGGTACTAGAGTTCCTACCTGAACTATTTGATGCACTGAAGGATGAGGGTTATCATTTGACTGAATCAGAAGCAGCGATTTTTCTTCCATGTCTAATGGAGAAGGTGTGATTTGTACAACTTTGCTTGGATGGCTTTTGTTATGGATTTATTAATGCAATATACTGTTAGCGTGACATCGTTATTCCTTTTATTCAGATGCATTTCTTTAGGAGGATATAACCTTGTTAATTGCTATTCTTGGTATTGTTTCTGTTTGCAGTCGGGACATAATATTGAGAAGGTGCGAGAAAAAATGCGAGAGCTGACAAAGCAAATTGCTTCCTTGTATTCTGCATCAAAGCTGTTTCCTTATATTTTGGAGGGCCTGCGCTCCAAAAACAACCGTTCTCGGATAGAGTGTGTTGATCTCATTGGTTTCTTGATGGATACTCATAATGCTGAGGTAAGTCAGTAGTCTTAAAGGTGCTTAGTTCCTATAGCTGTTTCGTCTTTTCTTAAATTTTTGTTTTTAGTGTTATTATTAGCAACTTACTTACTTGAACTATTCACTCTAACCAGATAAGTGGTCAACTAAAATCTCTGCAACTTGTTGCGGCTCTGACGTCAGAACGAGATGGTGAACTTAGGAAAGCTGCTTTAAATACCATGGCAATTGCGTATAAAAATCTCGGTAAATGCCTACTCCAGTTTTTTCTAATAAATTTTAAGGTTTAGTTATGTTTTTCTATGAACCTTTAGCTCATTATGTTTTTTTGCATTTTCCTGAGCTGCTGATATTCAGAGTGGAGTCTGCCTTCTTTATGCTTTATTATCTTCAATCTTAGCCCATTTATATTAATCTTAGATTCCGAAGTTTCATTTTGGAAAATCACATCTACTTCGAGTTGGATACGCTAGTTTTGCACTACTGATGTTGGTGTAATTGGTTGGTCATAACTATTGTTATTTTGGTATAGGGGATGATGTTTGGAGATATGTTGGTAAGGTGTCAGATGCTCAAAAGAGCATGTTGGATGATAGATTTAAGTGGAAGGTTAGTAATCATACACTTGAACAGCTGCACTTTCTGCACTTTCTGTCCTTGAGTTCTGTTTTTTTTTGTTCTTAGCTCTGTGGATATGCTGTGGTGTAGGCCCGAGAAATGGACAAGAGGAAAGAGGGAAAACCTGGCGAAGCTAGAGCAGCCTTGAGACGTTCTGTCAGGGATAACGGGTGTGTATTTGCTTTCCGTATTATTGCAATGTTTTGCTGAAATACATGCATTCCAATTTTGCTAACTTTGCTCTGTCTAACCTGCATAACATGTATTTGTTAAATGCCTTGTTACAAGAGGACCAAATGGAAAACCTAGGTAATTTAGGAAAATACCAAAAATTCCACGATATTAAAATTTAAAAATACCTAACCGAAAGGCCCTAATATTTGCAAAAATAAATATCGGCCATAACTGCCATCCTTACCAAATGGAAAGCATGCTTATAGGGTAAATATTAATTTATTCGCTTTTATGTATTTTATTTTATCTTTGCGATTGATTTTTTTGTTTTTAATAGTTTGAGATTATGTTATATATTTATAGAGATAGGTGTAACTTGTCGGGGACATTTCAGGGTAGATGTTGCAGAGCAGAGTGGAGAAATTGTGTCTCGATCAGTTTCAGGACAAGTTTTTACCAGGTATTCAACATAAAATGGACCAATAAAAGTTGCTTACTTTCAGGCAACACTGTACGTTTATGGTTTTTCTTGTTTTGATATTCTAGTCCTATTCATCTGCAGGGAAAGCATTGTCCATGCCGATCCTCATGTGGACAGGCACATATCACCTCGTTCACTTGTAACTCCTAATGGACCAACAGACTGGAATGAAGCTTTGGATATTATATTATATGGTTCTCCTGAGCAGGTTTGTTTATGTTTTGATGCTCTCGAGAGATATGCCTTCCGTAATACCATATTGTCTTCATTTTTGCGGTTTCATGATAAGTATAGTTTAAATGTAGAGTTGAAGGATGCTTCTGGTGAAAGTCTAGAAATATCGAGTTGCTTTTTCTGCCGTTTATTCTCGAACTTAGTAGATATTGATATTTGGGGATGTTTCTGTCCACAGGCTTGTTAAATCGGCAATAAGATGATATATGAGTTGAGAACTTAATTGACGGTTTCATTCTTGAACTCGACCTCTATGATCTCCAGACTCTTATTCTTTTAACCATTTATTTTTCCATACTGGACGAGCCAAAGAAAAGTCATGATTATGTGACGACATGGTTTACTGTCTGGTGCATTCGTTTGTGAAACTAGTCATGTCTTTCCTGCCTCAAAGACTTCATTATGAAATGTTAACTGGCAACTCTTTGTTTTCTTTGAGACTAACATATACCCACCTCTGTTAAAATGGGTATCTTAGTTATGGAAGTTTACACTACTTCGATTGTGCAGTCTGTTGAAGGCATGAAAGTTGTTTGCCATGAGCTGGCGCTTGCAACAGATGATCCTGAAAGCCCTGCAATGGATGATCTTGTCAAGGACGCTGATAAACTTGTTTCTTGTTTGACGACTAAGGTTGCCAAGACCTTTAACATTAGTCTGTCAGGGGCTTCTTCCCGATCATGTAAATATGTTCTGAACACACTCATGCAGGTATGCTTCGTATCCTGGGTTAAATCTTTTTACCTCATGTGAAAAGTTTCTTCTGTTTGGAGAGACATACTTATTGGATATGACCTGCAGGCGTTTCAGAACAAAAGACTTGCCCATGCTGTAAGAGAGAGTACCCTCGACAGTCTCATCACCGAGCTTCTTCTTTGGCTTTTAGATGAAAGGGTTCCATTGATGGATGATGGAAGCCAGCTTCTGAAAGCATTGAATGTCTTGATGCTAAAGATTCTGGTGAGGGTTGGATTTGACATCCGTCTAGATTTGCTTAAATATGTTATCAGTTTTAAAACCTTCATTTTGAACAATCTGCCTTCACATACAGGATAATGCAGAAAGAACATCATCCTTTGTTGTGCTGATTAATTTATTGCGTCCTTTGGACCCTTCAAGATGGCCATCACCAGCGTCGACAGAGATCTTTGCTGCAAGGAATCATAAGTTCTCGGACCTAGTTGTTAAATGTCTGATCAAGTTGACCAAAGTAAATTTTGTCCCTGCTTTCCTTCTGTTTTTCTTTCTTCAAGTTTGTATACTCATGTTTAGAGTTGCATGGTCTTATGTTTTGCGCATGTGCTGAACTTGAGACAGAAATATGTGCAATCTTGTACAGTTTGCAAACATTATATTCCTGACATAATTGGTTAGTATCTGATATGTGATGGATGAAACTTCAATCATATTTAGGTTCTTCAGAGTACGATATATGATGTCGATCTTGACCGCATTCTTCAAAGCATTCATGTATATCTGCAAGGACTAGGGATGGAAGAAATCAGAAGAAGGTACCTGTTTGAATAGCTTGATGGTTGAAATTTTTGGCAATTTTTTTTTAAGTATAGGCCTCTTGCATGTTACTTATAATGCTTGACTTAGTATAGATGTTAATGTGACTCTATTTTGTGTTTAAAACCAAACAGAGCTGGAGCTGATGACAAACCACTGAGAATGGTTAAAACTGTGTTACATGAACTAGTTAAGCTTCGTGGGACGGCAATTAAAGCTCATCTTTCTATGGTTCCAATTGACATGGAACCCCAACCGATCATTCTTGCTTACGTTGACCTTAATCTTCAGGTATAATCTTTTTACTGTTTTGGGTAGGGTTCGATACTTGAACTTGGGCGTCTACCTCAAAGTAATCCAATTTTGTTACCTCTACCAGACTCTTGCTGCAGCCAGGATGTTAACACCGTCAGGCCCTGTTGGCCAAACTCATTGGGGTGATTCTACGAACAATAGTCCCTCACCTGCTACAAATTCTTCTGATGCACAGCTCAAGGTTATGTTAATTCTGTAACTTCTTCGTGATTGATTTGTTTTTGATATACATTTCTATAGTCCCTGGTATTTTTTGTTATTTAACATTAATTGATATGAATTGACAGCAAGAACTTGCTGCAATATTTAAGAAAATTGGAGACAGGCAGACTTGCACTATTGGTTTGTATGAATTATACCGGATTACTCAACTATACCCCAAGGTACACTACTATGGATCATCACTGCTGGGCTGCTGGCTTAAGCTTTTTATGTTACTGATTATTGGACTTGCTGTAGTTTAATTCTCACATTTTGAGGCCATGTCAGGTTGATATATTTTCCCAGCTTCAGAATGCGAGCGAGGCATTCCGAACATACATAAGAGAAGGGTTAGCTCAGGTATGCATACAATATTTGTGGTGATCTGTGTTATCTGGCATTTCAAATATGGATGTATTGATCAATATTGTTTGTCCTAATTGTCATCTCGCAGATGGAAAAGAATGCTGCTGCTGGAAGAACACCTTCAAGTGTACCAATGTCAACGCCTCCTCCAGTTGCCTTAAATCTTTCTTCTCCGAAGTGTGCACCTCTATCACCATTACATACACAGTCCGTAAATGAGTCGAAATCTCCAAATGTGGGGTACGACTCTTTACCACCTCCTCATATCGAGGATGGCTGGGCCGGCAATTTAAGAAACACTATCTCTGATCCTTCAGAGATGAGGCAAAATATGATGGATGACAGAAATGACAGATTTCCGTCTGGAGGTTCTCTCTCTCTTTCCCTCCCTCTCCCTCTCCCTCCTATTTAAGGCTTACTAAACAGTGAAAATGAAATTCATGTTTGCAGTATCAAGTGGGACACTGGATGCAATCAGGGAGAGAATGAAAAGCATTCAGTTGGCAGCTGCTTCAGGGAACCCAGATCCTGGGAATAGGCAATTTACGTATATGAATGGTAACAATATGACCCGCGGACTACATACTCATGATCCCCATGGTGAGTCAAACCAGGTTGATCAACAAGACTTCTCCGTGCATCAAACACCGGTTTTACCAATGGATGAGAAAGCATTATCTGGGCTCCAAGCCCGGATGGAGAGGCTTAAAAGTGGAACCCTGGAACCGTTATAGAGCCAGATAAATAAAACCGAAGAGAAATTTTTTGGTTCTGATAGTTCATCCCCTTCCTGAGCTTATCACGAAGAAACTAAGCAAGCAGGAGCCAGTGAGACCTGCCGAGTGGGGAATAGTTTGTGCTTTTATTTGCAAATATAATTGATTCATGTGGCAACATCTCTTTTGCTGCAATGTTGTGAAAGAATTCCGAGGCTAGCAAGGGGTGCTTGGCAATATGAATTTTATGTGTCCCTTTATTGGGAGTTGTAGAGTAGTCTCAATAGTATGTACCCAGTCTATATCTGTTCACTGTTCTTGTCGGCCCCCTAATCGTGCTCAAGGCTTAATGACCAAGTTTTGGACTTACCCGTACATGTTGGAAGTTCGTCGATATCTCTTGTAAATGTTGAATCATAGAATGTCTTTGTAGTTTGATACATTATTATGTGTCGTTTATAATCCAAAAATAAGCGTTGATCACATCTTTCTCTCGGTGGCCTTTCATGACATTTCACATGGATTTTTAACCCTGTTTCTTTTATTAAAAAAACCCGCGAATAAGATAGCATCATAAAACTAATCTTCAACTCAAATTTGGAAATTAATTTCAAATCAGTTAACAAGAAGAACGGAAAACAGGAGAAACCCTAAAAACGAAAACAAAAGAAAAATTATATATATATATAAAGTCAATTAATTTACAGCCTAGTGTTTTGGTCCGAAGAAAATTAATGGGGCTACTGATGAAATAAAATAGTGTTATAAGAGTGTGTTATTCCTTATCCAAATGATTATGTAATGGTTGTTCTATCTTTGATTAATTATTATTAATTTTGATTAATTTTGATTAATTTTAATTAATTAGTGGTTAATTTTGATTATATAATCAGTGTTAGAGAAGAAGAAGAAGAAGTTGAGAAACCATTGATAAAATTAGGTTTTGTTGATTAAATTGTGAAAACGAAGAATCACTGATAATAATGAATCAAACAAACATGTATTGTTTTAAGGAACTGAAAAACCCACTTCTTATGCATATCTATGTGATCGTTAGCCAAAAAACTCCATTTTTACATGAGTTTTACGCTGTTGACGTCCCAGAATTGATAGATAACGGAGTAAACTACAAATTATACATGCTGGCTCAGAATTCATCGTAATAGGTAGTTTCGATGGAATCGATTACTACCGATTATCCAACAAGCCCCAAATTGTTTTTTCCCAATTTTGAATTTTTTTTTCTTCTCTCAAATCGGTAGTCTAGGGAACTTACATATCTACCGATTGTAATATATGCTCCATACTGATTTTTCTTCCCAATTTCGATAATGTACTCTTTAATCGGTAGTTTAATGGGATCTATTATCTACCGATTGTAAAAGTAGCCCCAAAAATAAATTTTCCCAAATTTTAAAAATTTATAATTCTTCTACTATCACAATCAGTAGTTTAGGCGAATCATTTAACTACCTGTTGTCATAGTAGCTCCAAATATAAATTTTTCCAACCTTGTAATATTTTTAATTTTTCTACAGTCATAATCGGGACAAAGTAACCAAATTTATCTACCGATTATACTGACTTCAAGGTTCAGAAACCTAACTAGTTTGTGGTTCTAATCGGTAGTAAGTTGGTTATATTTTCTACCGACTACAACACAATCGGTAGTTTCGTAAAAAACAGAACTCTGATTGTTTCATAATCGGATGAAAATGATAACCACAAACTACGGATTATAGTAAGGTACCTTGTTTTTTTTAGGAGATCGTTGCTACGGTTGATCCTGTTTCGATTGAAGGGTCTGATTCTTTTCTAAACAATGCTAGCAATTGAGGTGAGCTAAAATGCAAGTTGCCAATGAAATAAACTTTAGAAAGTTAACATAATATTGTCTAAACTTACAGAAAAGAAACTGGTTCATCCCCCTTAGTACATAACATTGTTCAAAATAAACACCTACCAACATCGAAATAAAAAACAAAATAGATATCCATACTTATTAACCAAATCTACCTCGTCCAATTCTTCCACTCCTTGTTACTTTTCTCTTCGAAACACTAGTTTTAAATCTTCTTTTCTTCCTAGCCTTATCATTTAACAACTTCCTGTTGTCATCAACCTTTTCTTCCAATAACTCAGGTGGACTTATCTACTCACAATTTTTATTGTAATATGGGTTTACACCTTCAAAGTCGTTTTCCTTGAAAAAGGTTCTCGGATCATGAGCATCTCTTTCTTCTAACTCCTTAGCCTTGTCTTCTAACTCCTCAGTTGTAACCTTCTTAAATTCGCTTTCCAACCAAACGGTTCTATGAATTTGATCATCTTTTTCTCCTTTTTCTTCGTCGTCTTTTTATTGAAATTGGTTCTCAGGAACTTCTTCTAGCCATTTTATAAAATCCCAATCTTTGACCATCATTTCTAGGACATCAACTAAAGTTAATTTTCCAGATTTTTTGGGAATACGTTTTGAAGGAGGAATAGCCTTTTTCTTTCCCTTCTTATTCCTAAAAAAAAATACACAACAATTTTTAAGCACGTACCTTCGTAAACAGACCCATATATGAGTTGAAAGATTTTCTCTTAAGAACTTAGTTCTAACTAATCAAGAAGTTGAACAATTAAACTAAATTTACAACAAAAGACAACCAAAGTGGCAAAGAAAATCAAAAATAACCAAAAACAAAAGATAATTTAACACAATCCCTATTTCAGAATTAATTCACAAGCATGAATGAGCAACCAAAATAAAAAGAAGCACATCAAATATACTAAAAAATAATTATTCAATACAATAATAAAATCTTGCATGTGAGAAAATATATAAATATTTAATAACCAATAAATTGACGCCTAATCGATAGATAAAATTATAAAATACCCACCGATTACTCATAATCGGTAGGTCGGGTTCCTCATAATCTACCGATTCTGGACAATCGGTAGATAGGGTTCCTCATAATTTACCGATTGTAAATCAATTACTGATAGAAAACTAGTTGTTGAACGGAAACGTAATCAGTAGTCTATGGACGACTATTAACTACCGATTAGAATGTAGTTCTAAAACCGGTTTATCTAAAAACACAATGCATAATTGGTAGTCTAAGAACAACTATTAACTACCGATTAGAGTGTATTCCTAAAACTGGTTTATCTAAAAGCACAATGCATAACTTGTAAATAAACCGATTTTTTCAATAAATATCCAGAAACAAATTGCATGTCATAATCGGTAGATAGAAATAAATTCGATCCAATGATTAAGGATGATGTTCTTTATAAATGAAGAAATCAAAGCATAATCGATAGATAAAATCAACAAGATTTCTATCGATTATGTATCGTAACAGAAAATCCCATATTTTTTATTTGTGATTTCTTCAACTTAAGCAATAAAACCCTAAAAGTTCGATGTGACTTACCTTATTTGGGATTTTTGAAGTTGTTGGAGAGTCATATCTTCATAATCAGTGAACGAATCAATTTTAATGATTTTGTGTTCTTCGTTCACCATCTTTTCCTTTCCTTTCGATTGAGACCCAAATGCTGGATCCTTTAGTCGTGGAGCTTTAGTTTTTCTACCCAATAAAGTTGATCTGAACGAGTGGGAGAAGGAGAAGGAATAGGACAAGAAGAAGAAAAAGAAGTAAAGAGAAAATGAGAAAAAGAAGAAAAAGAAGAGTTTATTTAAGGTATATGTTTAGTGAAAGAGTATATAGGGTTTTTTTACCACCATGTGTGAACGAAGACGATGTTAATAAGTTGTCTCATTTTCAGAAGCACTTAATAAGAGTGTGTGGTGTGAGCAGAACTTTAATATGCGTATAATTTGACTTTCGGACGGACTTTAAAATTTCGCCTAATACTGACTTTGATTATAAATATGTTTGAATTTAGGATTTGTATTCTCCAGTGTGTCACAACTATAGCTAAAACCCAAATATGACTTAGTTTTTATAATATTTTTCACTTCATGACTGTGGATGCTTTAAGATAGTAAGGTCATTCAGCGATCTTAAAAATTTTGAAATATTTTTTTATTTTAGTTTTACTATATAAATTATCTTAATAATGGTTTCCTGTGAACCCAAGCCCCCAGCTTGGATTGTATAAATTTTTTCACCTTCCCGTATAGTTTCCTTTGTACTTTAAAAATGCGACTCTTACAAAATACCAAAAAGCGTTTAGCGTTTAACATATGCTTAACACCGTCACTTTACGTGATCCGTCTAGTAAAATTAGAAGGGAGATATAGGAGCTCCAAAATTGATTTAGGGGCTCCTCTAATAAGACGAAATAGGGACATTATGAAGTAAAACACTAAAACCCCTTATCCATAATATTTTCACAATACCCAAACCACCCCTCATTAGTAATCTTAATTACATTAATTAGTTAAGATTAATTTAAACTAATCATGATTAATTAAACATAATCTTTGACCTAATCAAATGATTTGAAAAAAAAAATTTATTTGAATTTGTGTTTGGTGGGAAGAAAAACTTGATGAAATCACGATTTGAAAGATTCAAATTTTGTTGTTCAGAGAAATTTACGGTTGGGTTTCATGTCAAACCCAACCGTAACCATAAGAAAACCGAATAACACCAATTTTTGGCCAGATTTACGGTTGGGTTTTAAAAAAAACCCAACCGTAAATCAAAGAACAATGATGAACACCAATTTTTGGCTAGATTTACGGTTGGGTTTTCAACAAAACCCAACCGTAAATCAAAGAATAGTGATGAACACCATTTTTTGTGCAAAGTTACGGTTGGGTTTTTAACCATACCCAACCGTAAGTAGAAGAAAATGATGAACACCATTTTTCCCATAGTTACGGTTGGGTTTTAAAGGAAAAACCAACCGTAACTCATCCTTTTGAGAATTGATTTTTTTTGTTAAATTTGAGTTTTAAAAATCAAAATTTTGAAATAATTCAATCATTTTTACTAGATTGAAGGTAAATTGGGTGTTTGAAACAAAGAAAAAACGAAAAACACACAAATTAGATAATCCAAATTTGTGTTATCCAGTAGAATTTACGGTTGGGTTTTGGCTTATAACCCAACCGTAACAATTCTGTTAATATTTGTTCCAATTTCAACACATAAATACGGTTGGGTTTTGCCTTAAAACCCAACTGTAGCCAGTAGAACTTACGGTTGGGTTTGGCTTATAACCCAACCGTAACATATTCTGTTAATTTTTGTTTCAATTTCAGCACAGAATTACGGTTGGGTTTTGCCTTAAAACCCAACCGTAGACAAGTTGTGGTGTTTGTACAAAATGTATTACGGTTGGGTTTAGTAATCGGACCCAACCGTAAATGGTCCTGTTAACTGTTTTTTGATTTTCAATATACTCCAAATTGGGTTTAAAACACAACTTTGTAACTTATTCCTTCTATTGTAATAGATTTAAAGTAGTACATTAAAGGAAAAAAACAAAGGAAACGAAATACAATAGACCATTGGATGATTACACTTAAACACTTAAAGAAAATGGCGATTATCAAACACCCGACTTGTTTCCATAATACGGTAGCAATCTGTATGCTTGAACTCCTCCCCATATTTGATTCTATACTGATCCATAGACAACTCATGCTGAAAAAAACAAATCAATTATTAGTTTGAGTTTTTGAAATCTCTTTTTAATTAACGATTTATTAATCGACAAACTTACTCTTTCCACACCGTTCTCGTAGGGATTTGCTTCGAATCTCATTTGCTTTTCCAGTTTTAAGTTGTTCATTTGTCGATACAACGTCTCTAACCGTCTCTTGATGGCTCTCCACGGCCTATGATTTACATTCCCCTCTAATGCCGCAAGTATTCGAAATACCCGCTTCCACCATTCTTCGGTATCTTGACCCTCATACCAATTTTGTTGTGAAACAACGTTGTTATTGTTGTTATAGAAGGCTCTATCGTAAGCATGCTCTAGCATCGTATGCCAGGCTCGAACAATTGTAACATCTTCATCATTCGTGTATGTGTTTACCATTTTTAGTGGTTGAAAGGGTATGGTGAGAATAATGAGAAAGTCTAGAATTATAATGAGAATGAAAGGGATAGAGAATAATGAGAAAGTGACAAGTAACGGTTTCCTTTTATAGGGAAAAAGGAACCAACGACTAGATTTTTGAAACAAAAAATCCGTTGGAATTGTGTACTTTAAGGAGACGGAAATTCAGACATTTTGAAAATCCCGCAGAATTTACGGTTGGGTTTTGAGGTGAAACCCAACCGTAATCTAGTTATGGTGTTTCTACAATTTATTTACGGTTGGGTTTATTAATCTAACCCAACCGTAAAATAATTTTTACAGTGAAATGTAGTTTATGGTTGGGAAGGCTCACCTAACCCAACCGTAACTTGTAGTGTTAGTATTAGTGTATATTTTACCATATTGTTACGGTTGGGTTTTGCCTTAAAACCCAACCGTAATCTTGTTGCGTTGTTTGTACAATTTTTTTACGGTTGGGTTTAGTAATAGAACCCAACCGTAAATATGAATGTTTGTAGTATGAATTTTAGTTACGGTTGGGTTGAGTCATGGAAGCCAACCGTAAAAGCAATTTTTAAGACAAAATTAGTTATGCTTGGGTTTAGTTCATTTTCTTATCAAATACCAGAGTTGTGAAGAACCTTATTTTTAACATTAAAGGAAGAACCAAAGGAAGCGAAATACAGTAGATCATTAGATGATTACACTTAAACACTTAAACACTTAATCATAACGGCGAAACTCAAGATAGAAACTTTGTTCCAAGATACGATAGCAATCTGTAT
This sequence comes from Papaver californicum, assembly GCA_023531435.1. Lineage (NCBI taxonomy): Eukaryota > Viridiplantae > Streptophyta > Magnoliopsida > Ranunculales > Papaveraceae > Papaver > Papaver californicum. Next base: position 3,810,293 of record JAJJMC010027962.1, on the reverse strand, counting down.
GCTTGAACTCCTTCCCATATTTGATTTTATACTGCGCCCTAGCCATGGCATGCTGAAAAAATAAATCAATTATAAGTTTCATTATTTTAAATATTTTTGAGAAAAAATGATTTATTAATTGACACACTTACTCTTTCCACATTGGTTTCGTTGGGAAATGCTTCAACTCTCATTTTCATTTCCAGTTTTAGGTTTTCCATTTCTTCATACAACGCCTCAAAGCGTCCCTTGATGGTACTGCACGTCCTCCGATATCTATTCCCGTGTAATGCCACAAACATTTCAAACACACGCTCCCACCAAGAATCGTCCTCCTGACAGTCCATCCAATTTTCAGGTATAACAACGTTTCTATTGTTGTTATAGAAGGCTTTCTCGTAAGCGTGGTCTATCATCGTAACCCACCCTCGAACAATTGCAACATCTTCATCATTCGTGTATGTGTTTACCATTTTTAGTGGTTGAAAGGGTATGGTGAGAATAATGAGAAACTCTAGAATTATAATGAGAATGAAAGGGATAGAGAATAATGAGAAAGTGACAAGGAAAGGTTTCTTTTATAGGGAAAAAATTCGCAACGGCTAGATTTTCAAAAAAAAAAACCGTTGGAATTGTATTTTTTTGTCACTATTCAGGGATAATTTACGGTTGGGTTTTGTAATGAAACCCAACCGTAACAAATTTGTGGTTTTTGTAAAGTTATATTACGGTTGGGTTTTGGCTTAGAAAGCAACCTTAAATTTTAATGTTAGTTTAAGTGGGATGATCATTTACGGTTGGGTTTTTGTAATGAAACCTAACCGTAACAAACATGTTAGTTTATTGCAAATTATATTACGGTTGGGTTTAATTATCGGACCCAACCGTAAACATAATTTTTTTAGTGGAAATGTAGTTACGGTTGGGTGATTTCTTGAAACCCAACCGTAAATGATCATCTTCATTTCCTATATTCTTCATTTTTTACGCTTAAATCAGTCTTGTATTTGTTTTATGTTGGTGGTAAAAGTGGAAGAGAGATAACAGAGTTTTAACCCAAAATTTTAAAAAAACCCAAAATGAGTGATTCTAGTGGCAAATTTGTGGAGGGTGAATCCTTGTATGATTGCCAAACTAAATTCTACATACCCATTGAGGGAGACCCAACTATGTATGATTATTTGGATGGTAGAGAGGTTTTAAGTGTAAGTTGTGATGGTGAAACTAAACCAAATGGAGAAAATAGTCGTCAAAGTGAAGATTCAACTGCTGAGAATAGTCAGGTATCATTCTAACTTAAACTCTTTTTCATTTTTTGCTGATATTTAAGGAAATGAGGTGCATAATCAGTTTTTTTTTTTGTTACACCATCATGGTTACGGTTGGGTTTTAAGCCAAAACCCAACCGTAACTATACATTTGTGTTTCTGAAAAATAGAGTTTTATAGGTTTACGGTTGGTTGGTTACCAAAAACCCAACCGTAACTTATTACGTGCATGGGTATTTGTGTTTCATGATACGGTTGGGTTTTAGTCTTTAACCTAACCGTAACATTGGTTTGGCTTTTGTTGTTGTATTACGGTTGGGTCTGACGCTTCTAACCCAACCGTAAACTTATTGGTTTTAGTGTTTTGTCTGACGCTTGGCCTTGATCTCTTTTGTTCAGCTCGCGGTCGTAACTCAACCAATGAATGATCAGCCTCCTCCAAATGATATTGAAACTATAGATACTACGGATCACTATTTGAACGACCTGGTAGGTTATTGATAAGTTGTTAATCCCTTTCGACATCTAACATAATGCCATTTTTTTTCCTCCTAACTTTCTGTTCTTGGACCATGCAGACATGGGATAAAAAAGATAATGCAAAGAAGTGGGCTACAGAACATGTGAAACTCATCATGTGTGTGATTGTTTGTAACAACCAACAAAAACACAACCACTTTCAAATGGTTTGTGAGTGTAGTGGACAATACACAAGACATGCAAAAAAGGGTACTGAGTATGTACCAAAGACGAAGATCAAGCGAAAAACTTACACTAAGAAGACGGGCTGTCCTTTCAAGCTTCAATTTCGTAAGAACAACGAGAATAAGTGGTTCTTGTCTACGGTTGTATGCGGTCGTCACAACCACCTACCACCAGAGACTTTGTTAACGCATCCTTCTATGGCCCGGCTTACCAAGGAAGAAAAGCTCATCGTAAACGATATGACGGAAAAGCGTTTGAAACCCAGTGATATACTCGGGCACTTGAAGAAAATAAACTCAAATAATGTGTCTACGTTGGAGACAATCTACAACGCCAAAGCCAAGTTGAAGCGTGAGAAATGGGAAGAAAGGGACCCGATCCAACAAATTTTGTACTTGGGGGAGACGAAAAACTACACCATGTTTCACGAAGAAGATGAGAATAAAGAAATTAAGCATATTATATTGGCTCATTCCGAGTTTATAAAGTTAGCACGGTGCTCCCATCAAGTGCTTATGATGGATTGCACGTACAAAACTAACAAGTATGAGCTTCCGGTTTTGAATGTTGTAGGGCAAACTTCTACCAAGTCCCCATTTAGTGTTGCCTTTTGCTTCTTGAGAAACGAGCTCGAAGAAAGCTATGTGTGGGCATTGGAACAAATTAAATTATTCTACGTTGAAGGATATACCCCTAAGGTAATTATCACCGACAAAGAACAAGGCTTGATGAATGCCATTGCAAGGGTATTCCCAGATGCTCATCATCTTCTTTGCACGTTCCACTTGTGGAACAATATTCAAACCAAGTGCAAAACGATTATTCGGCCAACAAAGAAAAGCGAGATGGAGAGAATTAAAAAATTGCTGGTTTCAGAACAAGAAACAGCCAAAGAAAAATTCGAGGAGGATGACAAGTTGGCGGAACTAAAATGGGCTACTTTCCAAACTGAATGGGACGCTTTGACATGGTCTATCACCAAGGAAGAATATGACGAAAATGTTCGTATGTTATGCTTGCATTGGAGTAATTATCCAAAAGTTGTGAATTATTTGATGGAGCATTGTTTGAATCCCCACAAAGAGAAGTTTGTAGCGGCGTTCACAAACCAATATAGGCACTTTGACAACCAAGCTACAAGTACCGTGGAGTCATCTCACAACAGAATGAAGAAAAAGCTTCATAATTCTGATGGTGGGTTTGTTACGGTCTTCGAAGCGATGCACGATTATTTTCTCCGTGACCTTGACAGAGTTAAGGAATCTTTTGAAAAAAGCCTTTCTAGAAAATACGTCAGCTATAAGGACGAACCATTGCTCCAAAGTAATTTTTATAAGGTGTCGCATTGTGTTATTGAGAAGATAATGTACGAAGTAAAGCACTATAGATTGGGCAACTTACACGGAGAAGAAGAATGTGTTTGTCCTAACATGTCAAGTTTGGGACTTCCCTGCCGGCATTTGATGCCCAAGTACGAAGAAGACGGTGTGATCCCAATTGAAGATATTGATCCGTTTTGGCAACAATTGTCTTTCGATGAACCCATCGTCGAGCAAGATTTCGGTGCATCGTTTGCTGACACCCACGTTGGAAAGGCTTTAGCCAACAAATACGATACATTAAATAAGGCGCAAAGGCAAATTTGGTTGACGAAGTTGAGTTATTTCGTGTTTCCACACACAAGGTACGCTGTCAAGGAACCAATTAGAGGGAAGAGAAAAGGTAGGCCTTCTACCAAAGAATCGAGGGCCGTCGGACGCAAAAAAGCAAGGGAATTGCATGAAGAATCAAAGAAAAGAAACCCTTGTGCATTTGAGCATTTGCAAAAGGAATATGAAGCAGAGGATGAGAAGGAGGATGATGCTGAACGAAAAATAAGTCAAACGGAACAAGGGGGGCCAAGTGTAGTAGATATTAAAGGAAAAGGTCCCGCGGTTCCCACTCAAGAAAGTTCAACAATTGAACTTGGTGCCAAGGGAAAAGTTCCTCCACAATCAAACTCAAGAAGAGTAAGTATGAAGGAATTAGCAAGAAGGAAAAAAAGAGTTAGTATGAAAGAATTAGCAAGAAGAAAAGAAAAACTTAAAGCCAATACATTAGTGGTTGAAGAGCCATATACGATCCGAATTGCAAGAGGATTGATGCAATTTCCATCAAACTTTTTAAGAATTGAGAATGGCAAAATCGTCAGAACCGAGCACATTATTTATGAAAATTATATGTCATCGTTTCCGGCTTTTTTTCGTCCATACATAAAGGCAACCGACGATGTTGCCGGTGATGGTAATTGTGGATACCATGTATTCATCGAACAAGTTGGACCATTTAGCGGAGCAACAGGGTTGGGTATGGACGAAGTAACTTATGTAAGACATAAGTCAGCGGTTGAACTACGCTCTTACCCGGATTTATACAAGCCAATGATGTGTGCATATAGAGATGAAGAGTCGTTGTTAAACGAGGAGTTCATCGCTCTCGAAAGGCGTTTAATAGGCAACAAAAATTGCACTAGCGAGTATTGGATGAGCATGCCAATATGTGGGCAAATCCTCGCCAACGCTTTCAATTGCGTCATACATTATATCTCAAATGGATATTGTTTTACATTTGCACCAACAAGATCAACATTTGTCGAACAATTGGCTAATAGAAGATGTGTGATTGGGCTGGTCCAGAACTGTCATTATGTTGGTCTGAAGTTGAAAGAAGGAAGTCCATTACCCCCATTACAGGATGGATACAATGGTGATATCGCCAAGTCTTGGTGTCACTGGTTCAAGCATAATTTCAAACTCTGGAAGGCATTAAAACCCTCCCCTACCTTTCAATTCATATCATTTGTTTCTGACTCGGAGTCGGAATGATAACATAGTAAACCTGGAAGGCATTTAATATTCGTAGTAAAAATATCATATGTATGTTGGAGGAATCATAATATTAATATATTTTTTTTTGGAAATGAAAAATTTGGAGTATCACATGTGTGAAAACAAAATTCACCCAGGTTTACGGTTGGGTTTTCAGTGAAAACCCAACCGTAAACCAGTCACTACACCATAAAAAAACAATTACGGTTGGGTACTGAGTGCAAACCCAACCGTAAACCTACCAGGGTTTTTCACCCAGTTTTACGGTTGGGTTATGACTCCAAAACCAACCGTACAACTGCAACGCTTACGGTTGGGTTTTGAGACCAAACCCAACCATAAACCTGGATGAATTTTAATCTGGAAGGGTTAAGGTTGGGTTTGCATTGAAAACCCAACCGTAAATATTTTTGTTAACCTTTTTTGGAATTTCAGTTCACTCTAAATTGGGTTCAAAACACAAAATTTATGTAAACATCAAATTTTTGACCACATTACAACCCATGAAAATCATTAAAGTAACCTGGGATACAATTGAAATTACCACTAACAAACCCAAATGGCATTACAAAAGAACTAATAAATAGGTTTGCGAGTGAGCAAAAAGTCCTTTAGGATGTGATAATGAGGTAGGTATAAAAAGGGCCATATTTTCCATCTCCTCCATTCTTCAAGAGATCTCTGTAACACCTCATCTTCGGTTTTACCCCTAAGTCGTAGTTGACCAATAATACGAACTAATGTCATAAATTCTTCTACGTATCGGTGTATAGTGTTATATCGACAAATCAAGTTGACGTGATCACGGTTAAAAGGGTTGCCGGTTTCAGAACAAAATTTTTCATGGATTGTTTGCCAATAACTCGGACTCGTTAAACCACTTTGCCTTCTTTCTTCTCCTCTTTTTGGAAAACATAATACATAGTTGCGGCAAATACATAAATCTTCATCCAAAGAAAAATCTGGATTTTTAATCCCAGGTTGACCCATATTCCACTATGTTAGAGTACTAGTTTTGTTAGAGATGATTGTTGTAACATAAAGGTTTAACTTTTAAAAAAAATGGATGGGTTGGATATGTACTCAACTATTTCACTTATAAACCAGAAGTGTAACGGCTATATTTTGAAAAATGGGTCGTTCAAGGGTTGAACGGCTCTATTTGAAAACCCAAAAAAAATAATCAAAAACGACCCAAAACTTTCCTAAAAATAGATTTTACGGTTGGGTTTTGGCTGAAAACCCAACCGTAATATCATAGGAAAATTATGTGTTGAGGTTCTTTATTTACGGTTGGTTTTTAGGAAAAAACACGTAACCAACCTTTGTAGCTTTGAGTTTTAAGGTCAAATTAGGGTTTCAAAATCAAAAATTTGAACTTATTCAATAATTTTAACTAGATTGAAGGTAAATTGGGTCATTCAAACAAAGAAAAAAGAAAAACAAACAAATTAGAGAATCAAATTTAAAGTTATCCAGTAGAATTTACGGTTGGGTTTTGGCTGACAACCCAACCGTAATATCCTATGGAAATTATGTGTTGTGGTCATATATTTACGGTTGGGTTTTCAGCCAAAACCCAACCGTAACCAACCTTTGTAGCTTTGAGTTTTAAGGTCAAATTAGTGTTTGAAAATCAAAAATTTGAACTTATTCAATCATTTTAACTAGGTTGAAGGTAAATTGGGTCATTCAAACAAAGAAAAAACGAAAAACAAACAAATTAGAGAATCAAATTTAAAGTTATCTAGTAGAATTTACGGTTGGGTTTTGGCTGAAAACCCAACCGTAATATCCTAGGGAAATTATGTGTTGTGGTCATATATTTACGGTTGGGTTTTCATCCAAAACTCAACCGTAACCAACCTAGCTTTGAGTTTTAAGGTCAAATTAGGGTTTCAAAATCAAAAATTTGAACTTATTCAATCATTTTAACTAGATTGAAGGTAAATTGGGTCATTCAAACAAAGAAAAAACGAAAAACAAACAAATTAGAGAATCAAATTTTAAGTTATCCAGTAGAATAGGGTTTTGGCTGACAACCCAACCGTAATATCCTAGAAAAATTATGTGTTGTGATCATATATTTACGGTTGGGTTTTCAGCCAAAACCCAACCGTAACCAACCTTTGTAGCTTTGAGTTTTAAGGTCAAATTAGGGTTTGAAAATCAAAAATTTGAACTTATTCAATCATTTTAACTAGATTGAAGGTAAATTGGGTCATTCAAACAAAGAAAAAACGAAAAACAAACAAATTAGAGAATCAAATTTTAAGTTATCCAGTAGAATTTACGGTTGGGTTTTGGCTGAAAAACCAACCGTAATATCCTAGGGAAATTATGTGTTGTGGTCATATATTTACGGTTGGGTTTTTAGCCAAAACCCAACTGTAACTAACCTTTGTAGCTTTGAGTTTTAAGGTCAAATTAGGGTTTGAAAATCAAAAACTTGAACTTATTCAATCATTTTAACTAGATTGAAGGTAAATTGGGTCATTCAAACAAAGAAAAAACGAAAAACAAACAAATTAGAAAATCAAATTTAAAGTTATCCAGTAGAATTTACGGTTGAGTTTTGGCTGAAAACCCAACCGTAAATACCGTAATTATTCTTTCATATTTACGGTTGGGTTTTGGATGAAAACCCAACCGTAAAACTGTAGGATTAAAATGTGACAGGGTTACGGTTGGGTTTCCAGGAAAAACCCAACCGTAAACATGTCACATTTTTTATTTTGCCAGTTTTACGGTTAGGTTTTGCCTAGAAACCCAACCGTAACACTAATGTGACTGGGTATTTTTACCGGGATTTCTCAATCCATGGTTTCCAACTTAAAAAAATTAATCAAATAAATTTTCACGTGCAATTTAAATTCAAACTTTAAATCTAACTTCACATTAAAGGTACAACTAATTCACACAAACAAAACAAAACCATAGACATAGAGTTAGGGAGAAGGAGGAGGGGTAGGTCGATGACTTTGACGAGCTCTTTTTTTGCTCATAAGATTACGATGAGCAGCACCGCCACGAGTACGAGCTCCAGCACGACCACCTCGAGTACGAGCACCACGTTGCGCATCCCCGGCTTCATCATGTGTCTCTTCATCCGATGCTTGGGGATCTCTTCTAGTAGTACTCGCATCTCTAGTCGCGCCTCTTGTACCGGGTCTACTCCCCTTTAAAGTCCGCTGCACATCCTCAACTTCATGATGAAGCTCCCTAATCAAAGCTTGGAGTTGGTCAGGCGTCCTCACATCAATTGTGCTTAGGCATGGATTAATAGAGTCCGCCAATGCAACGGCTTTCTTTTTCTATTCACATATGAAAATAAAAGTAGGATGAGTGTTTAGTAATAAATCTTAAAAACATTAATAACAAAAATAATGTACGTACCAAATTGAAATATGCCTTCTTCCAGAAACCATCTCCTGTGTTGATTGCCAGAGTCTCAGGATCATTGTTGATGATAGTTGGATGACCAAAATGGCGATACCACTCCAAGTAATCTTCTGCAACCTCTTTTGTGCCCGGAGAGGGAGTTAACTCATTCCTTTGGACTTGGTATTTCGGATCAGTGCGGTTATTCCAAACCGCGACTGAAGGCGTCGGCTCATAGTTTAGAACGATGTTTGGCCCTTCGATCATCGACCCATTCACACACAATTTAAACATTTCGTGCGTCACCGTTGTTTGGACGTATCCATATTGCCGGAGAGTTCGGCGGGGGTTGGACATCACGTACCCAAAAGGATGATACAAAGAGCCGTTGTAGCCTGCCACGTCCGACAATTCACGTAAATCCTCAACATGTCCATGACCCTCTATGCTAATCTTCACATACGGGTCGAAAACAACATCATCAACCGTGAAAGCATCAATTTCTGTTCTCATCTTTGCTATGAGCACTTCTTTATATTTTGCCTGCGTCCCGGTGAAGACGAATTTCTTTCCCGTAGGTCCATTAACATCAACGCTTGTTTAAGGAGCCAGTCTGGGAAAGTGATCGTATACCCATGCCTATAAAGATAATTAATATTAATATAAGAAAATGAGAAAAAAATAAATTAAAATTGAACATTGAAATTCAAACAATAAATTACCTGAAGCAGACCGGTATTACCGGCAATCTCAGTTCCCCTGACCCTCGAAGCTTTTCGAAGGTTAGCAAGTAGGTAGGCCAGGGTGGCAGTTCCCCACGAGTACTGATGGGTCATCCCGAGATCACCCTGAAACCATTATAGATACTGGACGTTGACCCTGTTGCCCGAGTTGTCACCAAAGAAGATGGTGCCGAGCATATATAGCAGATAAGCTCTGGCTGTTCGAATGGCTCTGGTGTCATCTATGACGACCCCAGTCATTTCCAACTTTGCGGTCCCTCCAAACTTCTCCCGTAGTGACCGCAACAATATTTTTTTGCTCATGGATTGACCTTTCTTCTTTGGCATCCCCGTTTTATCTCCACTCACCAATTTAAATTCCGATTCAGCTTCGGTCTTCTCCCATCCAAGTGTTTCTTTGACAAGTGCATAAATATCACTCCAGGACATGTTGTTGTCAAAACCCTCAAACACAGATTTACCTTCCACCTCCAGCCCAAGAATTGATTGGACATCATCCGGCGTTATAGTCATCTCGCCGAATGGGAGATGAAACGTATCGGTTTCAGGCCAATAACGTTCCCTGAAGGCTGCGCATACGACACTGTCATACTCCCACATTGAATGTGTAATTCCGGGAGCTAACCCGGTACCATTTACCAGAATTTGTACAGCCGTACATTCATCAGTTAAGGGCCAATGTTGAACCCTTTGACGAACCAATTTCTTGATCGCCTGTGTATGATCCTACAAAGAATAAAAACAAATTTGTTTTACTCACAAAAGTTAAAAAACAAAAATTTAACAGAATAAGAGAAGTAATTAGAATAATACCTTGGTCGCTGCAACTTTGGCAGCCCATGAATGGGGATAACCAAATAATATTGCAGATTTGTCTGGGGCCTCACCCCATAGTCCTCCATTCCTCTTCTTAGGCCACAGTTGAGGTTCAGCCTTTTCTTTCGGAATTTCTTTGGCAACCCTTTTCTTTGCCTTTTCTTTTCGAATTTCTTTACCTTTGCCTTGAGGGACATGTTGTTCTCTGTCCCCCTCTTCTTCTTCGTGTTGTTGCTCTTGTGGTGGTTCTCTAATCACAAGAGAACCTCTGGGTGTTGGTAGATCACCCAAGCCTTGAAACACATTATATTCCTCTTCTGCAATTTGAGGAACACTACCACCACCTACCTCAAAAGAGGGATTATGGGTCTTGCTCACGCCTCTCTTCTGAACCCCTAAATGCTTTCCGTGGCGAGGGGTTGGAGTGTGAGAAATAGGTGTTAAATTATTACCCCTCTTATTCTTCCTACAACACACAACCAATACAAGTTAGATAATTTCAAAGCAATTCAACTTCAACAAAAAAAATATTCACTACACAGGACAAATTACGGTTGGGTTTTTTCTCAAAACCCAACCGTAATTTTTCTCCCATATTTTACGGTTAGGTTTTGAGAAAAACCCAACCGTAAAAATATAAGTACAAAAGGTGGTCCATATGTTACGGTTAGGTTTTAAGAAAAAACCCAACCGTAATATTCAAACCAAATTTTTTTGGACGCTCTTTGTTACGGTTGGGATTTTCTACAAACCCAACCGTAAGTTGTTTTTAAAAATTGGCGCAAATTAGTTACGATTGGGTTATCTATTGAAACCCAACCGTAATATTCTGAACTATTCATCTTCTTCCCTTTGATTTACGGTTGGGTATTGAAAATAACCCAACCGTAATACTCAAGAACATGAAATATTACGGTTGGGTTTTGACACGGACCCAACCGTAATATCAACTGTGTGCAACATTTTTTCCCCAAAATCATGATCAAACATGCGAATAAATCAATTACAAGTTCTAAGAATACATGGGTTTTCTACAATACCTTAGATACACCATTGTTGGACTTTTCGGTGCTTGATTTTGGTTGTCACTGTCGATTTCTTGTTGAATCTCTTGATGAGGTTGAAAGGAGCAGGGTTGATTGCCATCACTGATACCTTGAACGCCTTTAGTATGCTTCTTCATCTCGAATTGTTGAGTTGAGTTTAATCGTCGATGAATTTTACGAATCGCCGATGAATCGAGAGAGATTACGGTTGGGTTTTCTTTTGTTTAAGTTTTTAAAAATTATGAATTTTGTTAAAAGAGTTTAGGTTTTAATTGGTATAAGGGTAAAATGGTCATTTAACAAAACCCCCCTTGAACATCCCTTATCGTAAAAATGGGTCACCTCGGCTCAACTAGGAGCCCCTCACTCAAATTTGAAGTCCCTATATCAGCCTTCTAAAATTAGAGAGGTGTTCCGCAATTTTGTTTTATTCAGTTGGGATTTCTTACTTTTCTGAATAAGAGTCTAGCTGCTGTTAATTCGAATGGATGTCTTGGTGTATGTTGTGGGATCAACCGCATGATACCATGTTTTAAATTAATCTTTCCAAGTCCTAGATCCTTACTGCATTAATGTTTAACTAAGACCTTTGCCACACATTCTCCTACAAACATCGATGACCTAGTTTGATAATGATAATGTTCAAACGTCTAAGCCCTTTCTTATTTTCTCCTATGATGAGCTTGCGTGATTTTATTCAACATTTTCAATAGGTACCAGTTTACTACGAAGGTTATTAGAATCCATGTAAAACAAACTAGCAAATTTTCTTTTCAGTAAACTAGTACTCCCGGTTGGCAACTATGTTTTCATTAGTTACAATTTAAACATGAGAATGTCTTTAAAAGAATACATAAAAAGCTGGAATAAAATGTACAAAATCCAAAGATCATTGTGATACAGTGGTAAAGTCGTTGGCTGATGATACCAATGATCTAAATTTAAAAGTCAAACTCGTCAGCATCGAGGTGATGACATTTTTTTTCTTCTTTACCTATATACCTGAGCTAGAACTTTTTGTTTTAATCATTGCCTAGCTACCTGGATTTGTAGGCAGCAGAGATCTAACATTTAATATTTAATTATACGAAATCAAGAAATTATGCACCATTTTGATATCATATTTTTATGTAATTAGTTAATTAGTTAATTAGTTAATTGGTGGTCTTAATATCTAATGAGTTGAAAATTTTGTCCTCGTTACATGTCTATCCAACAAAACTCAAATAACGAGAGTTCCAAGTGGTTTGGCTAATGAATGAGTTATACTTCGGGAGAGCGAATGTCAGATAGGTTGTGACTTTACTATATTATATCCTCTTCCCAATTGTAATATTCTTTTTTTCCTTTTCATTTGCATATCATTTTTTATATGACGTTGATAATAATTACGGATTTAAAAGCTTAAAATAAGAACCAATTGCTTATATAATTACCATTTTTTTTATTAAAGCATCATAATTACCAATCGATAAAATGATGAGCATTACAATATATGCTCCCCTTTTTTATTTAAGTTGTTCCTGGGACTATCCATCTACTTTTGCTTGAATATGTATATTTAATTTTTCATGTTGCCATGATTTCCTGGATTGCTCCGACAGGGGATTCACTGAAAATTACTGTTGATTTTTCGTATAAAACTAATTCCTTTATTGCTAGTTATGGACTAATCTTGAAAAATTCTACATGACCAACTCTCCAAGCTGGCACTGGAGTCTTCACAGCAGCCAGTGCAAAAGAGGCAGAAGCTTTAGCGATGTGGAAAATAGTTGAGTGGGCTAAGGTTTTGAATGTGCAAATTTTTTTGATAGAAGTTGAATGAAAAGACTCACAGTTTATGTTCAAGAAGAACTTAGCTCAATCAAATAGCAGAATGAAGAAATTATAAAAGAATCGAAAGCCATCTTAACATCCTTTTCTTCTCCATCTTCTTTTTTGGGGCTCACTTTCATCAATAGAGAAGGCAATAGAGTGACTGATAAATTGGTAAAACAACAAGGAAATTGCGTCCGAACAATGAATAGACAACCATTTCCTCAATGCCTCTTTATATTTTTAAGTTCTTATTCTATGATAGGATTTCTCTGGACTCCAAGTATGATAATCCAATAACAACTAGGTCTGTTTCTAATTCGCATTATAATCAAGCTTTAGCTTCAGGAGAAATCAACCTGTTGGGACACGTTCCTCTATTAGTACCTGCAGCTATGAGAGGAACAACCAACAATATATAATTTTCTCTTGAAAACTTTTATTTGTATGATCTTTTTTGGTATTAATATATAGGTCGTTTTAATGCTAACAAAATTACAGTATATGCTAAAAATATATGCTTTAACTATATAATTAATAAATTTCCATGAGATACAAAATGACACATAAGTATGATTTATTAATGGGCAATCTCTTTATTAATTTTTTTTTTAATTTTATCATCTTTTTTCCTTCTAAATTTGAATTATCAAATAATTTCATTTTTATTGGAAAAAGAAAAGCAAACAAAGTGTTTAGAAGGAGGGAATCATTCCACACATTTTGTAGTCTGTTTTGAAAAAAATATTTATGTTTAATTTCTTCGAAGTGCGCCTACGTGGATAGCTTATATGAAAATAATTAAGTACTTAGTTTCAATAACTAATTGATAATTGTGAGGGAATACAATCTAAGATACGCGTGTCCAAAAACTATTGGAGGAGGAGCGAGTTACGATGGGACGAGAAACACTGAAACAAAGCCTTTTAAAGCATTGAACTAACAACTGCAAAGTTGATAAGATTTGAAACTGACAGCGTTAATGCATGATCGACACGTGGGTTGCGGGAAAGTAAGGCACACTGCTCAAAACAGATAGCCTTGCTGCCTGACCGACACCAGGTTGCCGGAAAGTATGACACGATAAAGAAGTAATGATGAGCGTTGATGCATGAGGGACACGTATCAACTTTACAAGCTGCGGAACAAAAAGAACTAAAAACATGACGATTCACTTTTAAGAGCTACGTGTCAGACATACTATGATTCAAATAAGACCGCAACATTCATCCCGATCCAAAAACAATAACTTAAATACAAGACTGCAGAAGAGCTGCGGGATAACCAGTGAGAATACGGAAAACAAGCGATACGCATGTTAAGACTTGTGGGAAGCATGATCAAATCTTGCGGAAATTACAAATAAGTCTTGCGGGACTGCATTTTACACCAAGGATGGATAAGAATAAATAGGTGGAAAGTTAAATTAGAGGGACCCATCAAATTGGCTATAAATACCAAGCTCATAAACAGGAAAATGGGCTGGAAAATCTGGAGAAAAATTGGACTGAAGGCATTGAATCATAGGCAAGAGTTTAGGTATGAGATTTTGTGGAAATTTAGTTTGATTGATCCTTGATTAATATGATCATCATTGTATAGTATGCTTTTCTTCTGTAATGTATAATGATGAATAATAAAAATACAAATCTTTTTACCCGTGGATGTAGACAATTGTATTGTTGAACCACGTTAAATGCCTGAGTCAATTCTTTTCAAGTTTTGATTGATTTCCGTCTTTTAAAGGATAATATAGGATGATTTTATGATATGGTATCAAACTTTTTGTATGATTCAGATTATATTTGTTGTGATCCAAAGATGCTAGATTTTTGGTAATCACAATAATAATGATGAAAAGTTAGAGTTATGATACGACACTATCTAGTTGTACCTCCATGGTGTAAAGTTTGAGTCGTTAGATTTTGCGATAGTTAATTCTGACTATTAACTCATCATGTTTTATAGCATGGGATTATCACTAAACATCTCTTTTCATTACAGACAAAACAATGTTAGGGTAACCAAAGAAGGAACTTTCCATGAATATGATAAATTAATATTTTTACATCATTCATTACATCAACAACTCGTTATAACCATTTCATTTTTATAATTACAATAATATCAAATCTTAAAATGAGATATTTGGACTCTCATTTTATTTATATTGATTGTTTCTCAACCAGATAAGAAATTAAGGCCCTTATATATGTAACTGTTCAACAAATTTGATAAAGTTTTTTTTTCTTTTTTAAAGCAGATAAAAGTTATTTAGTTTCTGATTTGGCAATATTTATATGCTTCAAAAAAAGAAGGCATTCTACTACACATCCCCAGAAATACTGATGATACACCTTTATCTACATACCCAAATATTATCTACATACCCCATCATATATGCTAAATTTTTATAACAACAAAACAGAAATAGAAACATAAACCCATCTTATCTCTTCACCTTCACAACAATACACCTTCTAGTTAGTCTAAATCTTATGATCATATTTTAAACATTTCATTTATATATGTGTGGCTCTAGTATTCATCATCCTCTCTACAGTTCTATTAGCGCACTTCTTGCCTCATACTTATCAAGCTTCTTCTAATAACTTGACAACTCCATTAAAGCAAGCTATTTATTTTCGATGCTCAAAGTATAATCTTCATTTCTATTCTCTAATTGACACTTAGTATATGTAACTTGCTATATATGTATAATATAATCATTATGCAATCTGGAGTTTGACAACATTTTTCTATCTTTCCATGCTGCAACTAAAACTTTTCCAAGGAACAACTATTCAATAAATTTCCCAGGGAATTCAGGTTTGTAAGATGGAAATTTTATCGACAACCATGTGGATCTTATTGGAGGTCATTACGATTCTGGTAACAATATAAAAAATTTACTTGGACTATGATCGACTACCATCAGAAATGCAGTTATATCGGCGAGCTTAAACATGTCAAAAGTATTGTCAAATGGGAAATGATTATTTTCCCAAGGTGTTTTTCTCCCAAATTGTACTTCTTATCCAACAATACTTTATTCTCAGGTAAGTTGTAGATTAATAATATCTTAAATCAATCCTCGTACAACTATTGATTGTTTCTAACTATATTCCAGAATCAAAACAATCCACCAAAAAAATTGAAACATAAAAATAAAAAACTAATCTATCACGGAGAAAATCGGCCATGTGTCCAGAAAAACTTAAATCCTGGTTCTAATGGACGGTTAAAGAATTGGGTTGGGTGAATTGGACAAGGAACTAATAAAATATAAAACTGACAAAAGTACCTCCAAACCTATTTGAAACTGGTTCCTCTCTCTATTACATTCCACTTCAAATACATCTAAAATCTTCTCTCTTTCTATACCGCTTCCACCATCTCCATTAGCTACCACCACTTTTCTTTCTCCACCATCTCCTCTCTTTCTCTACCGTCTCCACCGCCTCTACCATCATATTTCTCCCCCATCTCCACCACCTCCATCATCATCTTTTCTCCACATATCCACCATAATCAAAAACTACCACCATTTCTCTTTTTCCACTGTATCTATCATCATCTTTTTCCACCTTCAATAGTAACTACCAAAAAAAAAAAAACAATTCGACCACCATTAAAGATTTCTAAATGCCTTAATTAGGATTTGAATTAATCAATTTTACAAAATGACTTTTGATAATACAAAAACTCGTAAGTTCCTAAACCCTAACTCTCCTTTTAATTATATTTTCAGATTATGATGGATTGATATTTGAATTGGTTGATTTTGTAAATGGATATAACTGAGTGATTTGTCTGTGAGATGTAAATGGGTGATTTTTTCTCTGGTTTCTTATTATTGAAATGCTGAATTTCTCATGATTGATGTGGATGAAACTGGTTTCGTCCTGTATTTTAATACAAATTGGTGTGAATGATGTATTTGTAGTACCTAGAGATTTTAATTTATCATTACTTGATGATCTTATTGCCGAACTTGGATTAGAATTAGTTAGTTGTTATTGATGGTTATGCAAGCTCTATGGGTTGGTGTTTGTGTTGTTCGTGGTTTAAGTATTTTAAATAAAATTGCTGGCGCATATGATCTTAGTTTGGTTGTGGTTTAGTTTAGAAATATTGAAATAGGGAGGAAACCAGTTTCATCTTGTTTTAGATTGGGTTGATATTGTTTTCATCCATGTTTAAAACATGAATGAAACTGGTTTCATCCTGGATGGAATTTATGTTAGAAAGATGACACTTGAACTCAACTTGGGTAAGTAGTGGTTATGATATGTGTAGTACAGTGAATTGAGATTTTTGGTTGTGTGTTTTTTGGGTTGAATTTTTTCTTGATAAAATGGTATGTCAGTACTAGTCAAATTTTGATATTGGTGATACTAATTTGCCTATGTTTTGACATAGCTTAAGTACTAAAGTATCCAGTGAAACTAAAATGTTAAATTTTTCAGTTTGTTCATGAAAAATGTCGAGGAAATACATAAACAAGGTCAGTTGGTTGATGTTAATTGTTTCGTGTTCACTTATAACGGGTTGTATAATGGAATGATGAGGTTTTACTTATGTAAAATGGTCCATTTTGATTTAATTTTGATGCAATTGAAAATTGATTACCCATGTTTTTGCCCCAACTCTCACTGTAAGTATCAAATAAAACTCAAGTGTTGAATTGGATATGTTGTGTATGATTGTCATAGAGCTAATGAAGTATGAATATAGTTTGTTTTGAAATTATTTTAATTTTTCCATGCTTATACTAGGATGAAACTGGTTTTATCTTGAGTTTCCATTGGATGAAACTGGTTACATCTTGTACAATTAGTGGACAAGCCTCGTTTCATCAATGTTTCATCATGTATTATCATTTTTTATTATAATTTTTTTTATTAGTAAAATAAAAACTAAATCAAGACTTGGTTTTGCAGTCGTGACTCTGGAGTGTATGTGTCATACCCGTATTTTTTCTCGGGTTTAACTAAATCCGATGTGTGTCCTAAATGGGTTATCCCTTGGTAATACTCTTGATTTGTAGAAGTATGGAATCACAAAATACTTTTAACGTGCTTGACACATTAAATATGAGAAGCTATGGGGCATGTTAGTCTTTTTCTTCACTAGTGATAAAAACAAGAAAATGAATCTGGAGAACAATATAAAACTTCTCTTCTTTTTCACCTTCTTCTTCTTCCTTTCCCTTTTCTTCGGGTGATTATTCCCCCATGTAGGAATAACAAAACTATGATTTATCACGAAATTAGTGAGCTGAATGGAGTTCACGATGGTTGGCTTTTTAAAATGGGTGGAAGAATTTGTCTACTCAGTTTGAAGAAATTTGATTTGAGGCAAGTGTTCTCACTCAATTAATACATATTATTCTTATCAATCTGAGAGTTTGTGTGTGGCTCTAGATGCATATTTGATTAGATACTTTACTGTAATTTTTTTTTCCAATTAATATTGTTAAGGAACAGGGAAATTAGGGATTATGCCAATTTTGGTGTTTGTTATTGAATTGAGTGATTAGAAGTCAATTCAGATGAAAATAAATCACTGGTTAACTGTAATTTGTGCCAATTACAGATTTATCAATTTGAAATGTTGAAACTAGTGGATTGGGCGTGGACATGAATTATTTATAGCTTTGCATCTCTGTAAAAATCTTGTTGAAGATTATGTTGTATACTTATATTCAGATCACCAATTACCTCGCATTTTGATTTACCACATCAATTTTGTGTTCTTTATTTTCCATGTATTACAACTAACTTATCTTAAAGAAATTGTTGGCCACTTCATGGCATTGGAGGAATATTTTATGTCAATTCTTTTAGTTTTTAGTATGGTGTGTACTTATCATAATTTTTAGTATGTTGGACTATATGTCGACGAACAATGTGGGAAGTTTTATCTTATTACTATGAATAGTGGATGGTTCTTAGCTTGCTTTCAAGGCAGTTATGGTAGTTATGTTCTTAACCAGACCTTTGATTTAAAGGTGTACAATTTTATGATGAATTAATGTTTCTAAATAAGCTTACTGTGTTCACTAGAGTCACTAGTTCTGTTAGCTAGCTTGAAAAATTTAATATTTCAACTTGCTTGGTTTTGCGAGAACCATTTAGTATGTAGAACTGCACGAGCCCTTGGTTATGAGATTTGTATTATACCACCTCAAAATCTTTAGTAACTTTGACTATGTGAACTTGGACTGCGTACTGTATATCTAGTTGTGTGTTGATGTCGATTAATCATGCTCATTTGTTGTGTACTTAAGTGCAGTGGGTCCTTACTATCAATATCTGTCACGTTTTACTCATCTTGGTGAGAAGTCTTGCTTAACACAAAAACTGGTTGGGATCTGACTTAAACGACATGTCTTTAATTATAGTTGCTAAGCTTTTTTTCCTTTTTTTGTTTGATGTATGGAAGGATGCAAGTAAATTACATTTAGACAGTTATGGATTTTTGTATACAATTAAGGATCTGGCTCGTGTTTCTATTAATTTTGTATGAAAGAAATCTTTTACAGTTAAAATGAATAGTTTCTACAGCTTATTTCAGTATCTTTGTTTACTAAGAGTAGTGCTATACTCGTAATTCACTCATAGAAGAGTCATTTCTCGTTTATAAGCATTGTTATTAGTCCTGGGTCGGTAGGTATCGGTGTGCTGGTATGCGAGTATATATATATATTGTTAGAAATAAAAATGAAGTATTGTACCAAAATACGTTGGGAAATGAGATTTTATCCATTTGATATGTGGATACAATTTAATATATATGCGTTGCTTCGGAACTAGATAAGCCGAGTAGATTGATCTCTTTCATAATTGCATGATCAAGTACATGAGTAGATTAGTTTGCATGACTGTTTGTAGATATTGTCATGGTAGGATTTTATTAATTCTTTTTGTTCCAAGCATCATTAGTCGAGTCTTAGATAGCATTTGTTTTGCTAACGGTGTCGAAATGGGTTTTTAATTGACGGGCAGTAAAAGAAACCACTAAAGCCTTTCAATGAAAATGAACTGGAGAACTCACTTTTGTTTTGGTGAGCTTGTGAAATAGGATGATGATTTTTCATTATTGTTGCCTCTGAACTATAATATTTCTTATACTTTAAATGGCAACATCCTCTCATGTGGTGTTTTTGTCTCGTTTTAAGTGGACAATTTTGATTGTTAATGTTCATATTCATTTTCAAAATACAAAATGACATTTGGAAGTTACTGATTCTCGTTGTTTATAGTATTTTGAATCTGTTAGAAAATGTCTAATAGGTTAGAATAGAAGGTTAAGTGGTCAATTTTGATTGCTAATGTTCATATTCATTTTCCAAATACAAAATGAACCTGAACTAGCTAGGAGAATTTGATTAGGCTTTGCTGGTTTTTCAAATGCTCTATGGTATTTTTCTTATGAGTTGGGAATGTTGCTACCGTATAGCAAGTGTGAGGGTGCACTTGTGCATCTTTGTGGCAGAGTACTGTATTAATGAAAACCACCTCATTATTAACAATCAAGTAGAACCCACTCATGCATAAATTAATAGTAACATTTTCTTTTGAAGTTTGGATGATAAGTTTACTGTACATGTTATTATGGCCATGGTTTGCATTCACCTGCTTGGGTAATATTGAGACTAAAAGATGTTTTTAGTAATTTTGTTTAAAAGCTATCATTATGTCTGTTATCTTTTAGCCTATTAACCTATTTCATTAAATATTGTTCATTGATTAATTATCTTGACAAGTACCTGCTGAGAATGTAGTCAGATGCCTCTATTAAATTCTGAATGTGTTATCTCCAATTATTTTCTGATGTAACAATTATTGTTGTTTTTAGTCTCAAACTGTTGTGGCGATGTTGGTCTGGCTATATTTAATTAGTACATGATAACAATGTGAAACTTAGGATAGTTGGTGCTACGCAATTTATATTATCTATTGTAAGAGATGATTGCTACTTAAATGGTGTAGTTCATATCATCTAGTAAGAGATGGTTACTATTATGGTAGTTCATACTATCTAAATAAAAGGAGAAGAACTACGGTCGTGCTTGATCCCTTCGAGCTACGGAAAGGGTACGTAGGCAGCCGCTATGCGGTTCAGCACAACTGATTAAGGTTGTTCATATCGCCGGGAAAGAGTTGGTTACTGCTAAGCAGTTCATACCATCTATTCGGAGATGATTGCAATCTTAGCAATTTGTATCGTTGGTAAGAGGTAGTTACAGTTAGTTTACTGGCTATTCATACTACCTTGAGAGATGATTGTAACCTCTTCGAGGTTGGTCATATCATCTAATAAGAAAAAAAAGGGTTAGTGTTGGATACCAACTCATATCACCAAATTAGACTTGGAGATGATTGTTGCTATTTAGAGGAAAATTCATATCATCTGAGAAGAATGGTTGTTGTTTATGATGACAATTCATACTATTGATCTGGAAATTACTGACTCTCTTGAGTAGTTCATATCATTTGTAAAAAGAAATGGTATGTTGAGCTTGACCTAGTACTGTGAATTGCCAAGCCCACTGGGGCTCTTACATACGGGTGGTTATTTGGAAGACCGCTGCTGGATAGGTGGTAGACAACGGGACTGGTCATCCCCTCCCGTTGTTGGAACAGTGTGTGTTGTCAGGCCTGCTAGCTCCCACTTACGAGTGGCAAACCGGAAGACCCTTACTTGTAACAATAGCTGGTATCCGAATACTCTGGCAGGAGATATTATATCTTCAAAATGAAATGATGGGAATCATATGTAGGATTCAATGACCCTTAAAATATAAAAGTTATGGTTGCATGCTTATAAAGCAATTTGGAATAAATCGATGAACATTTGTTTGGAAAAATTGAATTGGTCCCAAAAATTTGAAAACCCGGTTTTTTGAGTGGCGTATCGGAAAGTTGGAGCTGGCCTAATGGAACGAAACCCGACCCATTGGAAGTAAAAAATTTCCGATCTGTCACAGTATGTTCTCTACCTCATGGATTGGGTAATGACTAATGGTTAAGCCTTTGAAAACAAAGCAATTCTAAGGAAGAAGTGACCTTGAATGTGCAATACTCAACGATGAAAATAATTGATGGAAGTTGAAGGAGAACTAAGACTGTTGCTTCATTAGGTTGTTTAGCAATAGATCGCTACAAAAAAGCTATTGATGTAGTTTAAGTTCGAGTTTTTTGTTTGTAAAAATATATGTTTGCTTACATTTATGAACCTGGATTTTCTAACAATGGTTATATCTAAATTGCAGGTCAGTTATTATGAAAATATTTAATTTAATTTATGTGTACTGTTAATTTGTTGTTAATTTCATATAATTTCGTCAGAATGTGTCCAAAATTTGTTTCTTTTTAGAATTATGTATATAGTTTTATCCATGTTTATAGTAGGATGAAACTGGTTTCATCGGGTTTAATTTGTGATGTACATGGTTTCATCCATATTTATACTAGGATGAAACCAAGTTTATTCAGGTTTAGTGTGATGTATATGTTTTTATCCATGTTTTACAGTAGGTTTATACTGGTTTCATCCAGATTTGTCAATCCAATAGATCACAGTACCTCTTTGTGACATTTTATCCCAAATTGTTTGGACTTCAAAATATACAAGGGTGAAATATATAAACATGAATAAAAGACTATTGGGGGATGCATTATTGTCTCGGGCAACTAGCTAGTACCCGAGCCAGCTGATAACTAGTTCGCAGTTTCTATTTGCAAAACATAATTTAGCGAAGTCCAAGTTACACAGTAGTTGGGTGCTCAAAATAATTATGTAAGTGAATAGTTCCAGACTTTGGCTCGATAACATTTTCGAACTAAGCTGGTTAGGTCCAATAGTTTAAACAATGACCATTCTCTATTATATATGCCTTTGAGACCTTCTGCCAAACAGTTGTCGTGCAAGTTAAAACTCACCGACTAATCAGTTGTCTTCAATTTATATAACACCTCATACACAATCAAATCAACCGACACAGGTAGTCATCACATCTAACATTAAAATTCAATCCCAAGCTTTAACAATGGATTCTCTTCTAACATTTTTGAAATCAAAGCTACAATTATTTAGTTCTGGGTACCTATGTGATTAATTCTCTAAGTAAAAATATTACCACAATGTCTGTGTCATTCATGAAACTCAAAGATAGTTTCCATTGTTTAACACTTGCAAACACATTAGATCTAATGAAAAATGATATATTTGATTTCTTAACCATTCCTAATGAACTCATACCGAAATATTAATAAATCACAATTTCATCCATCAAATTCTTTCACAAAAATTAAAATAATAATTTTAATCCAACACGTTTTCTACAAGTCAAAGACCGATTTTGTTAAGTTTGTAGTGGTGGTGGGCGGAGGTTGTTCTTCCTGGTAATTTAAAAGTGGTGGTTATATGGTGGCGATAGTAGTACTGTTGGTGATTGAAACTAGTCTTAATTTTATCATCATCTGGTTCAAGTAGAATTGTTTGAGTAGGAGAAAGAAAATCCATCGAAACTGGTTTCAATCGAAGATCTTTGTACCTTTCGGATTTTAATAAAACAATTAAATAAGACATGGGCATATTGTTTAATTTTAGTTATATTTGTACATAAAATTTTGGACGAAATACCCAAATTAGATATTAGGGAAGTATCTTTTTAATTTGTGGGTATTTAAATAGTATCAAATGTTACTCGTCTTTTACATCCAAAAAAAAACTTTTAAGGGTTATCGAACCAATTTATTGATTTATCATGAGCTTATTGGTAAAATATCTTAACAAATCTCTTGTTTAATTTTCTAAAATATCTTAACAAATCGAAACCTTTTTACTCTTTACCTCTTGTTTAATTTTTCTTAAATATCTTAACAAATCGAAACCTTTTTACTCTTTACCGAATTAAGACATGTTTAATTTTCCTAAAATATCTTAACAAATCAAAATCTGTTTACTTTTTACCAAATTAAAATGTGTTTAATTTTCCTAAAATATTTTAACAAGTCAAAACTTGTTTACTTTTTACCAAATTAAAACGTGTTTAATTTTCCTAAAACATCTTAACAAATCTCTTGTATTAAAAGTATTATTTACTTTCCGTATTAATTGTAAAACGCAATTTGGAATGCCATGAAAACCCATTCCAAATAACGTTTTCTGAGAAATTTTCCGCAATTTCGAATTGCTTTCAACGCAATTCGGAATACCACTTTCTCTTGGAATCCAAGCTCCCTCCATAAAACCTTGGAAGACGCCTTGGAAAAAACGCGAAATGAGGCTATTTGGAAGCCATAAGATTTGACATTCCACACTTTTTCCAAGCTTGGAATGACTTGGATTCCCCCATAAGACTTGCTCTTAGATGAGTGTTTTAGGTTTTTCTCATGTTCCACAATAGATGTGGGTTTTCATATTTTACAGAATTTTTCCTGATTTAATCTTGCTTTGAAATCACACACAAATATAGGAATTTGTGTATAAATTTTTTAAATTGTTTTCTTAAATACTTCACTATATATATTTTTAAACGTTTTTATCTCTACAACTAAAAACTAAATGGTTTAAGTGTTTTAGAGAGATATTACTAAAAATAAATCCGAAAAAAAATTTACTTTTTCATTTTCCTACCTTGACATTAAAACTACAAAACCCTTATCTAATAATCCTACTTTTAATAAAAGAAAATAATTGTGAATAAATAAGTTCTAATGCAATAGTCTATATACTAAAAATTTAGACATTATTAGTTTACATTCATACTAAAACTATGTATGATATATACATGTGATATTAGTGGTGTGTCCGATATGGAGATGCATGTGTGCGTCCGTCCGTGCTATACGGGGACTATAGTTTTAGCTGATTATTGCCGCTTCACTGGCAGTGACAAATAAAAGTACAAGGATTAAAATTTTAAAAATAATTCTATATGAACAAAGGGAGGAAAGAGATCGACCATCAAACAAACACCGAAATTTTTAATGCCACCCTAGTATGCCGTGCCTTTGACAGCATTTTCTTTCTTTTCTTGTGATCCAACCTAACCATGTTTATGTGATCATTTCAATAGACTTTTAACGACAATGTACAATAGACTTTTCGAACTTTGGCGGATGGACATTCGTTAGTGGGGTTCTAATTAGTCACTGCCAGTGGGGTTCTAATTAATAATAAAACATCTTAGGACTGATTCTGATTGATTTCGTACTATTAACACCTTTGTTGTCTTAGATCCCTAAACATTTTACCCACATTTAATGCAAAATTTTGCATCTCCTCGACCTTTTCTCCATGATGAGCGTTTGACTCTATTCTAACGATGTGTTTTAAGTTTGGTAGCCCTAGGGAAAACGAATTATAAGACACGACAAATTACTTCTGCATAAGCCTAGACATTACTCTCTTTTTTTTATTTTTGACGAGCGTTTTGGGGCGTTTACGTATATTAATAAAAATGAAATAGAGAAATTTTTTCTTAAAATTTCTTAAAATATTTAGGTCTCATAGCTTTTAGTTATATAGATAAAAAATGTTTAGAAATATATAACGGAGTATTTAAGAATGCCATTTAGAAAGTTCAACCTATATAATTTTATATATTTGTATATGATTTCAAAGCATGTCAGTAAAAATTTGAAAAAAAATATGAAAACCCTCGTTTATTGTAGAACATGAAAAAACACAAAATCCTCATCTAAAATGGAATGGAGGGAGTAACAGTTATCTAGCTCAATATTTGAATCGGTTCCATTATGTATTTGAATAAACAACATGAATGTCATAATACTCAATATCTATTAAAATGTGAAGCATCCAATGGTGTGTGTGGGTCGTGGACCTTTGTACCGGTAGATGGATAGCCTTGTGGGGTTACTTCCATTCTTACTCTCATACGTGCCTAGCTCTGACACAATTTTAATATGTGGGCTTGTAACTCAACACCCATTGGTAATAATAAGTGGAGTGACCTTTTCAACTTATATTGTGGATCTAGGTTTAAGGAGTGGTCAATGTGGAACTATTATTTCCAGTAATTAATATCAACCCAAAAAAATAGATAAAAAAGAACTTCATTTATACATGACTCAATATATATGTGACCAGATATGTCGTTTTTTCTCTCTTTGTTCCATTTTATACTTTATTACATGATTAATAATGTCTCTCTTTGTGACCGGTTGGTTAAATCTCTACTAAGTTAACCCCGAAGTCCTATCTCAATAATACAAAACACAACTTTGCTAACTCTGCCTAGATAAAGAATGACCAGGATTTATATAGGAAGGAGAGAAAGTAGATGTTATGGTGGTTCACCTAAGTGATGGTTGTGATTGAGAGTTAGAGTTACATCCAATGGTCTAGTTTGCTTGTTATATAATTAATTTTATATTAATATCTCATTAATAATAATGATAATAAATATATTTCCATTAATTGGCAAAGACTGACTAATAATTATATCATTGAACTTTAGTGGTGGTTGTGGTAATAGAGGTGGTTGCGGTAGTTTTGGTGAATGGTGGAGGAGGGAATGACGTTAGTGGTGGTTAAAACTGGTGGTGGATATATTGTTGGTACGTGAGTGATAGTGAGCAACGATGCTTACTATGTAATTGAATAATGTAACGATAAAACTAATAATATATGAGGTACAATATGGTTAGTCATGTATAACATTGCTTAGAAAGAAAATCCCATTAAAATATTAATAAAAACTTGACAACTGAAAAACATAGAAAGAAATATTGTTTTATCCACTTACAACAAATGAACAACACAATTAAATCGAAACTCTACCGTTATAGCACGTTCATGGTCAAGTATATATATCAAAGTGGTATTTTCTGTCTTTGTGTGAAAAGGTAGAAAGCGGGTTATATTTCATTTTGACTTGGACAAAAGAGTGGTTCGGATTTTATTTAGGTTTTTTATTATTCATCAAAAAATAATCTACTAAATTATTATGACTTTACCGTAACAATCTTATAATAGCAACTAGTTTTAAACACACGAGGACATAGTACATTTTTGCATTAAGGTATGACTCAACTGAAAAAGAATTTAGCAACAAATAACCTATCGACTGATTCCAAATTTTACCATAACTGCCCATGTTGTATCGAATAATTTATAAAATGCACGAGCAATGGAGTTAATTTCATGTATCCGTCTCATATCCGCCAGGTACGACTCATGTAAACAATGGATTAAATATCAAACATAATCGAGGATACACAGTTTATCTAGTAATTTTATAATTTATGGATGGTTATATATTGAGTTACTTTTATGTTTGGATCCTAAATTTTTATACGTTTTTGTGTTTGGGTCCTAAATTTGTCCAATTTAGTATTTGGATCCCAAATTCATTAGTTAAACCATTTTAAATTATTATTTCAAATCGATAGCAACTTGCTAGTGTCTAATGGAGTTAGTTTTATATAGGGATTCACATCTTTAGGGTTAAACACCTGGATTACTTGTATCAAAATAAGTTGATTTAGTTTGACTGTCGCTTTTGGGACCCAAATACTAAATTGGGCAAACTTGGGACCCAAACACTAAAAGGTACCAAAATTTGGGACCCAAACGTAAAAATAACTCTTATATATTAGAACTCTCAATTGGGGAATACGCTCACAAGTTGGGGGATACTCACGTTTACATAGGGTTTGATTTTGGCTAAGGGGTATTTTTTAAATGATGAAGTATCTATACTACCCTTACACTAATAAAAATAAAAAGAAAACCTATTTAGTATCCCCTATTTCTATATCAACTTCTATCCCCCTTATTTCTTCAAGCAACAGTCGATATTGGTATGTTGATCAAGGCAATACCGACTGTAATGAGAAGAGTGATTTATTGTTATAATTCCTAATCAATTCTTCTTTCCCCCTATCCCCAATCCCACCTTGTACATTTGTGCAATCCGTAAATCTTCTTTTAACATCGATGGTGGAGGTAGTCTAGGGTTATGATTCTCATGTGAATAATAATACGAATGATATGCAGGATGTAAACGAAGCTCTTCTTCTGAAGATGAAATTCCATTACAATGAGAATTAATCCCATAATTCTCATTCCTATTAATACCACCCACAATATTAAAATTATTCCTAGCACTAAACAAACTATGGTGGAGCGCTTCCACTTCGACAAATACTCGTACCCCTTTCTCTATCAAGAATATCTTTTTCAATACCGACTGTTACAATTGGTATTGGTATGTTGATGAAGCTAACACCGATTCTTGTTTAACCAATGCCGATTCTTGCTCAACCAATATCGACTGTTAGTTTTTGTATCTTGTGAAATTCTGCCATGTTTTAAGCTACAATCGGCATTGTCTTGTGACAATATGCAATGCTGATTCTATTTTGCCCAATACCGATTCTCAAGGCTAATTTAGCCATTGCCAAAATTATTTAGATAAGGGGTTCTTCAAATTACTTTATAATATTTTTTTTTTAGTGTCCCCTAATTTATGAGAGTATTCATCAATTAAGGGTTTATATATTATATTACTCAAAAGTTTAATGTAGAAAAATTTTGTTATAAAAACCTCATTTAAGCAAAATGACTTATTATATATCATTGTCGTATATAAACCCGTAGACATTATCATTCTAAGCAAATTAACATACTTACGAATTCAAGCAAATAAACAAAAATAACTTCCAAATACGTGTAAAATAAATAATCTAGTTTAATTTCATAACCTGACAATTTTAAACATGGGGTTTATATGAAAGAACAAAAAAAACTTCTTATGTTCAAATCCATATTGATTTTACTGGACGATACACAAACTAATAAGGAGATGATTCATGTGGACTCCTTTAGTCCCCAAGTGTAGCTCGCCTGACTCAACCTTATCTTTGAAGATGCGCTTCAAACCGTTACATTCACTTGTAAGGTGATTGACGGATTTGTGGAATTGGAAATATTTTGGATCTGCCATCTCCTAAATAGTTGACGCGCGTCGAACATGAGGTAATTTGATAGAACCCTCTTGTATCCATAACTCTAATAGTTCAATCACCTCTTTTATAGAGATGGGAAATTTTGAGCTTCCCTTGGTGTTGACGAGGGGTCGGGGTGGAGCTGGGACCGGTGTTGGCTGTGTTTGATATGCCATTCGAGGTGCACGATTGGATGACGGTGCTAGAGTTGGGGTTGGAACTGGACATTTGGGTTATCGCATTTCTTGCACCAGAATTTTCCCACATATGGATGGATGTTATATTGATTATTGACGAGCCGCATGTTACCACGAGTCTCATGAGCTGCCTCGCTCCTAAAAGGTCTAGTTCTCTCCAACAAAGTAGGTAGATGGCCGTTTGGCGGCCTCGTGAAGATCAGAGAAGGTCTGTAAACGCTAACTCTCTAATAGGGAAGATAGATCAATATCATACCATTGATGCCGAATTCCACCAGATGCAACTCAGTTACGTTTGGATCATGATAGTCAAGAGCTTGAATTCTGAACATTTTGAGATAATCATTAGGATGTTATTTATTTCTTTGGAACATATTTCCCAAGTCCGACATAGTGATCTGTTTGGAGAAAAAAAAGTATTTTTAGTATAAGTACTAATCATTTCGCACCATTTAACAATGATGTTGTACCATGTGTATGCTTTTCGGTGAGAGATTTTGATAACTCTCTAAGATGAAGTATATGATTATACCCATGCTCTCCCAATGACTCCAAGAATCTGTACACATGTTCACGAGCATTTCCAGTCCCGTCGTAGAATGGAAGTGGAGAATATGAGTATCCCCTTGTAAAAGGAAATTCAAAATTCAAGAGGATAGGGGGAGGGTGTTGATAAACTGCGGTTGAGCCCGTTTTTCCACGATTTTACAGGAGTTATTCCAAATCATCACGAGTGTTGAAATTGGATTGTTGACTCTTTTATGGTCCATGATCATTGACAACAAGAACCTTTATCATCTTGAATGTGAACTCTTGAAGTGCTAGCATCAGCAGTAGACTTGAAACGTTTATGGCTTATTCTGTCTGATATTGGCGCTGTTTCGGTGATATTTGCTCTATCACGGTCTTGAGAAAGGTAATTAGTACTTCTTTCTGAGCAGTGATTATATCTGCTTGAGTCTTCGCAAGAGTTTCCTGTCTCTGCATCAGATTAGCCACGCTATGCGGAGCTTGGTTATTTATGGTTTCATCTTTACCCAATGGCATGAAGATTGGTGTCAATGAGGTGGCGCTAGAAGGACTAGTCTCAAGAATACTACCGCTAGTGTTACCATAATTGAGATTACGACTAGTCGTTACTGAACCTGACCTAAGACCATCCATTTTGAGAAATCGTTTTTGCAATTGAGATATTGATCTCCCACTGTAGTCGTCAAAATATTTAGGGTAAAACAAATAAAATTTTGAAGGGTAGATCCTAATGAATATGATAGAGGAGAAGAAGGGTTTATCTTATGGAGGGAAACAGAGAAAGATGAAATCATAGTGTGATGAATTTTAGTTGAAGAATATACGTCTTTGTAGTTGAGTTCAAGTACGTAAGACAAAATTGTTTATGATAGTCTGACGTGACTTTGATAAACTTCAAATAGTTTTGGAATAGATGAAGTCATTATAGTGTTGAACTCACACTTATGATCTCGTAAGAACTTGAGACTTTGTCATCGTGACTGTACATTTATTCCGCACATGTTGTAGACTACCAGAACAATACCTATGAGTGCCCCCCATGACATGTTTGATGTCTCGTAGAACTGATAGTTAGGTCATGTGAATTACTCACTTTATTAATTAACTAATCAATTAGGCAGTATGCTCAGAGTGTTAATTAATTAAGTAAACCGAGTACTAGTGTTAAGTCTAGTGTAGGTATTGATAGACACATTTATGTGTCTTATTTAGTCTCGTACTTGTATTAATAGTCCTCTTATTTTGTACTAATAATATGATTTTATGTGCTTTTAGGGTTTTTGGAAGAATAAACTTTTGTGGAGGAAATTGGCTCAAAAAGTGTTAAAAACACCTCCCACTAAATTGATAAAGGCACCCATAAGAAGTTATAAAGGCACCCAATCTTTTGAATTCAAATAAAATTGTGGCGGGAAAATTTTCTTCTCAAATCTGTGAGAATCTGTTGCGAGAGTTGGAGTATATTTTGGCAAGATTTTGTTCGGTCTTCACTAATAAGAGTGTTAACAGGTTTTTAGAAACTCAAGGATATCCAAAATCTCGTGATTGAAGCAATCAAATCAGGAAGGAAGTAATTTTCGGGATATTATGCCCGATCCTGTATATTTTTTGGGTTTAAAGAGAATATACTCTCGAGAACAACAAGGGGAAGACACAGAATCACCGAGAGGACAAAATCAGGATTAAAAAAATTAAAGAAAATATTTCTCGTGAGAAGTCGTTGAGAAATGATTGAAGATTTGGAGAAGTTAATACAAGATTTTTGGGTTGATTCTGATGGTAATATAAATAGATAGGAGAGGGGAGAGCTCAAGGGGGGGCTGGAGAGCTCAGAGTGAGCCAGAGATCGAAAGAAAAAAATTCCAGGAAAAAAATGTTTTTCTGCTGGTGAAGAAGAAGGTGAAGAACATAAGGCACCCAGAAACTGTCGCATAGTGTCGCTGACGCAGGCACTGAAGCAGTCTTATTTCAAAAGCACCTGAAGTCCGTCCTTTCCTTCTGTTTTCTTTTCTTTCTTCTGTAACTCAGAGAACATCTTCTGTAACGCTTATAGTCGTATCTGTTCTCCTGTGTTACTATTATTTCACCATTGGAAGCACTTTTTGAGCTATGGAATATATTTTTGAGGGATTTTCCAATACAATGAGCTAAACCCCATACGCTGAGGTGACGGAGGAAGCCATTGTTTCAATAAAAGTGGTAATTCTATTTTAATTAATTTTTGCAATTTTTTTATGATTATTTGCCTTGGTTGAAAAATTGATTTAATGATTTTTGTTAAGCAGTTGTGATTTTGTTAGATGGTACATGCTTTGGCCTAGGTTTTAGATGTTCCATGCTTTTGATATAAAATTGTTCTTTTAAAAATCTACTTTTTGCAATATTTTAGAATCAAATTAAATGTTAGAATTGCATAAATAATAATTAGATTAAATCATTTTAATTGGTTAATGGTGAAATCCATAACCTCAGTATTTGTGAATATTATTTTCATATTTTGTACATATTTTTAGTTTAAAAATTAGTTTATTAAAATCTAAATTCAGTCTTCACAAGTTCGAGCGAACGATACCCTTTTTACCAAAATCTACAAACCACATCAGGCATTGCATCTTAATAGTGCCAGTCGTGGGCATGGTGATGCCACTGCTAGTAATTTATGCCAGATATTGGCATTTGAGTAAGTTGGGTACCCATGGTCAGTGAATCATTTCATGGCATCAGTGAAAGGCAATGAATTACCATGAAGGAACGAAGAGATAATTATGTCAATAACATCTTGGTATTGATTCTGAGAGTCGTGGAAGATGACAACAATAGACTAAAACTACCCAGTTATCCCCGTCGATAGACAATTAGCCATGAGTTACCACACATGATTTCAGGGATGGCATGAGACATGGGCATCACTTCATACACGATGTGCAATCATGACATCACTTAGTGAGTAATACAAGCCTATGGCATATCTTTACAAAAATGCCAACGCATGATATATTAGTAGTATGGGTTCGTGGGACCACTTTGTGAGTGATCCACACTAGTAACATTACTTTATGAAATGTGGCATCTGGCGCATATATTATGCACATGGATGACGTTGTTGAACCTTGTTCATAAAATATATGCCAGGCATTCACAATTTAGATAGAATACTCGATTACTAGCTATCAGTGGCTTAGTGCATAAATCGGAGCATCCAGTAGCTAATGGCATCGAGTGGCATATCTGAATACCAAACAATACGCACACGAATTCTAAGGCCAATATTTCTAAGTCCACGACAATTGGGAAGTAGCACTAGGCTAGTGCCAAGAAGTAGTTTTGCGCTAGGATTAGCCCAACATCGTGTAAGTGTGCACGAGGCTTGGTCGTGCATTCCATGTGCGAAGTTTGTAGATACAAGAGATGCTCGAAGCTTGGAGATGCACATGATAGAGATGGGTAAGGTTGTTCAAGGTCAGGACTATGCGAGTGACGCTCAAGATATTGAAGTACAAGCGTAGGTTGGAGAGATGCGCAACTGCTCAAGATGCAAGGTGCGGAGCTGGGATGCAAGTGTTGTTCATGGTTCAAGGTGCATATATGGGATGTAAGCGCTGCTCAAGATGCAAGGTGCAGAGCTTGGGAGCACAAGGTAGAGGTTGGTGTTGGGACTAGCCCAGTGTCGTGAATTGTAGGGCTCTAACGTTAATTAAGTTCTAGCGCTGGGACTATCCAAGCACCGTGTTGGCGATAAGAATAACCCGTCGTACACATTAGGGTTTGGAAGCATTCTCCTTTTGTGCAACCATTGAATTTTTAGCCGAATCACGACTATTGACACCTAATGCCAAGGAATTCGGCTGGGGAATTATTGCACTTGACATGGGTTCAAATTATGCTCTTCGTTTAATTGATATCCATCTAAGTGGACGACACTCATTTGAGAAAAAGGCAAGAGGATAAAATGGAAAAAAATATTATTCTAAATATATATATATATATATATATATATATATATATATATATATATACTTTGTATGATTAGAAAGTCCATGAAGAATTGCAACAAGCAACAACACTTCTCTAAATTTCCTAGAAATCCGGAAGAAATTCAATACAGATGAACCATTATATATATATATATATATATATCATTGAAAGGCTACAATATTAGTATAGAGTGTCTGTAGCTATTAACAAAATATATATTCTCAATTCTCTTGCGGAATGCGAAACAAAAATACAGGCTCCATGTTTCTGATACAAGACCAGAAATACATATGTACTTTTATATTGTTGACACAGGATATAAATAATTATACAATTTTTGCGTTTGTCAAAAAACCACCATCAACAATTAGTTGGAAGATATTATAAAGATTTCATTACAATATTGTGTACTATAAATAGAAAGAATGTCAAGAGCATCTCAATTTTGGAAATAAAATTTATTGCATATCTTTGAGAATTTTCGAAATTATTTTTCTTGTTTTCTAAACAAGCATTGGTCATAACACTATAAATAATAAAGCTTGTATTCTTCCAAACTCATCCTATTTTACACCTTTGTTGTGTGATAGTTGTTTCAGCTAGTAACGAGAAAGTTCGATTCAGTTCTGGATGAAAACACTTTTTAAAATCTTCTTTGGGATCAAGAAGCTTTAGTGGTACCACTGATAAGAAACTAAGAATCGTAATTTAGTTTCTTGTTTATTTCTTGTTGTTGAACTAACTCGTATAATTATCTTCTAGATAATTTCTTGTTAATTATATGGTCTTTCTCTTTTAATATAAGGCCACTCAAGACTTTGAGTATTTGACTATTGCATGTCTAAGTGGATCTAGATCTATGAGATATAATTATTGGTTTGCCAACGTTAACAGACTTCATTGTGTGAGACAAATCAATTAGTGGAATCAAGTGCAAGTTGTTACTATTGAAGATTAAGAAGATTGAAGACTTTGAATACTTGAATTTCTTTTGTGTTTCTGATATTGGCGTACCTGAATTGATTATCTGGGACAAACAAGTTGTTTATCTTTGATACACGTAAAGCTTATGAAGATCAACATGTTATTTAGTTTGCAAACTTAACTTGTAGAATCAAGATTGATTGTTTCGGTAATCGTGGTCTTGATTGATCTTGATCAATGAGTTTTGGATTTGGTAAATCATTGGGGGATCCTTGAATCTAAATTAATCATATTACATCATTGGTATTTAAAATTGGATTTGACTGGTTAGCAAACAATTGGATTCCTTGTTGTTTGTGAGACGTCTTAAAGGAATTGAGATACAAAAGTCTTTACAGAGGTAAAGCAACACTTGGTAGTGGATTATGTTAGGTGATTCATGTGTGTTCTTCAGATTGGTTGTACGCGCAGGGATACTATGGCAGATGAGTAAACAGGGGTAGTTTATTCAGTCTTAACTATACGAGGTTGTGGGTATGAATTTGTGTAACGGTTTAATTCTGAGAGTATTCAAAACTGGACTAGGTCTTGGAGGGGGGGGGGGGGTTTCCATATAGTTGTCCTCGTTAACAAAATTTTGTATGTCGTTCCATTACTTTACTTTGTGCATTGTAGTTATTATATTATAAATAAAGTAATTGCACTAGTACGTTAACAACATCTTGGATCGATCCCTTTGATTTATTCCTTGATCGGAATCTAGATTGTATCCAAGATCACCTTGTTGAAGTAATCTTTAGTCGTTGTAATATTGATAAGATTTTACAAGGTTTTTCTGATATAAGTTATTGCAAAAGAATTTATAGTGTACTCGGTGCCCTCGTCTTTTCAGTATCTAAGGAAAGAACCTAAACTTAGCAGTTTGGGAATTTCTTAGTTTGAGAAATCATGCTTACATCTCAAGAAACCTAGCATTGATCAATTACTATATATTAGAGACATCAACAACACATAAAACTCAATCCCTTACACAATGTGTATCTTGTTGCAAAGTTTGTCCTTCAACACCAAAGATTCTTCGAAAACTATAAGGTGAGACTTTGAAAAACTTCACTTGGGGATCCATGAATTACAGGTATAACTATCTACGATAGTTTCAGAACATGTATCTCAATTTGATCTATAATTCGTGTGTATTCTAAAGGTCATTTTCTTCTGTTATAAGGTCGTTCAAGAATTACTGATCAAATCCAGATTTGTTAGTTATTCAATCTCGATTATGTAGAATGCTTATATTTTGAAATCCAGATTTGAAGATATATATCACCGAATTCATCAAAACTTGTTCTTAGACTGAATTTTTTGTGAGTTAGATTGATTATGATTATCTACATAATTGAAGTAATAGACAACCTAATCTTTTGATTAAGATTCATCTAGATCGAAGGGAAGATTTAGTTCATATTGATTTATCATCAAAAAGGAAATCAAATAGGCATCACGTTTGAGGTAGAATACCGTTGGTATTCACGAAGGACTTTGGGGCAAATCTTAGACATGTAAAGGACATCCTCTAGGGAAATCAAGTGTGTATGTTCTTGTGGGAATCAAAAGACGTATGGGCACAACTTCTACAAAGTAGATTGGAGGGAATATTTTGTCTCAAATATATTCCATACTGAAGTCATTATAGTAGGCTAGTGCTTGTAACGACTTATTATATTGTTTTTCAAACTGGATGAGGTTTTGGGTTTTTCTGCCTTTGAAGTTTTCTTCGTTAACATAATTTCGGTGTCTTGCTTTTATTTATTAAAAGTAATTTGACTTATGTTGGTTATAGACCTGGCATTAAGTAACTTCAAGTTGATAGTGATTCGACTTATATTGTGCACTTTACGGAAAAACACTCACAATCCTTGATACATATTGCAACTTTACGGAATCTAATAACTAATATTTATATAATGCTAGTGCACTTTGACAATGTCATCTTTTTATCAAAGATATAGAGAAGACAATATTTCACAGATTAATTGGCAAAAGCTAATGTTGCAAAGCGGGTTGAGAGAGTTTAGAATTTCCAACCATATGATGAAACTACCGAAGCAAGAGTTATAAAATTCATATAGGACCCAGTCCCCATCTCCATATTAACTTCTTTCAATATCTTCATTTTCTTAGAGTTAGTTTTATTGGTACCAAGAATTACTAGTTAATCCTGTGTAGAGGACCGGTTTAATGACTAGTCCATCTATTGAAGCTGGTTTAACCGGTGGTCATTTTTCTTAATTTTGGACCAAAAATGTTAGTTTTAAGTCCATGACATGTGCATGCCATATAAAGTTTATTTTTAAAATTCTTAAAATACCCTCATATATATAAACAATATTATAGGTTAAAGTTAAAATATTTTCATTTTATTAGTTTCTAATTCGTAGATCTAAGCTCTGTGGGAGATTTTCTTTTCTCTCGGTTGAATCTCTATGATGGAAGAGGAGAAGAAGAGAAGCAAGTGATGGTGAAGAAGAACAATATTCGATAATGGATCCGTGAAGAAGAAGAGGAATATATAGATTCATCAATTTGGGTTTTTATTTAGGCTTTTTAATCTTCTTCTTCATATGGATCTAATGCTCAACTTTGGAAGACGAATGTTGCTTCTTTAAATGATATGGTATGTGAAGTATGTGTTTACTTTTGATTTTTGTTTTATTTTCCGTATTTAATTAGAAAATTGAAGTGTATGATAAAGGATGTAGCAAGTTCTACTAATACTACGTCCCTGAGGAATAGAGCTTTGTTAAAATTGTTTAAACAATTTATTGTCTTGTAAAACTAATGCATTTTTTGATATAAATTATTATGACTAATATTAATTTTTATAGGTCACCAGATTTGTATGTACCTAGCTTGGTTAAGGGTCTTGATATGTTCAACCGAATCTTTGTATACTAGCTTTGTTACTTGTATGGTTGTTCAGAACCTAGTTGGTATTTCTTTTTAATTGAGTGCATATTCAGTATACTGCGAAATTGTGTGCATATAATCAATTTATTGTGCATGGATCAAGTGCATATTGATGGACATTGAATTGGTTGATGAAAAATTATATGGCTATCTAATCTTAAACAAGGGGTTCGATCTTTTTTTCGACATGTTATTTGGTATTTTGGTTTATTGATTACATTTCATAAGTTTCATCACCAACATTGATGAAAATTTGGATACCTTGCGTACATGTCAAGGGAAGGAGATTCTGATACATTTTGGTTTCTGGTCTCCGTGCTCAAAGACATGAAATACCCTGGGATTCATATGCTTCGAAGTCTGTGTAATTAGATTTGCCTGAACCTTTTCGCTCAACTTGCAAATTCAGGTGGGATGAGTATTCTAATTGCATCTATTGGCACAAAAAAAAATCCTGTTTTATAAAGGTCATTAGTCAATTGGTCTTATTTTCCTTCTCTATTTTCCAAATCATATGAATTATGCGTCTAACTACGTCAAACATAAGCAATGCAGCCAATACGTACTTGAATTTGTAAGCAGTCTCTGTAGCTGAACATAAGTTGAGGGCGCTGCTCAATAAATATCTAAGTTCTTAACGTAGTGTTGTTGCTCTACATCCAATATATTCCCGTTCTTGTACATTACGCATGCATTATGTACTGTGACATCTACTGGTTTTCACTCAATGGATATCAATATCTACTAGCTTTTTACGAAGTGGATATCAATATCTACTAGATTTTTACTCAGCATATATCAATATCTACTAGGTTTTCACTCAGTACATATCAATATCTACCCGCTTCTAAAAAAAGAAATCAATATCTACTAGGTTTTTCGTTTAATGATATAGTGTTGATCTGCATTTGTGAACATTATTTCTTAACATCACCCTCCACGTCAAATTTTAGGACTCAAATTGCATTTTTGTTACTGCCAATTTGAAAACATAGTTTAGTATCTATATTGAATGTTTGTTTTAATATTAATGAACATTGTCTACATGATTTTAACATTATGTATTAGCTTTAACTATTGCAATGTGCTATATGTATTAATGTTAGTTTTGTTTGTTTCATTTCTAAGACCAAATTGTAGGTACCAAAACGAACTTATGAGACAGGAATATGGTCACATTTCATTAGCCGAATGTAGCCTTATGTGCCTAATATGTATGTGCACCCTAAAGTCTTAATACAAAAAAAATTGTTTTAGTTGTTTTCTTTTGCTTTCTTTATAACGCATGAGTTTAGACTTTTCATTTTGTATTTGCATCCTATAGTTGATCGAAGATGTCACGGGGCATATGCATGGAGGTTTTACTCAGTACATATCAATATGTACCAGGTTTTCAGTCGGTATATATTAATATATACTAATTTATTTATGACTGTTTACGTGAATTCTTAATGTATGTTTCTTCTAATCCTGATGTTGTTTGCAGGAGTTTGCTATATTCTTTGGGTGGTTTGGAATTTTGGAGTTCTCTAGTGGAAAAAACCCTCAGTGCATAACCTTAAGTTCTTAATGGTTAAGTCTTGACTCTTGATAGTTTTAATTGCGTCTTTGGCAATTGGCAGTTCTGCGACAAGAGTTGGATAAAATGAAACAAGCTATGGTGGAGTACGAAAAATCTCAAATTCAAAGAAGAAACATTAGCTACAGCTATGGACGCTGGAGATGCAGCAGACAAGTCATTGAGGTTAGCGTACTTACGAGCATCAAGGCAGAGAGAGAGACTGGAGGAATTATCTCATCATCTTAAAGAGTCTGATACTCGGTACATATCGATATGTACTAGGATTTCACTCATTACACATCAATATGTATTGGGCTTTCACTCAGTACATATCCGTATGTATTAAAGTGGATGAATTATGTTTTTGGCAGAGTTTTCTTTTGTTATAAAAGGGTTCCAAGCTTAATTAATTTTATCTGTTCAAAGGTATATAAAACAATGGTGCAAACTGTATACGCTAATAACATGGCAATCTTTTGTTAATGTCTTTTTTTGTTCTAGTTAATTAAATGCTTCGATGATCTTCATTTTTGTATGCGATAACACTTATTTGGAAGTCTGAAATGGTAGCAATGTATCCGAATTCTTTTTCAAGGTATTGATACTTCACCGAGACCCGAGAACCGAAAATAAATTAATTATATATACTTCTTCAAGAAATAGTTCTAGCAACATAAATAGTGCTAGTACATATTGATATTTACCTAATACATATATAATCAAAGTATCCGACAGTACATATCAATTTGTACTGTCAGGAGTCAGTTTTTTCATCAGTACATATCATTACATATTATTTTCCTTTTACAAGGTAGTACATATTGATATGTACTTAACACATATGTAATCAAAGTATTCGACAATATATATTGATATGTACAATTGTTGGGTTCTACTTGTTCTTGGCAACTAACAAAGTTCTTCTTCTTCTTTACAACAAACAATTTCTTCTTCTACTCCTTCTCTTATTGTTCCATAAAACCATAAATAAACTAGGTTTGTGACAAAATAAATCACATCCTGAAAAAAATTGTGAAACTTCTAATATTTCAATTGGAAACAATAAACTTAACATATCCTACAGTACATATCTTGATTTTGTAAATACACAATAAACTTATATTGTTGTTGATCTTGAACAACACAGAAAAATAAAGATGCTATAATCAAAAGATTCAAAACCAAAACAAT
Organism: Papaver californicum; assembly: GCA_023531435.1. Lineage (NCBI taxonomy): Eukaryota > Viridiplantae > Streptophyta > Magnoliopsida > Ranunculales > Papaveraceae > Papaver > Papaver californicum. The sequence continues at coordinate 3,770,341 of JAJJMC010027962.1, read as the reverse complement.
CAATTCCAAACGGATTCGCATTGTTAGAATCACAAATCATAAAGTGAGAATTTTAAGTTGTAACTGAAAAAGAGAACATCTTTTGTACAAACAACAAAATCCCCAAATCAAAGCATCATTCTCCTATAATCACCTGTATCAATTCAAAACTCATACAAACTAAACGTAATCCAAATTCATCAGATGTATAATTTTAATCAAACATATACTAAATATGATTTTTTTTTACAAAACATTTAATTATTTCTTGATTACAAAACCTAAAATCAGATGAGAAACCTCAACAAAATCAAAATCGAAAATTTTAGATTTCGTATTCTTCAAACCTTAGTAGACGATACAGTTAAAGTCCACTGTAAATCATTATCATTATCTTCAGCGTCATCATTATCATATTCATTAGAAAAATCACAATCAGAGAAGAACGGTTCAAAGAAGAAAAATAAATCATGTTTTTGGTTCACACGTTTTGGGGTTATGGGCAGTGAAGTAATTTTTACTTTTAAAAGTGTTTTTGGACCTACGGATAATTACGTTCTCCCGATGGACTATAGGATATGTGGAATACGGGTTTTTAGACCATCCAACAAATTTCCTTTATTAGTAAGGTTGATATTAAAATTGTTACTATTTGATTTAATTTTTTGACCGTGTTAGCCTTATAGAAAATAACAAAATAAAAATAAAATAAAGATAAATAAATAATTAATATGAATTATAAACATTTACCTTTCCCAAGTTTTGTATGACTAGTGCAGTGGGCATCTAGACATTTTACACCATCCGTTACGGGTTATATAAAATTTTGGGTATCAATACTCTTATGTACTTTTAGGACTTTTATTTTCACAAAAGAATGTTAGCTAACTTGCATCGTAATATTTCTGCTTGTTAAAAATTACCTTAGGGGCTCCTTGATTTGTAGAAGGGATCCAATGTGAGGTAGGTGACCCAAAAATACGTTGAGGGGTGTCCTAGGGGCTCCAATCTCATATGTTAAATGTCCATATTACCCTTCTATCAATTAAAAAGTCTATTTTTCCCTTTAATCAATTAAAACCTAAACCTAAACAAAACCTTTCCAAACTCTCATATCTTAACTTCTCCATCAGCTTTCCAACCATAAACCCAATTTCTCCATCAAAATTCATCGTCGATTCGAAAAATTCTTCGTCGATTAAACTCAAAAAATCATGATGAAGAATCATACTAAAGGTGTAGAAGGTAGTAGTGATGCCAACCAAAATCAAACTTTTCAACCTAATCAAGAGATTGAAAAACAAATCGGTGGTGACAATCAAAATCAAACTCCGAAACAAACAATGGTGTATCTAAGGTATTGAACAAAACCCATGTTATTTTTAGAACCCAAAAGTGATTGATTGGCATGTTTGATTGATGTTTTTATTAAAAAAAATTGGTTACAGAAGAATTTACGGTTGGGTTCGATTGGAAAACCCAACCGTAACTGGTTTGTTCTTCATTTTACGGTTGGGTTCGATTTTGAACCTAACCGTAAAAAAAATTGCGTAATTTTTTTTTTTTGAATTTTACGGTTGGGTTTTGAGAAAAACCCAACCGTAAACAAACTTGTACCAATTTTTGAACTTGAATTTTACTGTTAGGTTGGATTCATTTTTCCAACCGTAAATATTTTTGTGTATGTAAAATTTTTTTGTTGTGAATTATTTACGGTTGGGTTCGATTGGAAAACCCAACCGTAATGCTTCTGCGTAGTTAAAATTTTTGGTGAGGATTATTTATGGTTGGGTTGGAGTGTCAATTCCCAACCGTAAATTCTCCTGTGTAGGTGATGTTTATTATTTACGGTTGGGTTCTGTATGTGAAACCCAACCGTAAAAAGTTCTGAATTTTCAAATTGAAGTTGTTTGAGTTGAATTGCTTGGAAATTATCTAACTTGTATTGCTTGTATGTTGTAAAAAACATAAGAAGAATAGGGGTAATAATTTAACACCTATTTCTCACACTCCAACCCCTCGCCACGGAGTTCAGTTAGGGGTAGCTAATAGAGGCTTGAGAAAGAGCCATAAAACGACTTTTGAGGTGGGGGTGGTAGTTCTCCTCAACTTGCACAAGAGGAATATAATGTTTTTCAAGACTTGGAAGATCTACCTGTGTTCAGTGGAGGTGCTATTGTGATTAGAGAACCACCACAAGAGCAACAATGTGAGGAAGAAGAGACGGACAAAGAACAATTTGTCCCTCACGACAAAGGTAAATGAATTGTTGTTGGTTCTACTGAACCAAGACTGAAGGAAAAAAAACCAAAGAAGCATCCAGAACCGAAAGGAAGCATATTCCCCAAGGCAAAGACGTGTTGTGGCCTAAGAAGATGAAAGGGAGACCTTGGGGTGAGGCCCCAGACAGGTCTGCTATATTATTTGGTTATCCCCATTCATGGGATGCCAAAGTTGCTGAGACGAGGGTATTAATCTAAAAAATTCTCTTGTTTTGTTAAATTTCCGTTTATTTAACTTCAAGTTAAAAAAAATTGTTTTTATTCTTTGTAGGATCATACACAGGCGATCAAGAAATTGGTTCGTCAAAGGGCTCAACATTGGCCCTAAGCTGAAGAATGTATGTCCGTCCAAGTTCTTGTAAATGGTACCGGGTTAGCTCCCAGAATTACCAATTCGACGTTGGAGTATGACAGTGTCACCTTCACAGCACTCAGGAAACGTTATTGGCCTGAAACCGATACGTTTCATCTCCCATTCGGCGAGATGACAATAACGTCGGATGATGTCCAGTCAATTCTTGGCTTAACAGTTGAAGGTAAATCTGTGTATGAAGATTTTGACAACAACATGTCATGGAGTGATCTTTGTGTCCTTGTCAAAGATACACTTGGATGGGAGAAGAGAGACCGAATCAGAATTTAAATTGGCTTGTGGAGATAAACCGGGGGCAGCAACGAAGAAAGGTCTAGGTATGACCCAGAAGATCTTGTTGCGTAGTCTCAGGGAGAAGTTTGGAGGAACCCGACAATTGGAAAAGGATGGGGTCGTCATAGATGAAACCAGAGCTATGTGAACATCCAGAGCGTATCTCCTATATATGATCGGCACCATCTTCTTTGTTGACAACTCAGGAAACAGGGTCAACGCTCACTTTCTACAGTGGTTGACGGATGGTCTCTTGAAGACGCATGAGTACTCATGGGGAACTTCCAGCCTGGCTTACCTACTTGTCAACCTTAGAAAATCTTCGAGGGTTAGGGGAACTGAGATTGCCGGGAATACTGGTCTTCTTCAGGTAATTTATTGTTGGAATTTTAATTTTTAATTTTTTTTTTTTTTGCGCATTATCTTATATTAATATTTATTATCTTCATAGGCATGGGTCTATGATCACTTTCCGATCCTGACTCCTAAAACGAAGTCGAGCGGTGATGGTACTGGACCTACAAGAAAGAAATTCATCTTACCGGTACTCAGGCAAGGCATAAAGAAGTGCAGCTAGCAAAGATGAGAAGTGAAATTGATGCTTTCACCGTTGAAGATGTTGTTTTTGATCCTTATGTGAAGATTAACATAGATGATGATGGAGATGTTGAAGATTTACGTCAATTCTCGGACGTGGCAGGCTAAAACGGGCCTTTGTACCATCTGTTTGGGTTCGTGATGTGCAACCCCCGTCGAGCTCTCCGCCAATGTGGCTATGTCCAAACCAAGGTAATACACGAAGACTTTAAATTGTGTGTGAATGACTCGATGATTGAAGGCCCAAGCATCCTGCTCAACTACAACCCAACGCCTTCGGTCGCGGTTTGGAACAACCCCTATCAACCGGATTACCAAATCCAAATGCAGGAGGTAATTTCATCTCCGGGCACAAAAGAGGCTGCAGAAGATTACTTGGATTGATATCGTCATTTTTTTCATCCAAATGTCATTAAGATTGATCCAGAAACTATGAAAATACTTCAAAGGGGTGAAGGAAACAACACATAAGATGGTTTTGGAAGAAAGCATATTTCAATTTGGTACGTAAATTACTTTTGTTATTAATATTTTTAAGATTTATTACTAAAGACTCAACCAACTTTTATTTTCATATGTGAATAGAAAAATAAGGTCAAAAAGAAAGCACTTGCATTGGCAGAGTCTATGACTCCATGCCTAAGTAGAGGTGATGTGATGACGTTCGACCAATTAAAGAACCTACAGGCCAAAATTGGGAAGCTTCATGAAGCAGACGAAGATGAGACGGTTCGAAGCTTAAAGAGGAGTAGAGCCGGTACAAGAGATGCGACTACTAGCCGAAGAGAGCCGTAACCTAGTGAAGAAGAGACACATGATGAAGCCGAGGATGTGCAACGTGGTGCTCGTACTCGTGGCGGTCGTGGTAGTGCTCGTACTCGTGGCGGTGTGCTGCTCCTCGTACTCGTTGTCCTAAGAGCAAAAAAATATCTCGTCAAACACATCGACAATCCCCTCCTCCTTCTCCCTAACTCTATGTTTATTATAACAATTCCGTCAAACTAAGGATTTTTTTTGTGTGGGTGTATTATATACATTATATAACACAAGTTAGAATGTATGAGAAAGTTTTTATCTTTAATTTGTCTAGCTCATGTTTTATTTACAAAAATTTCAATTTGGAAACCAAGCAAAGGAAAAAATCAAGTCAAAAAACAAAAAAAAATCATATTTACGGTTGAGTTTTGGCTGAAAACCCAACCGTAAAACTGTCATTTTTTCATGTCAGACTTACGGTTGGGTTTTCACCCAAAACCCAACCGTAAATATGAATACCAATTTTACGGTTGGGTTTTCATCCAAAACCCAACCGTAAATTCTCCTGGATCATTCAAAATTGGATTCTAGTACTTGTGTTGTTTTCGGTTTTTCTTTGTTCGAACGACCCAATTTACCTTCAATCTAGTTAAAATGGTTGAATAAGTTTAAAAATTAAACCCCAATTTTACCTTAAACTCAATGCTCTAAAAGATGTTTTACGGTTGGGTTTGGAAGCCTAAACCCAACCGTAAATTTTGGATGAAATTGTAAACTAAAATTGGTTTTGACGGTTGGGTTTTTTGGCAAATACCAACCGTAAATCATCGCGGATAAGAATTTTTTTTTAGATTATTTATGGTTGGGTCCGATGCTAAAACCCAACCGTAAAACTGTTACGATTTGGTTTCATCCATTGTTCTTTTGTTTACGGTTGGGTTGGGAAGAACACCCAACCGTAAATAGCTTTTACGGTTGAGTTCGACATGAAAACCCAACCGTAAAATTCTCTGAATCAAAAATAAATCATCTTTTTGTCCGTAATTTCATCCAATTTGAGCTATTAAAAGACCAAGAGTTTAAGTTAGATGTATCCCAGTTATACTCTGGTTGATTGAATCAAAATCTAGGGTTTTCAAAAAAAACCTACAAAATTATCTTACATTTCTTCTAATTTTTCTTCCCATCAAACCAAAAATAAATTTTTTTGAATTGATTTGATTAAGTTTAAGATTATTTTCGATTAATCATGATTATCTTAATCTATTAGCTAATTAGCTTTACTAACTAATCAGGGATATTTTAGCCATTATGAAAATATCATGGATAAAGAATTTTTAAATTTTACTTCAAATGTCTCTATTTCATCTTATTATGGGAACCCCTTTATAGTTGTGGAAACCTCTAAATTAACCTTCTTTAGGATGTGTTGTTTTTAAATAACGTAAAGGTTAAATTAGAAATAACAAGGTTGTTGTAAACTGTTTAGGTAGGGACCATACGTATACATGGGTTTATGATTCCTATGAAGTGGGGGATTGAAATTAATTCATGGAAAAGGGGTGTCCTGGCTGTAGTTGAACTTGTAGTAGTAGAAGTATTAGATACGTCTCCCCCAACCAAAGACACTTCAAAAACTAGCTTTATCATCTATTTTATTTTATTTTTATTTGTCATGACAAAATTATTGTCATTTGGTGGGAAACTCGTGCTGTCTAATACATTAGGTATAGATGATAGGGATACGTATCTAAACACCCTACCAAAATCACTTCAAAATCTACTCAAAACACCAAAGAAAAAAAAAGTAATCAAATAATTTAAACCAAAAAATTGAGATAATTGAACAAAAATTAAAAGACAATAAAATTTGTTTTTGGGTTTTGAGGTCCGGTAGTTTCATTATCGTACATTTTAAAGATCTCTTTCTTGAATTACTTTTTCCTGTCTCCGTAACCAGCCTCTTCCATAATGGATTTAACGGATGTTGTCAATAATAAAAACATCATTCAATTCTGCAAATTGTAGTGATTTGTAAGAGGAAAACGAGTATATAAAATTATAAAAAGACCAGAGATGGCTGGTATCAAGAAAGTCTATCAAACAACTTTTGCATTTTAGAGCTTCATCTGTTAACGTGGGGGTTCATCTTATTTTATTTTTTCTCTTGTGTTTTGGTTTCCTTTTGAAATATGTTTTGTTTATTTTGAAGTTCTTCAACCCACGGCCATCCGGTACGACGAGGAGTTGTGATGTTTAGTATGTCACATCCTCTAAAAACACCCAATAGAAGTTTAACCTGCATTTTAAATTTTCATCAAAGCTATATATGTTATATTAAGTACATCCTAATTTTGGATTATTCTAATGTAATCTGTAAGCATTATGGCTTTTATTTGATTATGTGACATGTTACCCATTATTCAGTAGAAAACTAATCAACTTGCACATTTCTCTTATTTCTCTGGGCCTCTACTGACATATTTTCTTATATGCTTTTAGTAGGGTTTAATTGGTATTTGATACTTACATTTTATCTAACTATAATATTTGGTCTAATATTTGTCCAATTTAGAGATTGGTATTTAGAAATGACATTGACTTGACACATTTTAAATCTTGACTTATGTTTGGTAATGATTATTATTTAAAGAAAAAAATTATTTAAATAATATCGTTAATATAGCAATTTAATTAAAGAACCCTAATTGATGTTCCTTCCCGAATTAAAACTCCAACCTACCTGTTCACTAAGAATGCAAATTAAAAAACCCAGATATGTTACAAAATTTGACACAACTCTTTTGGATGCAAACTTCTCTACACCAGCTACCACCAGAGAGAAAAAATAGGGAAACATATCAATTTGTGGTTGTAAACCTGATCAATCAGCATCACCTATTAGATTGAACTACATAAATCATTAACTGATGAACACCACCAACACCATACTACCAAGACCACCACCACCCAATATTGTTCATCATTCAAAACACCTACCAAGACCCCATCACTCAATACAATTCATCATCATTTAAAAAATCCAAATTGGGGAAACGGAGATAAACTCTCTAATTGCAATTAATTCTGGAAATTCAACACAATTCGAAGAAATTGAACATATCCCTAACAATCCCAATTCACAAACCACAACAACAAGATTCAACAGAAACCCAATTTTGGGAAATTGAGTGAAACCCTCACAAAATCACACAAAAAGATAAATAAGTAGGTTATCATCAAGACTCAATACACGAAAAAGATTCAACATTCTCTACTACCTTCAACTAATAAATACCTCATTATTCTCCTTGTTTCTACTACTGGAAGATGTTCATCATCGAAATGATGATGGTAGTGAATCTTCCATTCTTGCTGTAAAGTATGAAATTTTGAGAAGATAAAGACGAAAATAAATTATGAATTCATTTATTAATGGTGACAAAAAAAAAACGCATTGAGAAGAAAGAGAATTTTTTTTTTACTGCTTCAAAATATGAGATTTGAGATTTGAGAAGAAGACCGAGTAATGAAGAAAGTTAAGGACATACGTTCATTGTTACAAAAGTTAGAGTTAAAATAATATTTGCGTAATTTAATTGTCATAGCGGTAAGCATCTCATCAGTTAGCGGAGTCAACACTGGTCAACATAGACTCCAAGTACCAACCACTAAGTTGGACAAATGTTAGACCAACATTGTTTTTGGACAAAACTTAAGTATTAAATGTCAATTAACCTTTTTTAGTAAAATTATGCTTCTTCTTTTGAGAGGTTTTCTTATATTAATCAAGAGCAATAATTCCGGCTAGGGATTGTAAGTAAAAAGAAAAATACCAAGACGTACAAACAAGAGTAAGGATGAATATAGCACAAGTAAAAATGAAAAGCCGGACTAGACTGGATCATACCGTTTAACCATGAAACCGAATTGAGCCATTAGTCCAACGATAATTAGTGGTTTTAGATTATTATATAAAATTGGTAGATCAACGTTTTATTCTGCTTACTTTTAAAATTGAATCTAATCATCGATTTAAACAAATTAATAAAGACCCCAACTATTTTTTTTATTACGTTCCTTATCCTTACATTTATAAACACCATAACCTTAAAATCTAATATTTTCATTTTTGCACCTCCCTTTATCTCTCACTCTGAAACCCTCACAATCTCAAATCTTTAATTCAAGATTAGTGTAATTCATATTGCTAAATTACAAAATAAAGGTGAAATTATTGTTGGTCTAGGTGGGTTTTTCTATGGTGTTGATGGTGATAATCAAAATCATCAAACTTATGATCTTGGTGTTACTGGATGGGGCATATGTTAGTTTATCTTCTGATTAATTAGGAATATTATTTTGTTTGGTTTGTGTTCAGTCAAAAACCGAGCCGAACCGTACCATGTGCAGTTCTAGATACGAGTGTGACAATGAAGTCAGTCATAGATGCATGCCGGTCGAAGGGGGGTTATCAAATCTCAAATGATTACCAATATTAACTAAAAATTGCCTTTCAATCATACATAGTTTGGTAATTTATGGAATTTGAGAACCCTTTGTAACATCCTTGCAAATATGGTGTAGAGTTTATTTTTCTTTTAAAGAATGATGAGGTATTGGGTGTTGAAAGAAAAAATTGATACTCACTTTTTGAATTATTTTGGATTGGGTAATATTATTCACTAATATCCAGTTGTAAATGGTGGTTGTCCGACAAAGGCTATGATGGTCATTTTACGACCAGGGAAAAAATAGTCATTTGACAAACTGGTCATCCTAGATTAAATTCAATTGCTCTGTCAAGGCACACCCATGTTCCATGAAGCTCACATCCAAGGTGGAGGCTGAGCCTCATCACCCTCGGTAGCAGAACCTCATCACCTAGGAAGATGAGCTTCAACACTAATACCCAACTGACCCTCAGCATTTGCACCCAGATGAGCCTCAACACCAATACCCATGCTGAGCCTGGATACTTAAGGCTTACAATATACACCTTACTCATATGATTGGAAAAAGGTTAATCTTGCTCCTATAGTTGGACAATCCACATTAGGATCTGGAAACTCTAAAGATCCGTCCATGCCTCTACTTTTGACCTCTACCATGTCTTAGCCTCTCTACAGAGCCGACCTTGCCATATCATATCTTCAGAGATGGCCCTACCTTATTTTTCTCCTAAAAAAACGTCGATAACTGGGTCATGATTGACCTCAACCAAGCTTGTGCTCTTTTTATGACACACGACTATAGCAATCCTCCTTGAGCTCTTAACACGACTCAAGTATGCCTCCACATGCAAACATGAGTATTCCTTCGTCAAAAATTATGACAACTTTGGAGAGTACTACCACATCATACGACACATTACACATAAAGGATGTTTACGTCATAAATGGGGGATAAAGTTAGGGTTTTGGTATGACGGTCTACGACACGTGTGAGTATCAGCCTACTCACATAGGGAGAGGATAGTCGGTCACAAGGGATCACTTGCGGAGGATAGACTCAATCCTTGATTTATCCTCAGATATTCCTGAGAATAAGGGCGAGGTGCTTATCTTACTCCCTCATCCTTATCTCACTGACTAGAGGTTAGGGTTTTGCAGAGCTATAACTAAACCAACTATCATTCTATCTAAACAAAAAGAACAACAACAATACGAACATAACAAATTCTCTGCAAATCTCTCCCCTCCCTCTCTTAGAGCTTCTACATCCGCAATTCTCTGTAACTAAAAACTCTAATCACACCTCTCTTAGCTTTCCTCCATCTACCCTACCTCTCCATCTATGACTGAAGCATACCTTGAGCGACCATTGAGAATTTGATGGAATCATAAATCCCAAGAAAAACGTGAATTCGAAAGATTTGGACAACCAAATTAGCCAAAAGAATTGTAATTCCACCAAATTCCCTGGTCCCATGAATCATACCTTTAAAATTTCATAACCAAACTCACCATAAATTTTATCAAAATCTTTAGACGTCATTCTTACTTCTAAATAACTAAATTCATACTTCAAAATGGTTACAATATTTTTAGATCTTCAATAATGATAACTACATTCATACTTCAAAATGGTTACAATATTTTTAGATCTTCAATAATGTAATAAACTGAGAACAAACATAAAATATTTTTTTAATATATAAATGATGCGTGAATATTTGTAGGTTGCTTTCATAAATTGTTTTGAATATATGGGTTGAAGTTAGAATTTTATACCTGATTCAAATACCTCGTAGTTAGATGCATGAGCTAAATCAGATATCGTATCAGGCATCATAATACTAAAAAAAAACACGATCCAACATTTAATTCGGACATATTAGACGTCGAGTTAGTTTCACATCTCGAATCAAACCCAAATACACAAGGTGATACTTTCTTTTTGTGTTAAAATAGTCATTTGGTCTTTTTCAGCATTTGTTGATTAAGCAAGAAAAAGTAAAATAAAACAACAAGTGTAATCAAGTAAACTTAGTCCAATTATTCATCTGAAAAGTAGTTTTAATCCGATTAAAAAAATCCACTGGTAATCAAACTTAACTAATTAATTTAATTTAAGTTACTTAACAGCCAAATTTATTAAAACCAAACACAGTTAAATCACATTAAGATTTGTATGTTTAACATTACCAAATTTTTTTAGCATATGTATTACCAATGTTTCATAAACATCATTATAATGTGCGTGACAAAGAAAGAAAATCTTTAACATAGTCTGTAATTCATGATTTTTGTAAGTACGTATGCTTGAGTTATGTTAAAACAAACAAAAACGTATAATTGCATTCAATTAAAAACAAGATATTAAAGATCTGTGGTTCTTAAAAGAGCTGTAATAACACATTACTCAACATAAAGATTTGGGGTTTTCTTTTTTGAACGTTTCAAAGACAAGGTGAGAAAGTAAAAGGAAGAAGATTAGCTTCTTCATAAACATTAGGTTTCTTTGTTTCTTTTCATTTCACAACAACATAAAAAAATAAAGCAAAGAATATTTCATACAGAGAAATAATAATACTAGTAGCAGTTAATTAATTATTAATTGAATTAGTCCCCACAAATAATTGCGTATTACAGAATGGAAATCGTTGGGTTTTCAGAACTAATTCTGGAGAGAAAAAGATTAGTGAAAAAAACACACACACACAAAAACAGAAGAGTAGTTACAAAGGAAGTGTTTGTTTTTCCGTTTAATTAAAAAAGAAAAAACAAAAAACAAAAAAAAAACAAATAATAAGTAGATCTATGTAGTACATTACTGTATAGTACTAAACAGAAGAAAACGAAAACCCAAAAACAAAATCAACTTTAACAGCAACCAAAAACAAACATCAAAACCTTCAACTACACACTTTCTTCTCCTCCTCCTCCTGCATAGGGTTTCGTTCTAGTCTTTCTCTCTAAAATAACCCCCTCAAACATCATCGGATCACATAAAACAACAATTTCATTATCGAAAACCACTTCATTGTCCGATCTAATCTTGTTCTTTTTTCATTCGCCATTCTCGATTATCATATCTCTGTCTGTCTTAATCTCTCTTTAGGAGAGAGATAGAGATAGATAGAGCTGATATCTATGTTCGAAGAAGAATGAGTAGACAAAAAGGAGGAGAAGAGGAGGAGGAGGAAGAAGAAGAATCAGAAGAAGAATGTTTTTACGAATCGCTAGATAGAATAGTTTCATCTTCATCTACTTCTTCTTCATCATCAGTTGTTGTTTCTGAAGATGAAGAAAATATTATTAACAATAAAAATCAACCTATTGTTCCAAGATTTCCAATTTCACATTACGATGTTTGGATTTCACAACCTACTTCTATCGAAGAACGACGACAAAGATTACTATACGATATGGGTCTTACTTCTGGTTCTTCCCCAGATATTGATTACGGAAGATCTGTTTCATCTGATCAATTACAACAAGGACGAGTCAACTCATCAACATCATCATCGTCGTCGAATTGTGTACTAGCTCGATCTAAATCAGACGATGCAGATTGTAAGGACTCCTCACCTTGTGATAACTGCAGTAATCCTTTTATTCCTTCTGCTTCTTCTAATTCCATTCAGTCTAAGTCTAACAATAATGGTAATTCTGTTGTATATAATAAAAAACTATTACTATCCAAATCACGAAGAAGAAGCAATGAAAGCATTGGTGGTGGATCACCCACTGCTAATGCTGTTTCTTCTCTTAATAAGCCTCCTAGTGGTAAATTGTCTAGGAAATTGGATGACATGAATTCGAGTTTGGATGATGTTCCCCATGAAGGGGAGCAATTAGATGAGAAGTTGAATACGAACGGAAATGTTAAGGACCAGGAAGTAGAGGAACTTGACCCATCTTGTATGATTAAGAATTTGGATACGGGTACAGAGTTTGTTGTTAATGAGGTTAGAGAAGATGGATCGTGTGACAAAGTTAGGGAAGTTGGAACTGATAGACAACTTACGTTGGAGGAGTTTGAAAGGTTCGTTGGGCACTCCCCGATTGTTCAAGAACTGATGAGAAGACAAAACGTTGAAGAATTTGATGATGGGAAGGATGATCTGGATATGCATAAAGATGGTGATGGTAATCCTGGATTGAAAACAAAGAAAAAAGGAAATTGGTTCAAAAGTATAAAAAAGAATGTTGCGAGTGTAGTGACTGGTCAGCGGGAGAAGAAGAGCAGTGATGAAAGGGATACTTCATCGGAGAAGGGTGGCAGGAGGTCAAGCTCTGCAACGGACGAAAGTCAGGATGGATCCTTTCATGGACCTGAGAGAGTTCGTGTTCGTCACTATGGTAAATCATTTAAAGATCTAACAGCACTGTTCAAAAGTCAAGAGATACAAGCTCATAGTGGATCTATATGGAGTATCAAATTTAGCTTGGATGGTCGGTATCTTGCGAGTGCGGGTGAAGATTGTGTAATTCATGTATGGCAGGTGGTTGAGTCAGAAAGGAAAGGTGATTTTTATGAGAAGTTGGAAGATGTGGTTTCGTACTTAAACTGCTTACCCAGTGGGTCTCCTGAGCCTGCATTGTTGTTGTCTAATATGGAAAACAATTCTGAGAAGAAAAGAAGAGGTAGGAAGTCTATTAGTCGAAAATCTATTAGCTTGGACCAAGTAAAGGTTCCAGAGAGTGTATTTGCGCTTTCAGAAAAGCCCATCTGCTCTTTCCGTGGTCATCTTGATGATGTACTTGACCTCTCATGGTCCAAATCTCAGGTTAGCAATTTTTGTTTGCCATGCCATTACCGTTACATTTTTCTCATTTCTTTCTTTTTTAGCACTGACACATGATCATATGTCTAGATATTACTCCCCGAATACATTCTATCCCAGCTGAGATGAATTACATAATTTGTCTAAATTTTGTTGCCTGCTTCATGTGATAGCATCTGTGGTGGCTTATAATTTGTGAGGGTAATGTTTGAATATTGGTTGAACACCTGTTGTCAGTTGACATCTTTAATCATATAATGAATCTCAAATTGGTTTGGAGCAATGTAGTTTTTGGTATGCTCTCGAAAGGCCTTTGTTTCTTATAGATATCTTTCCATGTTCTTTTGTGTTGAGCATGATTTTAGATTTTGGTATGGGTCCAAGTCGTTTCGTTGAAATTAAGTCTAGTTAGGTGATGTGCGGTCTGTTATAGTCTTCCAGTTCCAAGCGAGTTCTGGGTTTGATTGAATATAGATATGGGAAAATGATTAATCGCAGTTGACGTGAGTCGAAATGATTTAGAATCCTATGTTGCCTGAGGCCTCATGGCCTGAAATCATCTGACTTGTGATTGTCTTGCACGACTGCAGCTGATGGTAGAAAACTTTTTTGTAACATAGTAACTGAATGGTAGAATGTACTGGTGATTTGACATGTTGGTTTGTCCCTCCCATGTATGGTCAATTTCTGAGAGTAAAAGGTGAAATGAGATTGAGAATGAAAAACAGAAGAATAGGAACTCTCCAGCGATACTACTTGTAATGCAGAATCATGTTGAAATGTGCTCAGCTTAAAGGTACAGAATCCACAGAAATGCTGGAAACACACGTGTTAACCAATCCAATGTGGACATGGGTGGGGAGTCGAGTTACTACCTCCTACATGAGACTTGATGCAGGAGCTGCTCACTGTTGCAGGGACAGATGCACTTTTTAGTCCTCAATACCTTTATTTTTTTCCAAGACAAAAGAGAGTCATAAATGGAATATATTCTCTTTTTAGTTACTTTGTTAGATATTACCTTTTTGTTCCACCGAACACCTTCAGTTGTTGATGTCAGTCATTCACCCTGATCTGACACCAAAATGCTGAATGTAGCAGACTTCTGATTATAAGTAGGTATAGTGCAAGAAATTGCAGTTTTTTCTTTCTTCTAATTCAAAAATAAAGTTCCCAGTTTAAGAACTCTTGGAGTAGCTGAAGGTTGCCAAACTCTTCCAGAAATGGACTTCTGCTTTGACACCATCGACGGCAAACACAGAAGGGTATTTTCTCATGTCTGTAATAATTGAAATTATTGTGACGTGAGAATGGGTTATTATTTAAGACGGGTTGTAAACCATGAGAGCAGAAGATATGATGTTGTTAAAATATTATTGCTCGACAGAGTGGATTAGCCAGTGAAGATTGGGTCCAGCCAATGTCTGGAGAACTATAATCGGTCAGAAAAGCTGGCAAGTCCTGCATGTTCAACTGATTCATTCCTTAGTTGTAGTTTTTAGTTTTCTGGCTATGTTGTCTGAGATCTGACATTATGTTGCTTTGTATGATTAACAATTTCTCCAGATCTTCATTTATCACACTGTAGTACTGTCAATTATTTATGTCACATCAAGGACTTGTCATCTAAGATTTCTTAATTTATGTCGGTTTTTGTCTTATTAAATTAACGTCTCTCTGATTATTTGAAGCTCTTCCATTTTCAGCTTTTACTTTCTTCCTCAATGGACAAAACAGTTAGGTTGTGGCACATGGCTAGCACTTCTTGCTTAAAAATTTTCTCGCACAGTGATTATGGTAAGGCATGATATTTCAGATTGCTTTCCAGATATTCGCGTGCTTATAAAGCTTGGTTATTTTTTTCATCTCATTCATAAACTTACACTGCCATATTTTATGTGTTCCTTGGCTCAGTCACTTGCATCCAGTTCAATCCTGTCGATGATAGATATTTCATTAGTGGATCCCTAGATGCTAAGGTCCGCATATGGAGTATTCCAGATCACCAAGTTGTTGACTGGAATGATCTAAATGAGATGGTGACTGCAGCTTGCTACACACCTGATGGCCAGGTTTGATTATATTTGGTTTTGGGTTATTCAGGAAATGTTGCATTTGGTTATATGGCTCAACTGTTTCTGTTTTTGTTTTTGAAGGGTGCGTTAGTAGGTTCATACAAGGGGAGCTGTCGTTTGTATGATACATCCGGTATGACCCAGTTTTCTTTTACTTGGTTAGGTGACTATGTGGAGTTTCATATATTCGAATTTACTTCATTTGACTGATGAGAAATCCATTTTGGCATCTTGTTTCTTTCAGAAAATAAGCTACATCCGAAGAGTCAAATCAATCTGCAAAATAAGAAAAAGAAATCTCATCACAGGAAGATCACTGGCTTTCAGGTAATTGCGTATGTTTTCTTTTGCTGTTACATTGAACTGGAAACAACCCATACATACTCAAGTAACAGTTATTTCGTCTACTGAAATGAGTTTGTTTCCCGTGTTGAGTTCCTGTAATTGTTTTCAGATAAAATATGTAGTTAGTCTAACTTTCCACGTTTGTGTGGATTCGGCTGATTTATTTTTGTTAGCAGTTTGCCCCAGGAAGCTCCACAGAAGTGCTTGTTACATCTGCAGATTCACGTATCCGGGTCATTGATGGTGTTGATCTTGTTCACAAATTCAAAGGTATAACTTCTTGACTAGAACCACGCTGAACTGTCAGAAAACTGAGAACCATATAACCAAGCAATATCTTAATCTTGATTGTGGCTGAGATGTCTTCGAATGTTGCATTCTCTTCATCTATTCAGAACACATGCCATTATGGAGCTGAAATGTTTTCTCTCTTGATTTGTCTACTTTCCGTGTTAGGTTTCCGCAACTCGAGTAGTCAAATATCAGCATCTGTGACAGCTAATGGGAAGTATGTGGTCAGTGCTAGCGAGAACTCAAATGTATATGTGTGGAAACATGAAGGTGAATCTCGGCCAAGCAGAACTAAGGGTGTAACTGTTACCCAGTCTTATGAACATTTTCATTGTCAAGATGTATCAGTAGCCATTCCTTGGACTGGTCTAGTTCGCACAAACGGGCCCCAAGATGAGAACAGTGGGTCCCTCAGTTTACTGAGCAGTGAGTCCTCTGTTAACAACCACTCTACACCTACTCTGGTGCATGAGGCTAACAATAAAAAGGAAAGCTCACCGTCACTTTACGGACGCACCAACAGCCCCCGTCATGGTACGATTGCCAGTGTAAGCAATAGTTACTTCTTTGACAAGTTCTCAGCAACATGGCCAGAGGAAAAATTGGTATCTGCTGCCAAGAAAAGAAGCCCTAACGTGAGCATAGATTTCTCCACTGGTTTAAAGCAAGGTAGGTCAGCTTGGGGTATGGTTATTGTAACTGCAGGCCTCAGAGGAGAAATAAGAACATTCCAAAACTTTGGATTGCCTGTTCGGATTTAAGTGACTAGCCATATATTCATATATGGTAGCCTCAAGCGCAGCCGCAATTTGGCCTTGCGAATTGTCGGCAGATTGCTAAAAAAAGTTTGTGTATAGAGAGATAATACATGGTGGCTGAGAAGTGAGGATTGTAATATGAAAGTTTGGAACCCCTCTGTTCAACGCTTCTTTTCTCGTGGACAGTTTTGTCACAGACAAGTATCTGGTGGGAACTGTGCTCAACTGTGAACTGTAGGGTGAAGAGCATCACAGTTTATCACTAGTAAAAGATTCAAAGGTGCATACATTGTTATACAAAGATGAATCGATCCGACAGAGAAGCGGAGAGGGGAATTTATTGAGTTTATCAGATTTTTCTCAACACCAAGGGGTTATGTTGATTCCATTTGTTACATGTAAGTATAGAAGTTCTTTGTTCAAAGTTTCAAACACACACAGCAACTAAAGAAAAGAGGTCATTATACCATTCATCCATTCCATTAAGTAAAAAAAAGGAAAGGGGTGATAAAATTAAATTAATGTTTTTTTTTCTTTTCACATCGGCAGTTTCCAATCTATTCTTTTTTTTTAAAAAATATAGTGAATCATTTGTCAGAATATGAATATCTCTCGTCTCTACAATAGCTTGGAAAGAAAATTAATTGTCAATAATCGACCCTGCTGGGGTCGAATCCCAGTCTCTGGTTTTGTATACCAGTGATTTATCCATTGGGCCACAGAGTTTTACTTAACAATGCTATAAAATTTGAATTTTACACATCGTTATCTTTTTTCCCCTCCGTCTCTTTTTTAAGAACCCTCATGGGCAATACCTCCATAAATTAAGAATATTTTAAAAAAATAAAATATTATGAAATAATTTGAAAAATCTCTTATCCAAATAATTTTATAATGATTAAATCAGTCTTGAGTATCCCCTGGGTGTTAGTTTTGAGTATTCCCAAACATTGATTAAACTTATATTTTATCTTCTTTATTTGTGTTAGTTTTAGAAGAAGAAAAAAGGTTGTAGGAGATTTGAATGATATGAGAGATTCTAATGAGGAATTTGATATTGGTGAATCCTCATCTCACCAAATAGAAGGTGCTAACATTGTTTTTAATGACTCCCAACCTTTTGTAGAGAATCAAACTTTTATCCATGTAAAAACCCCAAATCAAACCTTAAATCAAACTCCTAATGAAACCCTAACCTCAAATGAAACCCTAAGTCAAGATTCAAATGAAGAAACAAGTATAGAGCCACACAAGGGAAATGAAGAAACTAATGATAAAAGTGCTCCAAATAATCAGGTATTGGTGTGTTAGAGGTGATTTATGAGATTTGTGTGATAAAAGTCGGTATTGCTTTAGGATGAATGCAATACCGAATGTTAGAATCAACATTGTCGAAGATCCAAAGCAATGTCGACTTATATTCCCCCAATATCAAGGGACAGTCGGCATTGTCGAAGATTGAGTAGTATGCCGACAGTCCCTTGATATTAAGCAGAATCTCAATGCCGACTACACAACAGTCGGCATTGATTTGGTTTTTCGACAATGCTAACAACACTACAGTCGGCATTGTATTTGGTTCAAAGCAATGCCGACTGTGACATGCTATATTGAACTTTTTTTTTTGTTAGATGGTTCTTCACCCTTGGCCAATGGGAGTTGGGTCCAAATACTTCGGATAAGTATGCGACTGATTTGGAATTCGGAAGTAAAGATGAGGCAATTAATTGGGCTAAAGAAACGACTCTCAAGAATAAGTGTGTGTTAGTGAGAAACCATCAAGGCAAAGATAATCGGTTTGAATTGACTTGTGAGAGAGCTGGGTCGTACTCTAGGAACAACCACAAGCGAAAGGATTATGTATATGAAAAGAAGACTAATAGGGATACAAGACTATTTCGAGGAAGGATGGATGCCCCTTCAAGCTTGTGTTCAATTTTAAGGGAAATGTATGGAAAATAAAAGTGTGGAACGGTCGCCATAACCATAACCATCCGGATGCAGAATCTTTTGTTGGGTACTCTTTAGTTGCGAAGCTAAAACATCATGAATTCGATGAAGTAAAGAGATTGAGTGTTACACGTACCGTACCAAGTCAAATGCTTGTCGGTATCAAGGCGAATGATAAAAATAACGTGTCTTCCTTAAGTACAATTTATAGTGCTCAAGCAACTATAAGAAGGGAACGATGGCAAGGTAGGTCGGTTATGCAAGAATTTCTAAAGTCAGTTTCCGATCACAGCTACACACATAAGGAAAAAATTGGGTCGTACAATAATGTTCTTCAAATATTCATTGCTCATCCGTTGATGGTATAATTGTCTCAATCATTCTTTCCGGTTCTTATGATGGATTGCACTTACAAGACAAACAAGTACCATATGCCGTTGCTCAACATTGTGGGTCATACATCGGACAAGGTAACATTCACGTTGGCTTGGTGTTTTA
The DNA here is from genome assembly GCA_023531435.1 of Papaver californicum. Taxonomy (NCBI): domain Eukaryota; kingdom Viridiplantae; phylum Streptophyta; class Magnoliopsida; order Ranunculales; family Papaveraceae; genus Papaver; species Papaver californicum. The sequence goes on along the minus strand of JAJJMC010027962.1, from coordinate 3,750,932 downwards.
TGAGAAACAAAAAGGATTACAATTATATTTGGGCATTACAACAATTGAAGTTACTTTTCCGGGGAAACGATCTTCCAAAGGTAATAATAAACGATAATGATGACGCATTAATGACCATAATTTCCGATGTTTTCCCAGATGCACAAAATTTCTTTTATTCCACATAGTGAACAACATGAATTTTTTTTTGTCATGCGGTTATTGAACCTCCAAAGGCAGATATGAAGAAGTCAAAGAAAGAATCTCTTGAGGAAGAAGTTCGCATAAGCCAACTATCACCGGAACAAAAAGAAGAAGTTAGAAAAAAGATTCAAGATGAGGTGCACGAAGAACACAAAGAAAATCATGAACGTTGGTTGAGTTTTCTAGGAGATTAGGAATCCTTGGTTTGGTCCATCACCGAGACTAGATATGAAGAAAATTTGAAGAAGTTTATTGCTGGGTGGAATGATAGGTACCCATGTGTGGTCTCTTATTGTAGGAATAATTGGTTGGATCCATACAAAGAAAATTTGTGCGGGCATGGATGAATCGATATAGAAACTATGGCAATGAAGCCACTAGTACTGCGGAGTCCGCTCACGGTCGCTTGAAGAAACTCTTTAATTCCAATCAAGGAAATATTGTTACGTGACGGAGGCAATGGAACAATATTTCAAGAATGATATTGATAAAATTAAGAAAGCCTTCCGAAAAAGCTCAATGGAGAGGATGACGACATATTTGAAACATGAAAAGTTGCTCCAGGGAATAGAATATAATGTGTCACATTGGGCAATAGGACATATGATGAAATAACAAGATTATGAGATAGAAAAGGGCCTTCCGGGTGATATGTGTTTTTTTCCTTCGATGTCGTCTTTGGGACTTCCGTGTCGTTGTATGCTTGTGAAGTATAAAGAGGTGATACCTATAGAGGATATTGATCCGTTTTGAAACAACTCTCTTTTACCCCTCCTCCTACAGAAGTTGCCGGAGAATCACCATGGGAGACTAATGAAGCCATAGAACTCTTTGACACTTACTCACGTGGAAACTTGGCTACCCGATAAATTTTGTTGAGCCAACTAAGGATAATTACTCGTCCATGGACACGTGTATTGGGTGAACCAATAAAAGGAAAGCCTACCGGTAGACCCAACTTGTCAAGGACAAAAGAAAGAAAAATCTTAAAAAAAGTAAGAGAACGCGAGGTGGATTGTGAAGAGAGCAAGAAAAGAGATCCATGCACTTTTGAGATTTCCGAACCAAGATATGATGAAGCCCCGGTTCCAAAGAAGAGAGGAAGGATGGAAAAGGAAGTTTCTACATCAAAACCACAAGAATAAGTAAATGAGAATTCACAAGTTATTCCCGATGTTGGTTCACAACCCAAGAATGAAGTTACTACATCAACACCACAAGAAGAAGATGAGAATTCACAAGCTATTCCCAATGTTGGTTCACAAACGGTTCCAAAGAAGAGAGGAAGGACGAAGAAGGAATCTTACACATCAAGTGAAACACCGATTCCAAAGAGGAGGGGAAGGCCGAGGAAGTATGTCGAAGTTGGACCCCTAGGGTATGCAGAAGATGGGTTGGAAATAATAAAGTTAAATCATGGTGACCGAAAAAACCTTAGGGATCCAAAAACACGTAGGACGAGTTGAATTTATCATACTAAAATAGAATAGTATATTATTCAACTTCCCCAAATCATTCGTGAATATGTAATATACACGGACGATGTCGATGTCGATGGAAATTGTGTCTTTCATGCTGCGACCGAGCAATTAGGATACGTGGGTTTGGTGGATGATGAAGGGTTGACACAATGCCAATATGCTAGAAAGAGTATGGCCAAAAAAATTATCCAAAATAAAAACTTATATGAAGTAACGGTCGACAATAAAAAAGAGTTTAACGAATTGCATGATCGTATGCTTGGTCCTAAGCAACCGATGAGCTTCCTTCCTATGGAATTGGATGAAAATATCGGTATGTGAACATTTAATTATGTTGTTCATTGTTCTAGCCCTAATGTCTCAACAACGTTTACACCAAAGTGGCAAAAGCCGGAAGGATCTCATAATAAGAGAAGGATTGATTTAGGGTTCGTGAACGAGAATCATTTCATCATTCTCAAATTAAAGGAAAATTGTCCATTGCCACCGGTTTGTGCGATGACTAAAAAAAGGGTGTAGTTCCTAATCACTTGAAGGAATGAATGGAGTTATACGAGGAGAATCACCAACTTTGGGATGTTATGGAGCTATCAATTCCCCGAGAGAAGACGAAAACAATCGAATTGGTTGAAATGGATGAGAAATGAGCTTTTTTACGATTCACTTGGTTGTATTTTGAAATTTCAATCATAATCAATAAAATGTTTTTTTGGGATTCACTTGGCTGTATTAAGAACTCAAAAAAACTAAAACCCAATACATAAGAACGTTCACATAAAAACAAACACCTTGCTAACATCAATTTAAACCAAAGAACAACAATTTTTTAACATCCCATATGGGTTATCAAAAACTCCTTAAGGATTACGTAATGATCTTCGTAAGCAAAATTGGTTCTTTTCCATCTTCGCCATTCCTCTCGAGATTGCAATACAACATCATCATTTGTCTCACCCCTAAGTCGATAACGATTAACAACTCGAACCAAAGCTATAAAATCTCCAACTTCTCTTTTTATTTCTTCAAATCGACAAAACAATCCGGCGGCATTGCGGTTATTTGGATTACCAGTATCATTGCAGAAGTTTTCATAGATTCTATGGATGTAACTCATACTCATTACTCCATTTTGACGTTGTTCCGTACCCTAGCCGGATAACAAGCTGCGTAGTTTCGATAAAGCGATAAATCTTCATCTATTGTAAAATCCGCGAGATTAATATACGACTGGGCCATTATTGAAGGATTGTTTGGTGTAGAAAGTCTGAGTTTGAATGATCTTTTGAATGTTCTTTGAAATGGGAACGGGTAGGTATGTATCATATATATATAAGGTGTTATGCAAGATGACAAAAAAAATGACTATATTTTTTAAAATGTAAATAGAGTCGGCATAGATGTAGTAAACGAGAACTAATACCGATAGTTGAGTCGGCATAGCTTGTTGACTCAACAACTATGCCGACTCAAACCTGAAATGAGGCAGAACCACTTATATTTGAACTTCTCTGTCGGCGTAGAAGTAGTAAAAGAGAATTAATGCCGACAGTTGAGCCGGCATAGCTTGTTGACTCAACAACTATGCCGATTCAAACCTGAAATGAGGCAGAACCACTTATATTTGAACTTCTATGTCAACATAGAAATAGTAAAAGGGAATTAATGCCGATAGTTGAGTCGGTATAGCTTGTTGACTCAACAACTATGCCGACTCAAACCTGAAATAAGGCAGAACCACTTATATTTGAACTTCTCTGTCGGCGTAGAAATAGTAAAAGAGAATTAATGCCGACAATTGAGTCAGCATAGCTTGTTGACTTAACAACTATGCCGACTCAAACCTGAAATGAGGCAAAACCACTTATATTTGAACTTCTATGTCGGCGTAGAATTCTTGAAATAACAGCAATGCCGATTGTGCTATCAGCATAACTTGTTGACTCATTAACTATGCCGACTCACACCTGAAATGAGGCATATTATATTGATTCTTAAAGATCACATTGATTCCATTAACATGTTCTAATTTATACCAAACTTAAATCAAATAAGCATAGTTTTAGAAGTTTTACAGAGATCCACATTGTTCAAAGAGTTGACAAAATTAAAAAAGCTTAAACCACATTGTTCAAAGAGTTGACAAATTAAAATGATACTTAAAGTAGAACGTTCTTAAAGTAAACAAGCATAATTGAACCACATTGCTTCATCCATGCCTCGCCTTCTTAATGATCTTCTTTCTCTTCACTTCGTCCAATAAGGCCTTCGTGTCTGCGTCCTCTTTGTCAATGTTCTGCAATTTCTTATTGACCAAACGTAATTCATCCAAAGTCAGTACCTCTTCTTGTTCCACCCTGCATATAATCATGTTGCTCACACTACTAAGTCGCTTTCTCTATATTTCATTCAAACAAACAAATAATAGACTTATACAAGAATATATATTATAAATCAAAAAGCATTAGTGAAAGACATAATGACATACGTACCACAAGTTGATAAAACTTTAAAATTGCAGCAGGATTTTTACGAGATGTGGGAGTAGAAGTAGAAGTTGTAGCAGCCGTTTCAATCCTTCTTTCTTTGGAGGGAACTTCGACGTTCTTCGGACATATCACATGAGCATGGGAGTAAGAAAGGTATCCCGACATGTAACTAGGATCCACATCATCACCGTTGACCGCCAATGTCCAACGAATCTGGTCTAGAAAATACTATTGTAGTATTTACCTCCAATGCTTATGGAGTGGTGGTGGTGTGTAAGATACTACGGTTTGCTTTGCACTTGATTTGCATTTGGAAAAAGCATGGCTAAACTTGTGCGGCGAACTCTCTCCCACAACTTCTTTCTTAAACCCAAGTTGTCGCATTACATGCAACGGATCGTACAGACATGTCCGTTTGGGTGAAATAAAGGTATGTTGGAGATATCTTTCTACCTTGTAAGGATCAAATACTACCTTATCGGCTATTATTTGGTCCAAATCTAATCTCATTTCTAATAGCTTAGACTTGTTACCTGGAATTGGATCCTTTTTGAATGATTATTTGATAGCTCTAGGCTGGTGCGACTGATAACCCACTTTTTTGTTCAACAATTTGTTGTTGTCCGGGAACAATATTGGGAAGTGTTCATAAGCCCAAACCTATGTCAAAAACAATGAAATAACATATATAAAATTCAACATAATTAAAATATTAAAAAATAAGAAACACAAACGATGATGAACATTCAATTTAAATTATGAACCTGTAAGAGAGTCAAATTCCCTAAAAATTGGTCTCTTTCCGCCTTATTTTCCTTCCACATCTCTGTCAGCAAATGTGAAACCAATGTAGTGCCCCAAGAGTACTTGCATACATCTTCCAAAGGACAACAACTGTAGGAAATTTGTATTCACACGGTTTCCACTATTGTCGGGGAAGATCCTAGTGCCAAAGACATGTAACAAATATGTAGTGGTTGTACGACGAACGTCAAAGGGCATTCCTTGTGCTTCTTTCTCATTCGTCCCTCCAAATGTGGTCTTCAACGTATTTAGCTTGTACGTCTTGTAATTCCTTTTTATATACAACATTCCTTCTGAAGTGTCTTTATCCCAACTAAAAAAATTCAACGTAAAAACGTGTAACTGGTCCCATTCAAGATCCTTGGTGTAATTTCCTTTAGAAACAGCTTTGCCAGTAACTTGAATCTCTAGAATTTGATGAGCATCATAGGGGATTATTGTCATCTCGCCACATGGGAAGTGCAAGGTATTAGTTTCTCCATAAAACCTCTTTTTGAAACAATTGGTAGTGACAACATCATACTCCACGTGGCTGATGACCGTATGATACAACCCGGATGCTTCAAATAGATCTCTAACACCTTGATATTCATTATTCATATCTCAGGCTGACATCGATTGGTGTCTAGAGATACGTACTGTATTCGCATGATCCTACAAAACGATAAATATAAAACAAACATATATAAATGATCATAAAATTATAAATAATATACCAAAGGAAGAAGATAAAACGGATAAATTTACATATGTTTTATAGATGATATGAACCCATGAATCCTTGTAGCCAAATAAAAGTTCATCGTCATCTGGTCACCCTAAAATTTCCCATTTTTCTTATCAGGTAGCATAAGCTCCGTAGCGGGTATATGGATCATCTTTTCCTTCTTTGGTACTCCTTTCCCTTTTTTCCCTTGACTACCTTCTTGTTGCTGAATAGTTTCTTTTACGGGAATGTGTTCCTCTTCTCGTTGAGAACTTCGTCCCAACTCCTCTTTGGTAGGTTCTCGGATTGATAGGATGCCATGTCCCTTGGTTTATCAGTACCACTATTCTCTGCTCCCAATCGTTTACGAATACCATGACGATTTGGAAGGGACCCATGAGTAGGGGAAGCATCATTTCCTTTCAAGGATGCAAGTTCCTTTGATCCTTTGTTCTTGATCCTAAACCATAAGAAATATATCACAAATTATCCATTTTAGAACTCAAAGTCGGCATAAAAAAATCTCAGTCGACATTGCAATGAACTCAGTCGGCATTGTTAGTTTTACAAAGTCAATGCCAACAAAACCTAAAATCAATGCAGAGACTTTTATCAACTGTCGGCATTGCTTCATAATTTCATTAGGTATGCCAACTGATCCAACAAGCTTTCGATATTGCAAATTTGAATTTGACAATGCTGACAGAGTACAATCTGAAAACAGAGGCTAGGGATCTTTGTCGGCATAAAAAGTAAACCTGAAACCATATACCGACACCTAAATCGGCATTGAAATCATCTTAAAATCTATACCGAATGTTTGAGTCGGCATTGATTTCATCCTAATTAATAATACCAACAGACCAGTCGGCATTGGATTCATCATAAATAGTATACCGACTGAGACACTGTTAATGAATTTGAAACCCTAATTTTTGGATTTCAACCCTAATAAAACAATAAAAAAACTAAGAGAATGGCTGGGAATCACTTACTTTCTCACCGAAACCATTTGACGGAGTGTTTGATCGTCTAAATCCTCTTCTCTTCTTGATTTGCAATTGCATGTAATTTTCCTTTTAAAACTTGTTTTGCTTTATTTTGAGAAATAATTCCAGCTTCAGGATTAGGGCATGGTCTATAAAATTGTTTTATTTTAGGAATTTTTACAGAATGAATTAATCGACGAAGAAATTTTTAGAATCGACGATGAAGTAACGATGAATTAAAGAACTTATGGAAGAAGAGAAGAAGAAGAAGAGAAAAAGGAGGCGGGTGAAAAAAACAAGAGTGGGAGATACCAATTGATATTTTTTTTTTAATTTGGGATATTTTGACTTTAGGTCCCATTAAATGGTACATCTTAGCGTTTTGGTCCCAACTTTGTCCAGAGTTGTTTTTAGGTCCCGGTGGGTCCCGGTCAAAAAATTGACTTAACTTTGACCGTCTTGACCGTCCATCAGATGGTTAAAATAGTGAAATGACCAACTAAAATACATCTTTTGATATAATTACTAACTCTACCAAAACCATAAAATCTATTCGCATCCCTTTACTTTCCTTCCGTCTGAAAATTGAGAGAGTTAAGATGGTGAGTTAAATTCGATCGTACATTTGAGAATTTTTGTACGTTGTTGATTGATGTAACAAAGAACAAGGTAATCAAAGAATTACAGTGGAGTTAAAAGGTGATGTCGAATTTAGGTCAGAAAGGTAAGTTGCAGGAAACTTTTAATTTGTTAATCAATCATAGGATTTTATAAATTTAGTTCTTTATGACGAATACCCATATTTTATAATAGTGGAATCGATAGTTAAATAAAGTAATTTTGTTTTGTTTGTTGTAATTTAGGGTTTTGTTTTACCCAGAAATAATTTAGTTTTTATTTTTTTTTGTTTTTGTCTCTGTTTTTTTTTTTCGATTTTATCATTCTGTGGTAATTCAGGGTTTCTTCTTTGCCATGTTGGGTTGAACTCCTATGTTGTTTAGTACTAGGATTGATTGTTTATTGTTTTTTTTTGATTTATTTTTTTGTTTGTTGGAATTTAGGGTTTTGTTACTTTTTACAAAAATTAGGGTTTCTTTTTGTTTATGTTTGTTCTTTTGTCGACTTGGAATGATTGTTAGTGGTCTTGGTTTTTGATACTTGAAGTTGTATAAATCATTGTTAATTAGTGGTCTCGTTGTATGGTAAAATGACTGACTTTTGGGTATAAGGTGTCTGTGTTTGTGTTTGATGAATTAATGGTCTATAGTGAATGTATGTTGTTGGGTGTACTAATATTTGTTGTTGTGTGTATTAAATTGTAGGTACTATGGAAGATGATTTATTGAGATATTATCCTACTAAAGGTGGATATGTGGTTGGTAAAAGCAAAAGGGTTGCGGATCCAAACATGCACATTCTACCAGATGTTAACCCTGAAAAAGACCTTGACTTTCTTCCACTTTTGCACCTTAAGAAAGTTGGTTCACAAAGCACTGTTGCTAAGTCAAGTCAGGTATCTACAGTTGATGACCCTCTGCATAGTAATGTGGTTGGGGATGAGAATGATGTGGTTCCTCTAGATGATGAAATATTATTTGCATCTAACTACATGAATGAGTCAATAGATTTGGATGAGGAGGGAGAGAACAATGAAGATGAAGTGTTGGAAGAGCCACATATTGATGTTGATGAAGAAATAAGGGCCACTGGTGAGATACAATCCACACTTTCTTCAACAACTGATTTCAAAGAATTTTTTGAAGACACTCAAAGCATAGATGGTGGATATAAGATGGCTGAAAAAGTTGATGATGTAGAGAAACTATTTGTGGGGCAGGAATGGGTCAGTTTTGAAGAATGCAGGGAGTATATAAGGGAACTATCCACAGACATGAACTATGTCATAACTCAGGTTAAAAATACAAAAAAGAAGCAACAATACAAATGCATAGATCATGAATGTGAATGGAAAGTGTATTGTGCCAGACTTCCTGATAGGCAAACCCTTCAATGCAAATATGGTGAGTAATTTAATTTCCGTATAAGTCATTTTTTGTTTTTTGTTGTTTGTTATTTTGTTTTGTTTTCCTTCAATGATATCCCATCTGTTTTAAAAATATTGAAGTACTTAATGGAAATGAGATTCATTGAACTGACTTGAGATTCACATATATTTTGCAGGTGTTTTCATTCATACTTGTGAATCATTTTATGGGCTAAAATATCCTTTGGCAAATGCAAAATGGGTTGCAAAGTTAATGTTAAAGTCTTTTAAATTTCATCCTAAGTTCAAGCCTAAGGATTTCCAGATTGAGATAAAAAAGAACCATAAAGTTGATATCTCTTATTATTCTGCCTGGCATGGTTATCATATGACTTTAAAAAATATAATGGGTAGTTATGAAGATGAATATAAATTTCTTCCTGCACTTTGTAAGCAAATTAAGGATTTGGATGATAGTAATATTGCTTCATGTAGAACTGATCCAGAAAATGGTAAGTTCAAGGAACTTTGTATATCATATAGGGTCTCACTTGATGGATTTTCCAATCATTGCAGACCTTTTTTAGGGTTAGATGGAACTCATTTGAATGAGAAATATGGTGGTACATTGTTGGCAATCACTGCCCTTGATGCAAACAATGGACTGTTTCCCATTGCGATTTATATTTTTCAGTCAGAATGCAAAGAAAGTTGGATAGATTTCCTTAGCATATTGGCACCAGAGCTGAAAAGGCATGAAAAAACACTAACATTTATAAGTGATAGACATTTGTATAAAAATTTCAAGAAGTTACACCCTGGAAAGAATTTGGAGTTTATAGTATGGAGAGAAGCAAAGTCTTATAGTGAAGTTGGGCACAAAATTTGGACGGAAATACTGAAACAAGTGAAGCCTATTGCACCTGAATGGTTCACAAAGGAATCTGTTGAGACATGGGCAAGGGCTTATCTTGATAAGTCCTCAAAATATGATCATATCACATCTAATTTCTGTGAAGCCTTCAATGCTTGGATTCTAGAACTGAGGTTCATACCAATAACCAAGTTAGTGCAGAAATTTCATCTCCTAATGATGAAGATCTTCTTTGACAGAGAACAAGTAGGTAAGAAAATGCCTGTTGGTGGTGTTGTTCCAAGAGTAACTACTATAGTTAATAAGCACCTCTACTTCAGCCATGAGTTCACAAAACAACCCTCATCTGAGTTTGTTTGGGTAGTGTTAGACACAAAGAAATACATTTCATGGATTGTTGACTTATTGGAGCATACTTGTACCTGCAATGGATGGAAAGTGAGTGGAATTCCATGTGTCCATGCAATTTATGCATCCTTTTATTTCAGAACCAGAAACTTTGATCAGTAAGTCATGTTTATTTTGTTAATTTGTTCAACCTTGAGTTTATAATACTTGCAGTTAAGTTTTGTTGTTTTATGTAGGTATGTCCATCCATACATGAAGGTGGATACCTGTAGAGCATTGTATGTTCCATCAATTAGGCCTATCCATGACACAGCTTTATGGGACAAGGTAATGACACTTAATACTACAATGTTTACTCATTTAATCATTATAACTGAGTTTGTAAGGTACTAATTCACAGTGTATATTGTTTGCAGTCTATAACACAAATTGTGAATCCTCCTAAAATTCCTAGACCCACAGGTAAGCCTAGATCTCAAAGAAGAAGAGACAAAGATGAGGCACTTGGTAGGAATTCTAGACAATACATGTGTGGAAATTCTTATGGTTTTGGTCACAACAGAAAGACTTGCAAAGGGGCTTCTGCTGATAATTTGAATCTAGGTAATATGTTCATGGTTTTACTAGATTTTTTTTTTGTGTGGTAATTGTTATACTTATTAGTAAGTTTAAATGTGTATGCCGCTCCAGCAACCTTGACAGGCCCTCATGTGAGGCCAAATCCGGCTACAAGGCCACCTGCACCAGCAACTGCCACTACATCTTCTGCACTTGAATCTTCAACTGCCATAAATGAAGAGACAAGTAGACCTTCATCTACAACTCCAAGAACCGGAGGTGGTAATAAAAGGAAAAGAGGTGTTGCTGCTCCTACAGTTTCACATGAACAAATGATGGAATCTGCAACTACAAGTGCTAGAGGAGGCAGATGAAGTAGGGGAGGCATAGGAAGTAGGGAAGGTAGAGGTGGAAGAGCATGTGCAACTCCTATTGCTACCAAAACTACAACTACAACTACTAGTATTCCATCTACAAGAGTTGCATTTGGTAGAACTACTACCATTAAGGATACAAGCAGTAGAGGTGGTGGACTAAGAGGAAGAGGGTCAAGGGGATTAGCCAAGGAAAAAATAGTTCATAGGAAAAGAGGAGAGATTGTGGGTGTTAGCATCATGCTTGTTGAGGAGCCAAGACTAGTTAGAGAACCAACTGAAGTGCCAATACAAAGTGCACAATCCCAGGTAAGTTACATTCTTAAACATTGTTCTAGGTGTATTCTTAACTCAGTTTTTACTGCACATACATTTTTAACTATTGTTGTAGGTACTAAATCCCCAACAAGCTAACAAACTACCTAATGGAAGAGGTGCTGGTAGAGGTTAGAAAGGTGTTGGGAGAGGTCATAGAGGTGGTGGACTTGATATGAGAGGTGGAGGTATCTTTTCTTCAACAACTTGAAGTGGCAACATGCGTAAACTGATGGATTGGCTGGACAAACCTGAGCAATAGGATTTTTCTAAAGTCACATGCCCATCACGTAGACACGTGTTTAACGGCTGTTAACGACGTCAGTTAAATAATAATTATATATAAATTAAATATATATGATGGACTATCAAGGTAGTCCACGTTGGTCAATTTATTGACCGGGACCTAAAAACAACTCTGGACAAAGTTGGGACCTAAATGCTAAGATGTACCATTTAATGAGACCTAAAGTCAAAATATCCCTTTTTATTTTTATTTTTATTGGGGTAAAGAGCAATATGAATATTTTATTATTAGGGAAAATAACCCCTTAGTCAAAATCAAGCCCCATATTACCTCCCCTACAAAGATTGCTAATTAAGAAAAGTTCCCCTAAAGATTTTTAATTGGCAATCCCTCATATCGTCGACTATTCCGTCCAATTGCCAGTTAGTAGAGGCAGTAGGATTCTACACATGGCAAAAATAAAAATAAAAATGGTGAACTTTCCAAAATATCCTCATCTAAAATCACAAATGTAATCTTTTTTAGTAGGTTTGTTTCCAATTAAACCCTCTTTCAAAATCTAAAAAACATCTTTAGGGCCAATGATTAGCATCTTCATGTTGAACTTTAGCATTTCTTTTCGTTGAATTGCCATTGTTCCCAGTACCTTTAACATAATAAAATTATCTCAATGCAAAAGCAAGTAACAAAACAATTTATTCCAAACAAAAGATCGTAATTGAAAGACCACCAGCTAATTTCAAAATCACGAAAGCATCCTTTTCCATAACATATGTACTGATACTGCTCCTTGATATATAACTGTCAATATCGTTGCATTGTTGTAACCGTATGTGTAGCTCATCCGGAAATTACAGCAACAATTGTAAGAACACGGTATAGAATTAAGAAAACCCTTGAGAAAGATGAATTAGACGGAGTCAAAGTGTGAGAATTAAGAAAAAATATAAGAGAATGTAATTTAATAGTAAGAAAATTTTGTGCATTTTATAGAGTAAATCTGTCACATCTGAATGTAACTCATTGTCAATTGACAGATTCTAGTTTTTCGGCTAAGAATGTGTTTGATTCGGCTAAAATGAAAAAATGATAGTAACACTTTTTTAAATTGAAAAACTGATAGTAACTCTTTTTCTGAAACGGAAGTAGTATAACATTATTTTTTCGGGTCCAAGTTTATAGTTCAATAGTTTCCCATTAACTCTAGTAAGGAGGAAGTTAGGGGTTCAGTTCCCACTGTAAATGTTAGTATTTGTATTTGTGTAGTTGTATAATTGGGTTTGACGGGATAGGTCTAACAGTAGGACCAGTCTGACTGGGTTCGGATAAAAGCGTGTGTTCGGATTTCGCATATCAAAAACATAAAAAAGAAAAAATAATTAATTATAGCAGTGACTATTTATCACATTTTCGATCAATTTCTGTTTTCTCCCTGGTTAAACAGAATTAGGCAGGTACCATACCACTGTTAGTATAACCAAAACCAAAATAACTATAATCAGTTTATTATTTTTGAGAGGACCACGATTTCACTAATATTTTGGTTCTTTTCGTCTTTTATAATAAAAATTTTAAATCTCGATTCATCACTAAATATTCATATTTCTATATTGTAATTAACTAAACTCAATTTCATTTTTAACTAAAATAAACTCATAGAAAATAACATACAAATCCACTGTTTCACAACAAGTGGGCCAGATTTTAAAACAAGTGTTAAAGTCGGCCGATTCAAAATATCCGATTTTATCAGTTGAAACTATTTTTTTTTTTCCAATTATACCATTTAACAAAAGTTTAACTTTTAACCTGGAATTAGGGTTATCAAATGGGTCATGTTAATTTAGTTGGGTAAACGATTGAGTTGTATTGTTAATTTAGTTGGTTAACAGGCCAAGGTGTAGGGTAAAATTAGTTAGGTAATGTTAGATCCGGAGAAGAGAAGAATGAGTGGTTGAAAAATCATTTGTTTTAAACCCACGCTAGACTGCACAAAAACAATACAAAGTTAAACATATGAAGCCTAACCAATATAGATGATTGTGTTTAAGTTTGAAGGGTTGACCATGTGTACAGATTTCTAAAGAGTTTTGACCAAAATGGTTGTTAGATACAAATTTAGTGGAGTTTTGACCAAATTGTGTTTTAGTGTTTAAGTCTAGCCAATCTAGAAATTTCTAGTGATTTTATGAGAGTGTTACATATAGTCTTTGTGATTTTTAGATACAAATTTAGTGGGTTTTTAGAGAGTTTTTGTGATTTATAGAGACAAAAAAATGTGTAATATCTAATTAAATATTCAAAATATATGTCAACTTTTTTATTATGTAAGTTACAATGTTAACAAAAGTACCATGAATAAGTCGTAGAATAAGTGTCTATTGTGAAAATAATTTAGCATTTGTATCACACCATATGTGTTTTCTTTTCTTATTTTTCTTCACTTCTTTCTATCAATATATTCTTCTCTTGGATAGAGTACTATCACGCGAAATAAACGAAAGAGAATGATTGTACATTGGATATAAAACATATGGAGTCTGGATGCTAGACTATCGTAAAATAAATAAAAAGAAAATTTGTATGTGAAATTTGATGCTTATGAGAAAATAACCCAAATTTCAAAGTCTCCAAAAATCTTACCTATTTAGGAGATATTTTGGTCATACCTATTTTCTTATAAAAGTCCTCCAAATTCTCTAAAATCTACAAATCCATGACTTATAAATATAAATCCAACGACAAGGGTGCTTGAGTGACTCTTAAGAAATCTCAATCCAATAACATAGAGTTTTAGATAATTGAAAATATTTGTAAAAAGTTTCTATCCATAAACAAGGGAGATTAAGAGACTTTCTTAGAATCTCTATTGACTAACAATAGATTTGAAAACTCCTTCAAATTTCCATTTGACTACCTCCCTGTGATCTGGGTAAATGTCTGAGGCGTTATGTTAATTTAGTTGGCTAACTAGTAGAGGTGTAGAATTAGTTGGGTACATGTTAAGCTGGAGAAGAAAAGAATGAGTAGTCGAGATAAACATTTGTTTTGGACTCACACTAGATAACTACTAACACGACATTAAATTTAGTATAAAGATATCAAAACAACCGAATCACATAAATCAACTAAAGTAATAACATTTCTCAGTAGCCATGCAAATATTTGTAAATTAGTTTGTAAGATATGAATTAGCGGAAAAAGATAGTAAGTTTCAATCCTCTTTGTTCCAAGGACCTTGAAACGAACCTGCACATCCTTCTCTACCTTGGAGTCCTTATCATTTTGGAAAACAGGATTCTCACCAGGGAAGTGATTGTAATCTCCCATCTTGATAGCAGCAAGAAAAACCTTTTCAATGGGACCACAACTTATAAAACCCCCTGTTTCATGATCTTGTTCACCATGCCACACATGATCTCTCCCTTGAATGGTTTGATGGTGTACCGATAGTCTTCTCGACGGATTAAGGAGTAACTTCTAAAGAGAATAAATGTTATATGACAGAGAATATTTTGAACTTGTTTTTCTCATAACTTCTTCATACGACGTTGGAATGACTTTTATCGTTGTCTTTGTCTATCCATTCACTACAAGATGATATGAATGAGTTCCACCTGTTCCTTGATTATTCTTTACTTGTAATACTTTACTTCCTTGCTTATGCTAGCACTTTGTAGTTTCTTTTTGGATGATTCACCTAATAAAAAAATAAACTAGAAAACAAGCATAATACAAGGTAATATGCAAGAATTATAACAAATATAAACACAAATATGATAATAAGAATATATAATTTATGCACTTATCAAATTTCCCCACACTTACCTTTTGCTAGTCCTCTAGCAAACTACCTACCTAAACTAACGTAACTCACTTTCGGAAGAACCACGGTTACACTTAGCATGTGTAACAATCCTTTAAAACCCTAGGTGTTCCTAGAGGACGAGTTATAGTCTCATGAGTTATAAGAGGTATATCCACAAAACGTACTCCAACTTCTATATATTCAAAGTCTCAAGCATCCAAAGAGCTACGAGGACATAAAATTTATGTACACTAATAATAAGAAATTAGAAGTACCAAAGAAAAATATTCTTATGCTTATTTGTTGATAGAGAGAGGGTATCATGTGCTAAACCAATTCTATATGAATAAATTAAGCCCCGTATTAACCAATAAGCATTTCACCTCGACTTCTGCATTACTAGTCAGTCACTCATAAGACGATAGAAATGGGTCTCACACGTGTGTGCAAGCAGGAATAAAGAGATAACACTTACACTCCTTAAATGGTGATGCTATTTTTTTAAAAATATTTCTGATGATCTCTAAGAAAGGAAGTCAAATCATATGCAAGGATGGGAATGCTCACTCACCTTCTTACCCGATCTACATTCAACACCACTCTCCAGTGTCTAACGGAAACAAATCCGTCTTCGGCCTTCAACTCTTGATGATAAACTCTGGAAATTCGTAGAACTTTGACAACTTGTACTCCATCTTTTTCAACTACTAGTCGTTTTGAAACTTCTTTATGGATTTCTTCTTCTTTACGAACTTGATCAGTATTTTTTTTTCTTCTATTTTCTTAATTGTCATAGGAAAAAGATTTAACACTTGATTCTTCACAACTTTAGTATTGTATTAGTCGCATAAACTTCAAAATCACATCTTTCTGATTTTAATTTTCTTTAAACCTAAATATGTAATTTCTGCTCTTCTTTTGTTGCTTGTAAACCTTAAACGTCTTCAACTTCTTCATTAATTGGTATTGCTCCACTTTTTAATGATGATGATGATATATTTCTATGGTTAGTGCTTCGAGAGATTGGTGCATCCTGCAATTCAAACTACAAGATGAGTTTAGTTCGCAATCCTGATGTCACCCTCATGATTGACAGAATTAGCACTCATGAGATCAGAAAGTGCTGAAGGAGTGAGAGGTTGAGTAGCTCATCATTTTACCCGTAGTTTGCGCAGATGAAAGACTCTAATCATAAAATATATGTTGAAAGTGTGGTACCTCACTCTTATTTTTTATGGGTAGTCTTCAATATGATTGATTATCTTTCTAATATTGTATTCGTTCTAACACCTAACTTGCTACTGACATAGTTAAGTTCATGTTAGTATCTTTTTTAATGACATAGAAACCCGAATTTCATTCTCTAGGACTTTTAAGTTCAGTTATTTGGTAAGAACTCCATATGTAAATTTTGCAACAAGTATACTACGTGACTCTAAAATCTTTAAAAGTTAGAGGCTCAAGCAAATATATAAAAAATTCGTAATAATTTACCTATGAAAGTAAAAACTAACTAAAAACTAAAAACTCTATATGCTAAATACTCCCTACACTTAAACTTCACATTGTTCAATGTTTAAAATCAAAATTTCTGAATTCTGACGCAACAACATATTAACCTCAAAAACTGTACATATTGGTAAGGAATTTGATAAAACATCTTTGACGAAATTTGTTCGCCTACGTAATTTATATAACGTGTCTGACATGCAATCTAGAAAAATTCTGAAAAAATACAGAACTCAATTTACCAGGCTAATCGTTTCTACCTAAAAGACTTCGAATTCAGAGTTTATTTTTACAAAGGAAATGTGAGTCTTTTATCTTTAAAAGTTGGGTAACACACTCTTCGGACTCTTCACACTTAATCTTCTATACACTTTGAAGTGTATACAAAACATAAAATTCGGAACTTCAATGGGTTCCACTTCGATAACTGATAGACACACTTTAGTGTCTAAATTGCACCTTAATTTCTAGTGAGTTAGTATTCGATTGTGTGTCTATTACGTGTTTTTATGCTTTTGTAGGTACATTAGAAGAATAAAGATTTGTGGAAAAATTGGCTCAAAAAGTGTTAAAGGCACCCGGGAAAATGGATCAAGGCACCCACACTTTGGATTGGGGCACCCTTGGATCGGGCTGAGCTGGATCGGGTCAACCCAGCGAGCCAGCGAGTTAACCCAGGATCGGCCGATCCAACTCATCGGGAGTTCCTGTTTCAACGGGAAAAGGATTGGTTGTGATTTTTGGGTTGTTTTCGGCAATTAAAGATGACCCATTGCAATTAGAGTTGGAAGAAATCAAAATACAATGATAAATCCCGTGAAATCAGCTCGAGAAACCCAATTCTGGCCGGAATCAGGACTCGGTTCCTGTTTGGATTTGGATTGAAGAATTGGAGTGATTCGAGAGAGTTCTATTAGGTTTAGAACTCTCTCTAGGGTTTGTGAAGTCTATAAATACGAAGTGAAGCCAAGAAAATCAAATACAAAAGCTTAGAGAAGATTTTAGAGAATTCCGGCCACTATTCCGTCACCGCCGACGAGCTGCTGCTGCACCGGCCGGCTGTTCTTCATCCATCACTGCAGGAGAAGAAGACTCAGTAACATTTATAAGTGTTGCTGATTTGAATTTTCCTGTTATCTATTGCTTCAAACCATTTGTTGCTTAAACTCTTCTGTAACAGCTGAACCCTCTCCTGTAACGCATATAAGCGTATCAAATCAGCTGTTACAGCGTTATTCAACCTTGTAATCAATATTTTGAGCAATGAAATCAACTTTTGAGCAAGTTTTCTTCACCATGAGCTAAGTCTATTTACTGGGATGATGGATAAGGTAATTTTCTCAATTTTATGTGATTTAATTATTTTCTAATAATTATTTATAATTCTTTTATCATTAAAATTGCATAGTTTTGAATAGTAAAAACGGTTTTCTTTCAACAGTTGTGCTTTTGCTTGATGGATTATGCTTAGTTAATTAATTTTGATAGTCCATGCTTGTGATTTACCTCTGTTTGTTAGCATAACAAAACCAATTTTGGCAATTATTTGGGCTTCAATTAATTTAAAAAGAATTATCTGATTAATCACATAGGTTGTTAGAATTACCTGATTCCTGATTCCTGGTATTTTTAAAATTATTCAAAAATCATCTTTAGGTTATTTAGTCTTTTTCTTACTCCTGAAATTTTCTAGAGTTAATTAGAATCATTATTTTCTAAAATCATTACCTTCACAAGTTCGAGAATCGAACCTCTATTTACCACTATATAAAATCACATCAATAACCCACATTGTTGGAATCAAACATCTCTAATGGTGGATACTTAGAAGCAATATAATCCGTTAAAACTTTGGAAGCACATAACTCCAATCCTAAGTGAGGTATTTTCCTAAAAGTTGGTTCATTCTTCACTTCCTCTCTTTCACAGTCGAGTTTCTAAAGAACCTTGGCTCAACAACGCAAGCAAGAGAAATTAAATTGCCTCTATTTTATATTGATTCATCCAGACTTCTATTATTTCAAATTTATTGTATTTAATGTCAATTCACCGGTTGTACCACCTCCAGTAAAAAGAATCCATTCTGTCAGAAATATAAGTAGACCATGAAAGACTTTATAGAGAGTAGATACAGTGTGTAGAACAGTCCATCTCGAGAGCCCACTTCCGTCATTTTTTTCTTCCATTTAACCGTTTCAAAGCAGTTCAACTATCGGGTAAGTTAGGGAATTCCGAGCTAAACAAGTCCTGCATAATTTCCTCCACCCGAAAGACACCAATGGTACTCAATGTGCCATGTTTCCACTCTCTTTTCATTACGAAGATGTATCATGCAAAGGATCCGTCGCTCAAACTGCTCGTGCGGGTGCTTCCCTCTAAGGCGGAACGCTCCCCTACCGATGTATTTTTACATCCCATAACTTCTACCGATCGGAGGAAAAAATATGCGTTTTTGGGACCTCCGTGCTCCCTGGTTGGAACCTATAAGGGGTTCAAATGTCTTGGACTTGAGCAGCCTGAAAAATAACTCTTTGGGAAACTACATCGATTAAGGGATCATCAGAAATAGAATTATGCCAAGGATTAGAAAAACCTTCTACTACCTCATGTAATAAATTATTTACTTCATGTGTATCGTGGTCCTCTATCAAATTCTTTAAAAAACATCTTTATCAGTTTCTTCCTTAACTAGAATATCGACATTAATATTATCATCATAATCCATGGCAAGGTCAATTGGGTCTTCCCCGATATTAGTCAATTCGGTTGCATTCTCAATACTTCATGCTCCTCGTCTTCAATGGGTCAAAAAGGTTTATATGCAAGAGCATCTTCCATTGGGTAATCCTTAATTATGTCACTATGAGTTGGTTCAAATGATATATTTTCATAATATCATCACTTTCATAGTTAACTTAAGTTTGACCAATAATAATTTTCTGTTGATAGTCTCAATTGAGTTTTTTTGAATAGGTAATTGATCATTTTTAGGATCAAGAATTGAGTTAGATACACTACTATTATCAAATATCCCCAAGGTTCCACCTATTTTCCACCCACACTTTTCCTTTTCGCCACCCACCTCAAAATTTCTAAAACAATTCTACTTTTCAATTCTATATTTTCTTATTTACCACCTATAAAAAGTCAAATTTAATTTGACTATAAATCATAACTTTAACCACTCTTATTAACCTTTTTCATGTTATAAGCCATTTTCCTAGCTAAATTATCTAAACCATCGTAAGTTCTTCTGGCACACCGGAAAAAATGGGAGTATGGTAACGTTAAAATCCTCCGTTCATTGTTTAACTCCATGGAAGATGCGGTTTCCAAAATGTTTAGCTTTTGTAAAATTGTTTCTGATCTCTGGGATGGTCTTACTGCTCACTATGGTGATCCTAAGTTGCTTAACTTCAGAAATCCATTTTTTTTATGAGATCCTTCATACAAAGAAAGGAAAAGATCAATCTCTGTGTAGATTTACTTTGAAGTTTTGGGTTCAATGGGATGGACTGGTGGTAAAGCGGTCACTACAGATAAAAAAGAATTAGTGAATTGATGATCGGTGTAAAATTCGGGTCATGCAATAAAATTTTTACCCGTCCGTATTCTAGAATCAATTAACCAAGCAAAAATTTAAAAAGAAAATTAGTGAACTAATGATCGGTGGGCGGAGATGGTGGCGGGTGGGAGAGATGGGGAAGCAGGTGATGGTGGAAAGAAGAAGAATAGTTGTTTTGTTTTAAGGATAACTTTTTCGGTTTAGTATGTGGGTGGTATTAATGTTGGGTGTAAATAAAAGTCAATAATTGATATTTAGGATATATTTCAAAATATATGGGTGGTAAATAGGATAAATGAGGGTGACAATTAAGGTGAGTGGCAAATAGGAAAAGTGTGGGTGGCAAATAGGTGGAACCATCCCAAAGTTTGGTCTTTTTGAGAATCACCATTGATCACATATTCATTATGGTGGGAAAGAATATTAGAATGGTTTTAGCTTCGAGGCCAAACTTCTTCTTCTTCTTTCATTTCTTCCTCATATCGATCAATGCGCATCCTTAAATTATCTACACCTTTTGAAGTTCTTGAAATGATTCAGTAATGCCATGTTGATGTAACTGAATTTGTTATTGAAGTTCTGCTAACATGGTACACATCTGTCTTTCAAAACTAGAGGAATCATTTAGAAGTATAGTTATCCTCTCATCCTTGGGATTGTTCACTTATATACCCACCATAAGGTTGTTGGTATGTATGAGAATAATCAAAAGGTTTTGTGGATCAAAACCAAAAGATTGGTTATGATTATTCCCCTTGGGATGGCTGGTAGTTGTGAAAATGTTAAGAATTATAACTAAACTGATTACCACCATAAGATGTCTGATCTTGTGCATCATATATGTTATTTCCGTAAGGAAACATGATGAAACACAGAAAGTAGGAAAAAAAATCTAACTAAAAATCTAAAATATGAAATAAAAGTGACGTACATAGCCTATTTGAGAATCTACCTCCCGCTTTTGACGGATGACGAATTTCACCAATGAGTTGTTTCTACCACGAAAACTTAAAAAATTAAAAATTACTAAAAGAAAAACGTAAAATAGAACAATATATATATATATATATATATATATATATAACAAATTACTTTAGATATTCCCCACAAATACTAACAAGTAATATAACGGTAGTAAGGATCGTTACCACGAGGATATGTGTAATTGTTATTTGTTTTCAATTTCTTATAGAAAGGAATTTATGGCTTGGCCCGTGTATCAACGGCCAATCTCTGGTATAAGGTTCCATCAGAACAATTATTTATTTAGTATTTAGGTTATCTCATCTCTTAAAAAAAATGGGGAAGCGGGGTTCTAGTGAATTAAACTATAAACTACAAAGTAAACTAACAAAAATAAAACAAAGTAAATAAAGATTATCAGATGGAATAAAATACTGGTTAGAGGTTTCATCTTCCATCACAAAATCTGATTGTCAATCAATTTAACGTTTAATCCTTCTCATATCAATAACCATAAAGCATTCTATCGCAGGCTTACTCCGGCAAAACTCCTTGTATCATTAATGGGTTATCAACCGACCAAAATATTTCATATATTTTCTACAATAACGAGTAGAGTAGCAAGTACGGATTCGTTCCTAAAGAGAATAGGTAATTGTTGTTTGCTTTTGACTTCTTAGGTAATCAAGGGTGTTGTTAAGTTTCTAAGCCAAACTATACTAAACTAAAATAAATAAAACTGAATAAAGTTTGTGTATAAAAATTGAAAATACTGGTTAGAGGTTTCATCTTCCATCACCAAACAAGCTCTTCAATCGATTAGAATCAATATCCACTCTCTCTTTATACCAATAACCCTAAAGTATCCCCAATCAGTGTAATACTTCGTTACGCCTCTATATGTCAACATATACTGCAATCACTAATATGTGGATTCTTTTCCACCAAATAACCTAGTGCTAATCGCTAAGAGGTTCAACTTGAGGAAATCATTAATATCTGTGAGACGAGTTATTCATAGGCAATATATCGCACAATCGTGGCATATTCAACCTAGGACAAGCTTTACTTGTTATTTTCTTCACGATTCGCACCGCTAGTGATCACAAATTACGATTAGTTATTAAGGTTCTTGATAAAATTACCTAAGATTCCTAATTAGTTGTGGATAGGTTATTAAGGATATTTAATTCACGATTTTAAACATACCAAACAACCAATCATATTAAATGAACAACTCCAATCCTAAGTGAGGCATTTCTTAAGGATACAACTTTTAAGAAATGCCTCAAAATAGTTCTATATGGAAGCACACAACTCCAATCCTAAGTGAGGCATTTCTTAAAAGTTGGGTTAACGACTCTTTGAGAAACCACTTCAATCAGGAGAAAATGATCACTGGAAATAGAATTATCAAAAGGATTAGACAAACCTTCCATTATCTCTTGTATTGAATTACTTACCTCATGTGTATCGTGGTCTTCTATCAAACTTTTCAACCAATCTTCATTAGTCTCTTCCTCAACCAAAATCTAGGCATCAATGTTATCATTATAATGTTTGGCAAGCTCAATTGGGTCTTCTACGATATTAATCAATTCGGTTTTAATCTTAAATATGGCATACTCCTCTTCTTCTTCATCTTGACCCTAGAAAGATTCCATTGTGCACCTTTTTGGGATGTCACTATAAATTGGTTCAAATGATGCACTTTCATACTCATCTTCACTATCATATCTAACATAAGGTTAGACATCGATAAATTTAGTGTGTCTAATCTCAATTGCATCCTTTTCAACACTCTTTACTTTGAGATCATATATTGTTGTGGACCCAATTCTAGATGCAAGGGATTTTCTTAGAACACTCATTGCATTATCTTCAAGCTCTACCTTTTGATTAGGTGCTTGATCATTATTAAGATCAAGGCTTGATTAAGCTACACTAGTGTTATCAAATGTCCCCAAAGATTGTTTTTTTTTTCTCTTCAGAATCACCATTGATCACATATTCATTATTGTGCACAAGAATGTAAGGATGGTTTTGGCCTTGAGACCAAATTTATTATTCTTTCACTCCTTCCTCATATCGATCAATGAACATCCTTAAAATATCTGCACCTTTTCGAAGTTCTTGAAATGATTCATTAATGCCATATTGGTGTAGTTGAATTTGTTGTTGAAGTTCTGCTAACATGGTGCACATCTGTTTTTCAAAACTAGAGGAATCATTAGAAGTATAACTATCCCTCCATCCTTGGGATTGTTCACTTATATGCCCACCATAAGGTTGTTGGTATGTATAAGAATAGTATTGATCAAAACCAAAGGATTGGTTCTGATTATACCCTTGGGATGGTTGGTAGCTATCAAAGGATTGAGAAATAAAATCCAACTGATTACCATTGTTATATAATTGAACTTGTGCACCTTACATGTTATTTTCGTAAAGAAACATGATGACACACACAAAGTACAAAAAAATAAGAATAAAATTCTGACTAAAAATCCAAAAATAAATATAAAAGCGATGTATACAACCTGTTTTAAGAATCTACCTCCCCTTTTGACGGTTGGCGAATTCCACCAACGAGTTGTTTCAACCACGAAAATGTAAAAACTTGAAACACACATACACACAAAAAAAAGTTTCAAACAAAAAAAAATCGCTTTTGTTCCCTGGTAGCGGCGCCAAAATTAAATGGGTTATCAGCCGACCAAAATATTTCCTATATTATATACAATAACAAGTAAAGTAGCAAGTAGGGATTCGTTCCCACAGAGAACATGGGATTGTAATTTTCTTTCGACATCTTAGGTAATCAGGGGGGTTGCTGAGTTTCTAAGCCAAACTATACCGAAGCCTTGAGTAGTAAAAAAAAGTGGGATGTTGTATTTCCAAGATTGGATTTTATATTCGAATGAACCTTGTAATCATAAGAAAGTAGGATTTTTAGCTACGGTCCTAGAAAAAGAAAATTTTGGATAGGTTCCTTATAGTATAGGATTTCCCCCCTTAAAAATCGGACGCGAGGTAAACTAAACTAAAAGCAAAGTGAATAAAGGTTTGAATAAAAATAGAAAATATTTGGTTAGAGGTTTCATCTTCCATCACCAAACAAGCTCCTCAATCAATTAGAATCAACATTCACTCTCTTTTTATACCAATAACCCTAAAGTATCCCCAATCGGTGTAATATTTCGTTACGCCTCCATATGTCAACATATAATGCAATCGCTAATATATGGATTCTTTTTCACCAAATAACCTAGTGCTTATCGTTAAGAGGTTCAACTTGAGGAAAGCCTTAATACCTGTGAGACGAGTTATTCAGAGGCAATATATCACACAATCGTAGCATATTCAACCTAGGCCAAGCTTTACTTGTGACTTTCTTCACGATTGGCACCGCTAGTGATCACAAATTACTGCTAGTTATAAGGGTTCTTGATAAAATTACCTAAGATTCCTAATTATTTGTAGATAGGTTATATTAAGGATATTTGATTCATGATTTTAAACACACCAAACAACCAATCATATTACATGAACACAATCACAATCACATAAAAGGGAGATAATGAAAATTAAAACTAACCAGCCAGATTGATTCCCATGTTTAGAACTTCTGACTACATCTCCAACCAATAGAAGAATTAGCTACTCATGGATTTACTAAAACCCATGAAAAAAATAGAAGAAAGGAATAAAGGGGAAGAAGAAGATAAATTATCCTAGTTTTCCCCTTTAAAGGGGTAAACCAAAATTTGCTCTGTTTTATGTGGAGAAGTTGTGTAGAAAATTGTATCTAGGCTCTCTTTTATATAGGCTTTGGTAACCTCATCTTGATGTCTATCCAATTAGGAAACCTAATCTCATTGAACTCTTCCACCTCCTTTTGATTTTTATCCAACCAGGAGACTTAACCTCCTCAAAAACCAACAAAAACCCTAATTTTCACGTCAAAGGCGAGCCCAAAATGCTTCCCTTGTTTCTCTTCCCGCGCAGGCCCAATAAGGCCCAACAGATACCAAATCCAAGATGGTTTCACGGTTTTGCTCATAACTTCTTCATACGAACTCGGAAAGACCTGGATTTAATAGAGTTTCAATTTTTGTTTTAATTTTCTTCACTTGTAGCGCTTCACTTCCTTAACACTTTTAAAGTTGTTTTCACTTCTTTTGGTTGAATCGTCCTAACATGAGAAAAAAAAATAGAAAACAAGAGTAATACAATGTAGAATACAAAAAATATAACTAAAACAAGTATGGATTTGGCACTAAAACCATGTAGATTATGCACCTATCAATCATCAAAGGTGGAAGCGCCACTCTTAGAATCATTCTCAATGAATAACTTAGAAAAAAAACCACTCAAATTTAACCCAATAAAAGCAATGGTCTTCGTGATTTGAGGTTATTCTAAGCAATACGATGCAAAAGACACATGGATTTAACCTAGGTTAAGCTTCTACATGTAATCATATGACAACATTATGTCATTAGTAACTATATTATGCTACTTGTGATTAGATTTCTTCAACAATTCTGGATCTCAAACCCTAGTCTAGCTTTATATATGAACACATGATCATTCAATTTACAACTTAAAAGAACAAGTCTACACATGGCGATATTAACAAGGGAATATAAGTGATAAAAGAGATCATTAACATTAAAACTAACCAGCTGGATTGATTTACATGTATAGGACTTAGGATTACATCCCTAACTAATAAAAGAAAGTTACCTACTCATGAGTTTCTCAAAACCCATGGAAACTATACAAGAGAATATTGATAAGAAGAACAAACTGTCATAGTTCTTTCCTTAAAGGGGAAAACCCTAATTCACTCCAAACTCCTTTGATTCTTGCGTGTAGATGATATGATCTTTATGGTATTATCTAGGAAGTTTTCGTGTACATGATACCAATTATAGGAGTACCCGTACTCAAATCCCGGTCATAATAGGTTTTGGGAAATCATTGAAACTCGAAAATAGCATAAAAACCCGTCGAAAATGCCAAGCTCATGTAAATTTATGAGCCAACTGACCCTTTGAGATTTCTGTTTTTTCTCGGACACCTGAACCTCTGAGAAAATTTAAAGTTTCTGAATTTTTCCTCGGCCATCCTCATGTTCGATAATATTTTAAACTTGTTTTTCTCATAACTTCTTCATACGACGTCAGAATGACCTTATTATTTTACCATTGGCTTTTTCTCTTCGTTTACTACAAGATAATAAGAAGAAATCCTGGATTTAAATGGGTTCAACTTGGTCTTTTGTCCTTCTTCACTTGTAATGCTTTACTTCTTTTCCCATGCTAGGACTTTGAAATTCCTTTTTGGATTATTCATCTAATAAAAGGCATAACCTAGAAAAAAAAGGATAGTACAAGGTAATATGCAAGAATTATAGCAACTATAAACATGGATTTGATACTAAGAATATGTAATTTATACGCTTATCATTCTGCTAGGAGATTCACATAAGCAATTTCTAAAGAGAATATGTGTTATGCTATAATACTTATAGGAATAAGAATACTACTGAAGCAGAGTCACTGGTTAGTTGGTCTATATCAATTACATCTAGTCGAAGTTGTATAATAGGACGATGTGTAACGACTTAATTCATTGAGTGTTCAATCTGGACAAGGTCCCGGTTTTTTTTACAAGTTTGTAGTTTCCTCGTTAAAAAAATCTTGGTTTTTATGCTTTACTTCATTTTTCATCATAAGTTATTTTATAATTAAAGTAAGAACAAAAATATGTTAGTCCTCCTTGTTTATTCTAAGGTCTTCTCTTTCTTCATAAGGTTATTTAAGGAGTGTCTAAAATAGGTTAAATCACAAAAGTTGGTGGGTTTCGGGTACCTTTGTTTTTCATCATATCCCTTAAGTTCGCATGTAATGTTATAAAGTATGATCTTATTAAGGTGGTTAAAAAGGTTGAATCTTATAGTTCCTTGGATTGGAGGTTGAATTGCACTAATTTGACTCTTATACCTATGTATAGTGGGGATGTCTCTTAAAATAACTTTAGACCAATCAATCTTAGTGCTATTATCTATAAATTAATTTTAGTGATGATAGACTTAAACTTGATCATCCTTCTATTATTTATGATTTTCAAGGTGTATTTGTTCAAGGAAGACATACAAATGATGGTATTCTAGTTGTTTCTTAATTAATAGACTCTAGATTAAGAGAAGGAAAAACTGGTTTTATTTGCAAAGTTGATTTCAAGAAAGCTTTTAATAATATCACTTGGAATTACATTAATATAACTCTGGCTAAATTTATCTTAGGAAGTCTCTGGAGAAGTTTGACGAAATTGTGTGTTTCAAATCTAATGTTTATAGTTGTTCTAAAAGGTGAAGCTACTGATTTGTATAGAAGTCAAAAGTGAATAAGACAAGGGGATAACATCTGTCTTTTCTTATTTATCCTTATCGTGAAAATCTTATCTTTTATGCTGAAAAATGCTACAAATGATGGTTTCTTTCTGGTTTCAGTAGTGTTGTTCAAAATGGCACTATGATTACTCATTTACAGTTTTTTAATGATTTAATTATTTTTCTGGATGATGATGAGTAACAAGTGCATAAATGGAACAACATTCTAGCTGGTTTTGAGATGATTTCTGGACTAATAGTCAGTTACAGAAAAATGCCATAGTAGGTTTAGGAAATTTACATGATGCTGGAGTTTATGCTGAAATTTTAGATGTGATACCACTTGTTTACCTATTAATTATTTAGGTATCCCATCAGGTAGCAGATATAAGACAAAATCATCCAGGAATGATATCATTCTAAATTTTCAGAATAAGTTTTATGCCTGGAAGATAACTTACCTCTCTTAATGTGGCAAGTTAATCATGATAAGAACTGTTTTTTTTTTCCAATTTTCCTAATTATTATCTTTCTTTGTTTCATATGCCAATTTTTGTAGTTAAGGAAATAGAAAAGATAATGTGAAATTTTTTATGGGGATCTTCAGCTACAATTAGAAAGAAAGAAAATTATGGCATGGGATAAGGTTACACTTCTTAAATCTAGAGGTGGGGTAGGCATAAAATAGATCATGCTTGTTAACAAGGCCATTCACTTCAAGTATATCTGGAGATAATAAATAACAAGTTTGGTGGAGGAAAATTATTTAGCAGAAGTTTGGAGGTAATTCTGAGGCCTTATTTCCTAATTCTTCTAGTAAACATGTTGGTATAGCTTATGGGCTGGAATTTTATAACAAGAATTTAGTTAAGGCAAATATTCCTCTGCAAATAAAATATGGTGCAAGGATAAGCTTTTGGAGAGATTCTTGGACTGATATTCAACCACTTCAATTTATTTATCTTTCTATTTATAAGCTTTCAAAGAAAAAATCTACAATGGTCAAAGAATTAATTTATGTTTGAGAATGCTTGAGTTTTAATTTTCATTAGAAATCTCACTGAACTGGAGCTAGGTGAGGTAATTGAGTTGTTGGAATGTTTTGGGAACCCTAAAGATGTTATTATTGTTGGTGCAGACCAAAGAAAATGGAAGTCTAGTCAAGATTTCTTAGTAGCAAATATGTACAGTTTTCTAGGCATGCATGGTTTTCTGAGGTTCTCTCATGAACAACTCTGGAACCCTAAAATCCCATTGTTGGGTTTCAAATTTGTTTTTTAAGGTGCACCAACTCTTGATTATTTTCTACGGGATGCTAAAGTTCAGTCTTCTTAATTTCTTTTATGCCAGTGTACTGTTAATACCAATAAATACCTTTTAATACAATGAAAATTCACTTTTCAGGTTTGGTCTTATTTCTTAGAGAGTTTTGGTGTTACATGGGTGCATGTTGACAATGTAAGAACCTCTTAGAAAAAGGGGAAGTAAGAAGAATATCAGAGATCAAAGAAGCTATGGAGTTTGCTTCCTTTTGTTGTTTGGTGGAATATCTTGAAGGAAAGGAATGAAAAGTGTTATACTAGAAAGGGCAGGATCATCGAACAAATTATCATTGATCTTAAATATTCTCTTGAAATTGTATTATCAATTATGATGTGTTCTTTTCTTTTATTTTCTTTTTTTACTAGAAGAAAGTAACTCATTAAACTTGAAGGAGTTACAGAGTTTGATGGATAAAGTGACGGCATGTTACTTCCCATCACCTGCAAAAATTTGCATCCTACGGTATTTAGCCGCTTTATCAGCTTGGCCATTGAAGTTTCTACTAACATATTCATTTTTCTAAAAGGAAAAATTACTTAATAGAAAGATTAAATAATCTAAAAGACTATAATTAACACTGCTAATCTGATAGCTAATTTTATTCAAATAAGACATAAATTTCTTTGAATCACTTGTCAAACAGATGCTTGACAGATTCTTACTTTTATCCTATTTAGATGCTTCATAAATCACCAAACATTCTCCTCTTTAGCAAAACTTGCTACTCCAGGAACTGTTTTGTATCCTTTGAAACTTTATATTACATCATTCAGAGCCATACCTAGGCCACACTTGTGAGTATGATTGTCATATGAAGCATCACAATAAATTAAAGAGCATTCAAGTGGTAAACCTGTAATAGTTGGTAATACTATAATATCTTAAGTATAGTCTTCAGTCAGAGAAGATAAAACATGCTCCGAGTTGCTACTAGGATAAAGAGACTCCATAGTAAGTTTAACAACAAATATAGTTGTGTCTAGGTGGTTTAGCCTCTTTCCTTAGAAGGCAGAGAGGCACCTCTTTTTCCCTCTACACTAGGAAGTAGTAAGGATAATACATAGTTTCTCCTTAATGATATTGTTGTCTAGCTACTTATAAATCCAATATTTTATAGAGAAGTAAGTACTAGTATTAGAGAGAATAAGATGACCATAAGGGACAACATACCATATATTTTTAGAAAAATTACAATCAAGAATGATATGTTCAGCAGACTTATGAAATTAGTTACCATACATTGAACAAAAATGATCATGAATGGGGTTTTAAAAAATGTTTTTGGTTTTCGAAGGGAGTATATTTTCAATATACTTCCACAAAAAAAGGTGCACTTCAAGAAGACATCCTATTTCCAAAGAAGCTTATAAACATGACTATCTTGCTGATCATTTGAGTTATTAGGGAATTCCCTGACAACAACCTGTAAGCAAACTGTACCGTAAAACCTCCATTTTTGCTATGCGGACAAATAAGCTTGTCTTCACCAGAAATGGGAATCCTAGTATTGAGAATTTTGTGACTATTATCAGGAGTGAAATAGGATTGGACAAGGTCAACATTCCAATTATTAATGTCCTGGTCAATAAAGGAAGCTACATATAGGTTAGGATTATGGTATGCAATGAAACTTGGATGAGAAACATAAAAGATCCAATTATCAGAAAAAACCTTGATATTAACCCATTCTTGATTTCCCTAAAACATGATGAAATTGAGACTTTTATTAATGTTTTTCTAAAAAGAAGACGAGTCTTTTGGTTTCTTATAATGCATGGGATGAAATTTTTTAAAGTATTTACACATAAAAATAGAAACCCAAAGCTCATTAGGTAAATGTATGAGATTCCATGAAGATTTCGTAAGAAGTGCAATATTAAAATAAATAAATAAAGGTTTCTAAAACCTAAACCACCCTTCATTTTATGGGAGCAAACATTGCCCATTTTTTTAGATAAACACCACCCTGAGTGTTTTTCCCCGACCAGAAATCCTTTTGGGATCTTTTCATTTTATTTATAATTGTATCTGGTAATAAAATGGAGTTCATGTTGTATATATGAGAGGATTTTAAGACATGATTAACCATAAAAGATCTACCTGCTAGGTAAGTTGCTTCATATTCCACTTAGCAACTCTCTTTTCAAAATGATTAATAAGATGAACAAAAGTATCACTTTTGTTTCTAATTACAAAAGTGGAGTGCCTAAGTACTTGTCATTTAAATCAATTTTCTTCGCATTCAGACTCCTAATGAGAGACACATAATGATTTAGATGCACATTTTTAGAGAAAAAACATCCAAATTTTTGGAAATTGATTACTTAGCCACAAATGAGACTAAAATCTTTAATTAGTGACATAATATTTTTCAACTTCATTATGAGAGGCCTTGGAGAGAATCAAGCAGTCATCAACAAATAACAAGTGAGAAATGCTAGGTGCCTCCTTACTCATTTTCACACCATGAATAAGGTGATTTAGTTCAGCATGAGACAAGTTTCTAGAAGAAAACCTCCATACATAAAATAAATAAGTAGGGAGTGAGAGGATCTCCCTGTCTCAAGCCTCTAGTAGGGTTATAAGTAGGACAGGGGAATCCTTTGTTTTATTTGATACTATGTCTAACTAGCAGACAAAAACGGAAAAAACAACTACTCTATTTTAACCAATCGAGGGTAAAAACAACCTTGATTATTAGAGGATACTAATCTAATAATGTTTAGCGGAGGAACACATATCCACTCCCCTTCTAGAGCTTTCTTAGAGGCCTTTTTAGCCATTGTATCAGCAACAAAATTGCTCTCCTTATATTGGTGAGAAATTACCGAAAAAAACTTTTATTTCACTTTTAATGTCTTGGATTCGATTATTCAGGTACAAAGGGTAGTTTCCTTCTTCGTTGCAAAGTTGAAGTATGTGAGCAGAGTCACAACCAACCTCAGGATTAGGGATTCCCAACTTTGCAGCCAGCAAGAGCCCATCCCTGACCACCCAAACTTCGGCAACATTGTTATCGTTCTTGAATATATGCTTTCAAAAGCAAGCCACAAAAGCACCATCTTCATTTATGATAATACCTCCAATTCCTTCACAAACACCATCCAAAAAAGCACCATCATTATTTAATTTGTAATAACCAGATCTTGGATGGTTCCATATGATTAAAATTTCTTTTCTGACAACATTGCTTCCAGCACCACATTGAAAAGCAAAGTTATATTATCTAGCTCTTCTTACGGCCTAGGCTAAAATACTATGAGCATCAAATTTGGTTCCTTCGTGAGACTTCATGTTCCTGCCAATCCAAATATCTAAAAAACAAAAGGGATACTAGTGCTCCATTTAGTCCTGCCAATATAAATATTATGAGAACAAATATTTTTAAGAAAAGATGGGCCAGTAACATCCAATTCAAAGGTAATACTAGTCCATCCACTGAGTTTATCCTAGATAGGCATTACCTCAACACAATTGAAGAAAATATGGTGGATAGTTTTAAAATTATTGTTGCAAAGACTATAACCAGGGAGAGAGCTAATACCCTTCTTATATAAAGATTCATTAAGATTTTACCTTGGTAAAGAAATCTTAGTTTTTTGAGGGCATCTTAACCTCCAAAGGGTTTTCCAATCACCAAAGACAATATGACAATGATTTGTTTGACACAAGGTGGTTATATGCTTCCTTGACAGTAACAACACCACTCTTACCTGCACTCCAAGCAATAACATCAGACCTATTAAACATGGATTACTTTAATAGTTTCAGCAACATGGGAGTTGATAAACCCCTCAACAGCCTCTAGATTCCAACACTTTTCTACAATCCATAATATCTTTAACCTTTAGGTTATGCAGATCCTCGTAATTAACATTAACTAAAGCAGAAAGAGGTAAATCACTAACCCAAGGATTTTTCCAAAGATTAGTATTATTACTATCACCAATGCTCCATCTAAGGCTATACTTAGTGGTATCATTTCCTTTGATAATACTTCTTCAGCAAACCGAATTACCATTCTTACTGGCTAGACCAGAAATCACCCTCTTTGAAGTATTTAGATTTGAGTAACTTAAACATGTCATAATCCTCCAAGACATCTTAGAAATAAGGGATAAATTACTAAGTTCTAAGTTTTTTAAATCTAAACCACCTCTATCCAAGGGACAACAAAGTTTAAACCATTTAATATTATACATATCATCTGTCGCAAAACTATGAACTGAAGCTATAGATTTCTTTTTTATCTTTATCACCTTCTCGCAATTTTTTTTTCCATATATCTATCAATTCTAGAAGTCAGATCCTTAGGTTATTTCATCATGGACATTAAATGGTTTGAGAGAGGATCCAACACAACTCTAACAAGAGTTATCCTACCTGCTATATTGAGGTTTCTAGATTTCAATCATTGCATTCTATTAGCCATTTTTTTCTACATTTCTATGAAAGTATTTTCACCCTTTCTACCCCATTGGAAAGGAATACGAAGATACTTATCTGGACTAGTAGCCACTTATACATTTAAGGCTCTTGACATGCCTTTGATGAAACTTCTAATAAGTTTACTAGAGCCTAACAAGGTAGATTTAGACTAACTAATCACTTGACCAGTCCATCTAATGAACTTATCCAAGATATTCCTTAAATTACAAGCATTCTTATAATTTGTCTTAAGAAAATTTATATTGTCATCTGCATAGCGAGAATGAGTATAGTAGGAGCACCTCTAGCTACTACAAAACCATAAAAATCCTTAATAACAATACCTTTATGAATTAATCAACAGAGAGCTTCGAGGCAAATAATGTAAATATAGGGAGATAAAGATCTCCATGTCTTACACCATTAGTAGGAGCAAATGACATACTGGGAGAGCCATTAATCAAAACTTAAAAGGAAATAAACTTGATACGCAACATGATCCGCTAACAAGTTTAAATGAGAAACCAACACAAGTTAAAACTTTTTCAATAAGATGTCAACTTAACCGGTCATTAGCCTTATCTATATCCAACTTTAGTTCCTTCCACCCTTTCTTACCTTTTTTATTCTGGAGATTCATTAATAGAATAGAAATACTTGTAGTGATGATATATTAAAAATTTAAATCACATCAGGGGTCCGAAAATTCCAAACCCTTAAAAACATCAATCATGGATAACCACTCAATTCAGATATATTCAGGGATTACTTTTTGTCTAATTTTTTTTGTAATTTGGGTGTTGTTTTGAGCAGTTCCTATTTTGTAATCTTTTCGCCACAATTTTGCCGACTTTTTCTAAATAAAATTTTATCCTTTGCTTGTTAAAAATAATTTGTTATCAACCAACCGGTCATTATTGAATCGAACTATCCTAATTACTAGTAATTCATATGCTGGATTTAGCATTCCATGAAATCAACGATTCTACGTTGCCTCAACTGACATTGGTCCACCAAAATCAGGCGATAGCTAATTTAAGAATCCAAAAGTACAGGAGATGAATTAATAAAATTGATCAAAAAAACAAAAATATCAGAGACGAAATCTGGAATACAAAACCCTATTGGTTGATATTCATTGACGTGGCTTCTTTCGACAACTGATTATTATCTTATCTTCTCCTGCTCTTCCATGACAATAATTATATATCCAAAATGAGACCATCATTTTTAAACTTATTAGCTATTGTAGTCCCATATTCTCCAACAATAACAAAAATCACTCAACTCAATAAATATCATCTAAAAGTTTACACATTTTCTGGTAGAACCCGATTGTTTTCTTCTTCTTTGTTTCGTTTTTCTAGAAATGGCTCTTCAGGCAACCTCTATCCTTCCATCCAGTCTTTCCATCCACAAGGAGGTCTGTTTTTAATGAAACCATATCATTTTTCTGCTACTTGTTTAAATCATTTGATTTCTGTTTATGTTATTTTGTCTTCATGTTTTGTCTAAAACCATAAACTGTGTTGTGGTAATTACATGTTATTATGTTCATTGCTGCAGGGTAAATCAAATTTGTCAGGGAAGGATACTAGTTTCTATGGAGTTTCTTTTGCTGAACTCAGTCCTCTAGTCATAAGAAACAAGGTATAAATACGAATTAGTAAGTTAAGCAGCTGTATTTTCTACTTTATGAATTTACAATGACCAAAAAGAGCTTAGCATTATCTTTTTCCACAAATATATACATTTTTTTATTTTTTTATTTTTTGAAGCATAAATATATATATTTATTCCGTTAAAATGTTTATTTAAGGTACTATGATTGCAATACCTTCTTGAACCGAAATGGCTACATAGTATAAAATCTGATTTTTGGTGATGAAATTTCTTTAAAATGTGAGAGAACTTTTAAGAGTTGTTAAATAATTCACTTATGGTAAATGCCAACGTTAAATTTCCAAATATGTTGATTTTCGTTGAGACTGATTTACATAAAATAAGGTCATTCTCCTCAAAACTTGGATTCCAGTGAGTATTATGAGTCTTAAAATTAAAATGAATTTGGAGTATCATTTTAAACACGTTAATTGTAACCTTAACTGATTTCAGTCTTTAAAAGAATCTGGCTTCATTATTGAATTATTCATGATTTAAATGAACTAAAAATGTGCAGAGAGAATTGAAGAGCCAAAGGTTATCAGTTGGGCAAATCAGAGCTCAGACAGCAGCAACATCTCCAGGGGTAAATCAATCTACCCAAGGAAAGAAAACTCTGAGGAAAGGAAATGTGATAATAACCGGAGCTTCATCAGGACTAGGTTTAGCCACAGCTAAAGCCCTGGCTGATACAGGAAAATGGCATGTTATTATGGCTTGTAGAGATTTCCTTAAGGCTCAAAGAGCAGCTAAATCAGCTGGAATTGACAAAGAGAATTTCACTGTTATGCACCTCGACCTCTCTTCTCTTGATAGTGTCAGACAGTTTGTTGACAACTTCAAGCGGTCAGGTAAACCGCTTGATGTGTTAGTTTGTAATGCTGCTGTTTATCAGCCAACAGCCAAGGAACCATCATTCACTGCTGACGGATTTGAACTTAGTGTTGGCACTAACCACTTAGGGCACTTTCTCCTTGCTCGGTTACTCCTCGATGACTTGAAAACTTCTGATTACCCATCTAAGCGGCTCATCATCGTAGGCTCAATAACAGGTAGAAAATATCATGTGTAGTTTTTTTATTTTAAGATTAAGGCATAATATGTGCCCAAAGAAATGACTGGAATTTTGCTTGGTTCAAGGGAATACAAACACATTGGCCGGGAATGTGCCTCCAAAGGCGAACCTTGGTGATCTAAGAGGTATGGCAGGAGGACTGAGTGGGACCAACAGTTCAGTGATGATCGATGGAGGCGAATTTGATGGTGCTAAAGCCTACAAGGATAGCAAAGTATGCAACATGCTCACCATGCAGGAGTTTCACAGGCGTTATCACGAGGAGACCGGGATTACATTTGCATCACTTTACCCAGGTTGCATTGCCACGACTGGTTTGTTTAGGGAGCACATTCCTTTGTTCAGATTACTTTTCCCACCCTTCCAGAAGTACATCACAAAGGGTTATGTATCTGAAGAAGAGTCTGGCAAAAGGCTTGCACAGGTAAGAAAAGAATGGAAAACAATAAAGATATTATGGAATAAAATGTTTATTTGCCTGAACTTATGATAGTTGACAATTCTTTCAGGTGGTAGGAGAACCAAGCTTGACGAAATCAGGTGTATACTGGAGCTGGAATAAGACTTCAGCTACTTTCGAGAATCAGTTATCTGAAGAAGCTAGCGATGTTGAGAAGGCCCGAAAACTGTGGGAGGTCAGCGAAAAGCTAGTCGGCTTGGCCTAAGAGAAGCATGTCATTGAAGTTGACAACATCGGTCTTTGTAATGGGCCAGGAATGACATCATCGATCTCTTTGTAAACGGGAATAGGAATAACACAGCCAATTTGTAGGTTTTTTGTATGCAATTTTCACATGTAAACTAGAACAAATTTGAGTTGGATCAAGGCAATAGAATGGCTTTCTAAATCTAATGCCTCCTTGCTCCCTTTAGAATCTAATGCCTCCTCTATACTGCAGCAATTTAACATGTGACATTAGTGTAAATCACCAACAATGCCATGATAAAGGGTTGAGGTGCTCAAAGCAATG
This sequence comes from Papaver californicum, assembly GCA_023531435.1. Taxonomy (NCBI): domain Eukaryota; kingdom Viridiplantae; phylum Streptophyta; class Magnoliopsida; order Ranunculales; family Papaveraceae; genus Papaver; species Papaver californicum. The sequence goes on along the minus strand of JAJJMC010027962.1, from coordinate 3,713,879 downwards.
TCTGAAAAAACACGTTTGGGCACGGTCACAGGTTATGACTGCAACAGTTTTTCAAAAAAAAGAATTACAATTTTGCGTTTTACAAAAAAAAGCTCGACAAAACAGTGATAACGGTCAACGAGAAAAATGGTTGCTATTATCTATTTAACACTATAAAATAGAGTTGTCAGAGGCCTATACGGTCACGGCACTTGTTTTCAAAACAAGTCTTTTAAAAACCACCTTTTTTCTGAAGAGTATTGAACCCCTAACCTTTTTTTATGTCAAAACTAGATTTATACCCATGCTATATATCATTTTAATTTTTTACTTTCCTAAAACTCTAAAAAGTTATTTAGTTTAAAAAAATAATAATAACTAATTTTATTGTTAAATTCTTTTTATATTTGATGAATAACTAACTATGTCATACTTTTTTTAATTATAATTTATTTAGCACAAGACTTCTGCCTACTCAATCATAATTTTAATATTAATTATAATTGCTCATGTATAAGCAAATCTTCTCATTATCAGCAAGGTCATTTTATTTTGCACACCACTTGTAATTTTGTTTTGCACACCCATTTTTCTTTTTACTATAAAGATTAAAATAACCCTTGACAAAAATAAAGGTGTACTAATCATAGTCAAAATTATTTTGACTTCAACAAGTGGTAAATAGGAAAAATAAAAATTAAAAAGTAGATTCATTTTGGAAATTGTGGTGGAAATAAGAAATAGAAAAAAAAATGGGGATAGGAAATAGGGAAAACCTTTTTGTATACTAGGAATTACTACATAATCCATTCTACACAACCCATTTACTGTGTAATCCACCCATCTAACGTGTTTTAACCGCTAGTCCGAAAACTTGCTTTTGGACTAATTTTCTGAATCGCTGGTCCAACTCACGTGTAAGTAATGAAATATACATTTTAAATATTTCATATTTACCCTTTCTATAACGAACATATAAATGGAGTTGAAATCAAATCTTCCAAAATTTTATTTCCATTTTTTCTTCAGCTCACAGATCCGATTTTCTCTCTCTGCTTCAGTTGGTGTTTTTCAGTTTTAGGGTTTCGATATCAAATCTCCAGGTATTTTTCTGTAATCTTATTCTCTGATCTTTCATTTTTGTTATGCTTTGTTCTGTTTTTGTTTTTTTTCAACTGAAATCATGATAATCAACTTGATTTCATGATTTTGTTTGTTTTCTTACACTGAAATCCTGATGATTACGATTTCTATGATGTACATTTTGTTGAATTCCATGATCGATCTCGTTTTTGTTCATGCTTTAGTTTTTCTTTTGATTTTTGAAACTGATTTTTGTAATCGTTCTATTTTGTTCATTAGATCGTCGTATTCAGTTTATTTACATGTCGTTTGATAATAGGTTTTATTTGGTTTTCTTTTATTTTTTCAGGAAATCATGATTTTTGTTCTTTCTTCTGTATGTTTTGAATGATTCTTCAATACATATGAATACGTACTGTTTTTCTAAACTTTTTGATATATACTATTTTTATAGCATGCTATTTTTGTTATATATATTGTATGGTATACCATTTTTGAATCAGTACATATTTGTTTACACTGCATGCAATATGCTTTTATTTGTTTGTTATGTGTGAATTTATAATGTGTGATACTTCTAAAATAGTACATATTATGTTGTACTGTAGATTTAGTTTTCCTATCATCTTAAAATATATGTTTGATTTTGTGTTTGTGTTATTTTATTTGGATCACATTTTTTCAGGTTTAACATGTCAGGTGTTGGTTCTAATCCAAATACCTTTTGCTACTCTCATGTATACCACAAGCAACACCATATTGCATATTTGGTTACGCTATCTTTGACTTTGGAAGATTTGAAGTTTACTATTTGTAATGCATAGAACTGGTTGACTCCATCCACTATTGTTGTTAATTATGTTGAAAATGGAGTGAAAGTCCCTGTCCTTGCTGATGTATCTCTTCAAGGGATTGTTGCATTACATTTTACGAAGAATTCAGATTTCTTTGAGTTGCATGTTGATGTTGTTTTATCTGGTGCATCTAGTTCTTTGAGAAGTGTTGATTTTGACAACAGTGCTGAGTTGGTTTTGAGTGCTAGGAACAATTATTTGAAAGATTGTAAAGATGTTGCAAGTGTTGTTTTTTCTGATGGTTGAGAGAATGTTTTTGAAGATAAAAACCATCTCTTCCATGGTGGTGTTGAAGCTGTTCGGTTAGCATGTGAGCATGTGAGAAAATATTGTTTGAGGACTGGATATAAGGTTAAAAAATTGAAGAATGACCTTGAGAGATTCACAGTGAGATGCAGCAATGACTGTTGCTCTTGGATGCTTCATGCGGTTGCCATGAATGGGTCTTTGGATGTGTTTAAGATAAAAGATTACGTGGGTAGGCACACTTGTGGTGATGGTTATAGGTTGAGGAGTCCAACTGTTTCGAGGAAGCTTGTAAATCATTTAGTTCATGAGCGTGTCAAGCACAACCCTCTCATAAAGCCGCAAGAGATTATGGATTATATTAAAGTTGGTGGAGGGATCAACATCGAGTATCACCACGCATATCATGCATTAGACTTATCGCATCAAATGATTTTTAGTGACGATGTAAAGTCATACACTGATCTTGCTTGGTGGGGTCACTGTTGTTTGGGAAACCAACCCAGGGTCTTATATTGATTTTGATTTCAACAACGCAACAAAGAGATTCAACAGACTTTTTATTTGCTTTGGAGCTTGTAGAGAGGCTTATAAACTTTATCGTCCAATGATCTTTTGTGATGCGATATTTCTTACGGGAGGTTTAAAGGAGGTCTAATGGCTGCGACATGTCTTAACGGCAATCAAGGTAACTTTTTTATATGGTACATATTTTGATATGTAACTGTTTTTTATGTACCAATACAAAGATAATTTTATGTATGATGTGTACTTTAGGATCATACATATCATACATAAAGTATATTGATATAAACTGTAGGTACAACATAATTTGAAGGTGCAGACATGATGTACATATTGATATGGGCTTTTATATTTTTTTTCCAGGTTTTTATCCTTTTGCATATGCATTAGTTCCTGGCGAAGATAATGATAATTGACATTGGTTTATGGACAATCTTAAAAAAGTTGTGGACCATCGTCGCATCACATTTTTGACTGACCGAGGTGAAGGTTTGTTGAATGCAATTCCTGAAGTTTTCCCTGATTCTTACTTGAAAAAAAACTTACTCATCTGTAAGTCTGATGAAAAATATAAAGAAGTTCTTTCCCCAAGGTTAGTTTTTTAGGTAACATGCTCTTTTGATGTGATATATCCACTAAACTAGTTTCTTACGGGTACTGGAGAAAACATATCAAATATGTATTGTGCAGATTATCTTCTTAGGTTGTGTAGGGAAAATATCAATATGTATTGTGCAAATTATATTCTTTTTTGTTTGTGTAGGGCAACTATCAATATATATTGCGTAAATAATAAGCTTGGTTTCCTGTGTGCAGGTCTCATATGGTAGATCTACAGCAAAAGAGTTGTACTTTCCAAAGATGGCACATGTATGGTTTTCCATTCTCTCATGCTACTGCATCTATTGTTGCATCTGGGGGAAAGTTCCTTGATTATATCGACGAATACTTCAAAGTTAGCTGTTATCGCCAGCTATATTCAATCGCTATTAGACCTGTTCCTAATCACAACAAGTAAGTTTTTAAGCAGTACATATTGATTTTTTTTATGGTAGTATCATACATGAGAATGGTCTTAAGCAGTACATATAAACCATAAACTAGAACTAGCATAGTACATATTGATATTTAGTGTAACATACATCAACAAAAACTGCACAAGTATAATAGATTTTTCTTATTTATGTTTTTCAATATACCACAGGCCTGATGAGTATACCGCAGAAGATAGTATTCTGCCACCAATAGTAGTTAAGGCTCCTCCAGAAGAAGAAAAAAGAACCGCATCAAGAGTGCATGGGAGAGGAGCAAAAATCTTGTTACATGTTCAAATTGTAAATTGAAATCTCATCACAACAAGGCTACATGCAATGTTATCCGTCAGTACCAATATACGGATGAGAATTAATTTCATTACAGTTTTTTTTAGTACATTTGGGATTTAAATTCTTTTAGAAGATACTTGTCGTATTTTTTTAGGTTTCTTTTTTCAGAACTTGTTTGTGTGTCAACTGAATTATGTTCTTAATGACAGAACAAGAATTTGATGATATAAATCTTATATTCTGCTCCATCTTAAAAGATGTATGAACATGTGGTTGAATGTCATTCACTATATACGGGGGTCGAGGGGGAAACGCCCCCTCGTTGTTAGTGATTTTTATTCCCAATACATTTTTCTTTTATTTAGTAATCTTGTAGTTGTTATAAAAACACAAAAAAATGCACATAAACAAAGCAATTTTCTAATTTCTTATCAATATGTACTTCCTAGCACATATCAATATGTTCTGCCTTTCTATATAACTCTAAAATTAAATAGAAACCTAACAATGCTAATAAAGATCATCACATATATATATAAAAACATAATAAGATCTTGATATAAACATAATAAGTAAAAACCAAGTTCAATAAGTAAACACAATAAGAAAGTTACTGAAGTACATATCCATATATACTCTGCAGGTAAACATGTATTTTCATTTGAAGGGGTCCCAACTGATTTCAGGCGGAGTGGCTGTCAACAACCTGCATGCTAACTTGATTCTTTTTTTTTGAATCTTCTTCATCAATTGTTCGTCATCTCCCAAACTTTTTCCATCACGATCAATCTTTGATCTTCTCTTGATAAAATGCATTACATATGAAAGGAAATCTGGCAAGATTCCTTGTTGTGGACACCCATAGTCAGTCAACCTTACGTTGCTCACCATCTTTCTTTGATTCTCATCCAAGAACTGATTGATTGGATTGAACAAGTATTCATATATTTTTTTGGCATCTCATAACAATGATCCCTGAATGCTACAGATGAGTTGTAATGGATGAATTTCTGGGTTTCAAACTCAAACTCGACCAGTGTCCAATGCTTGTTGCCATGGAACATGGGTACAGGGATCTTCTCGGTGTTGTTGCTCATTTTCAAGATTGGCATAATAATAGCAGTCACTTCTTCTCCCTGTAAAGTCTCTGGTTTATCGACATGATACTGAAAATTGGAAACGTTTAACAGGTTATTTCACAAATTATATATCAATATGTAATTTTTTCATATCCAATGTTCAAATATAAAAGAAGAAAACAATACATACCCAAGCAGCTGGATCCAGGTGCAACACCTTTAAGTATTTTCTTTCTTCCTCAGGATTTGCTTGGTCCTCTTTAGACGCCACTTGAAGCTTATAGTGAGCGTAGTTGAGAAGATCTTGCTCTATTGCTTTATTGAAGATCAAATCTTCCATTGTATCCCTGCTGACACAGATACCACCTCCGTTCTGTACTATCCAAGCAACCGAGCTGCACATTTATAACAAAAACACATGTTGAGGTAAGTTTTTTTGATATATACCGCAAAACTTACTTGACTTAAAATTAAAATGAAAGGTATAAGGTACTTACATTCTCTTTCACTTCTCAAAGTATGTAAGTAGAATCGTTATTTGTTCATCTGTCATCTACTCATAGAGTGGTGACTTGTCAAGATCCATGAACTTCATACGAGGTTTCTGAGCTTTACGAGCTTTATTGTTCTCTCATGTCTTTATTTTTTTTTTCGTTGCTCAGTTTTCGACTTCTTCTTTTCAGAAAACATACTTCCACTATCAAATAATGGATTTGTCTTCTTTGCTGGATTCACACAGTTACTCGCATGCTAGCTTGTTCTCTAGTTGGTACTGACTTCTTTGCAACAACCTTTGGTTTTGCTTTCTCTTTGGCAACAGTCATCTTGGAAAGTTTGGTTGCTAGTGGCATGTCGTTTGACGTTTGGGTGGTTGTAACTTAATGTTCCTGCATTTTTGAATCCCGATTTTCAGTATTATATTTGAATCATATTTTTTCAAACAAAGACAAGAAAGGTAAATTACCACAAGTAGAAGATATAACTCTGGGTCATTTTCCTACTCATGTGTGACTTGATTTGCATTCTTCTCAGGTGTAAGTTGGTTCGGCTCAGCTGTAACTTGTCGAACTTCTACACGTCACAAATCATTTCCAAATAAATTATCAAAAAAAAATTGAATGTCAATCCCAAACAGAGTATGGCTTGAAACACTACCATTATCTTGGCTGAGAGATGTATATTCTTCATCATAAACTCCCTTGCTGGAAATGGCTAAGTTCAAAAATTCTTCAAATGTGACCTTTCCAATGTCTTCCATCTTAGCCATCTCAGTAAACAAAGGTACTTTTATGTCCACGAAGCTGTCGATCAAGGTTTCAAAGTCTTGTTCATCAGGTTCTGCGACATCCCTTTAATAGTTTCAATACTCTGGTTTATAGCTTCAATCACCTTTTTCACTGCTTCTTGTTGAAGTCCAGGTAAATCATCCTGCAACCATAAAGTTTTTTTCATGATAGTTAAATACATATTGATATATACAATTATATGACAATGATAAAACACATTTGTAATCAAGTACATATTGATATTTATAGTTATATTGATAAACACATTTGTAATAAAGAGTGAAACAAGCCAGCATTACTTACATGTGTGTTACTTTTCTCTTGCATCTCTTTGACCTCTTTCTCCAAGTCAGATTTAGCCCATGTTTTAATAACATTAACATCAACACTACAAAACTTGTGAACCAAAGGTGGTGTTGACAATGCAACATTAAATGGTACCCTTTTGACGGTGGTGTCACTCAAAATATTTGTTCATCTTCTGTTGGAATCTGAACAGTTGGCACTTCTTCTCCCAAAACTGCTTCATCTTCTGTTATGTTTTCACAAAGATGATTTGTTGGAGTAGTAGGAGATGGGAATTCTCCTGTTGGGTCAGTACCCAAATGAGTGGGACTCCCATCAATCGAGTCTCGAAACTCTTCTTCATTTTCAGGCTGCAAGGGAGAAGATTTCATGTATATGTCATTCAATATTTGCAGAAGCTTTGATGCATCAAGCGGTCCATCCCCATGCTGCATGGTGTTCGCTTCACCCCATTTTTCAAAGATTGTCTTTGTCAATTCTTCATATCTTGCTTTCCAATTATCTTCCTCCATTGTATTCCCTGCAGTTTCTTCTTTATCTTCTACCTTTTCAGCTTCACTCTCCTCTTCTACAAGTCTTCTTGTAATTCTATTCAGAATTTTCTTTTCTTGATTGGTGTATTTAACCTTGAAATTTTCATTAAACTGTACGAAAACAACAAAATATGTACTCAGAAATATGTACTATAAAAACAAGTTTCTTCACGAGGTACATATCAATATATATTGTAGGATAACAAACATCATACATTCAATACATATCATTATATACTGTAGGATAACAAACATCATAAATGCAGTAAATAAGTATATATTTTTCTTACCTCATATTCAGTTGTATCAAAGTCTTTTTGGAGTGCAACACATAACTTTGTCAGATTCCATTTGACAGCTCTCGGAACAAACTTTTTTTTCCGGAATCGTCTTTATTTCCTCCGGTTCCAGCAAATATGTATGCTCTGCATACCAAATCTGTTTTGGAAAAAAGAATCACCAAAACAAAGTTAAAAGTAAATCATGATTTTCATTGAGTAAACTACTAAAAAGATTTTTTGTACGTATTCTTACCAATAAATAGTTCAGACATCCGGTAGTATTCTCGACTGCATTTACATTGTCATTTAGTGACTTTTCTAGGTAAGAATGTATCAAATCTGGCCATGACACATTCTTTGCAGCCTCGAGATCCTCCACAAGACCAATGTACTTTTCAGTCAACGCATTTGCATCTTTTGTTGTGAAAAACAACGTGATACACATGAATAGGCATATAAGCCTTACAAGGTCTTCATCATCTCTCACTTCTTCACTTTTTTCCTCACTCCCTTCTTCAATATCTTCTTCACTTTCTTCTTGTTCATTTTCTTCATCACTCCCACTTTCTTCAGGTTCTTCATCACTTTGCTTTTCTTCAGATTCTTCAACTTTTTCATTTGTTTTCTTCTTAGTTGTTGGTTTTTTTCTTAAAGGTTTCAAGACTTCTTCCTGTATCCTCACTCTATTTACCTTTTTGGTCTTTTCTACATCACCAAAGAACCTTTGAAAGAAAGCATTGTTTCGATATCCACCCCTTGATGTCAGCATCATATCTTCATGTTGTCTTTTTTCTTCTCTTGGCATTCCAAAGATAACAGGTACTTCTTCAGGAGTGGATGTCAGAATATGTGAAACTCCATGCCTTTGGAACTCAAATGTGAGCTCATTCACAACTTCACTTCTCTTATAACACTGTATTAGATTGGTCACCGCAGTTTCATTCTTCATCAAGTGATCTACACCAAGATTTGTGTACCAGAACATCAAAAAAAGGTTCTCATATGATTGCTCACCAATGATCCGCAACTAAGTTTCACTCAACTCAAGCTTTTCAGCCTTGATTGCTTTAACAAGTGAGAAAATCCCCATGAAACCACTTCTGTAGATTTTCCTAGCAGGTGCAGGTGCTTTTGTCTTCTTTGTGGTTTTCTTCACACCACCTATATAATGAACATACTGTCAATAACCCTACAATATATCAATATGTACTATAATGTAGAACAAAGTATATATTTTGATATGTTGATATTTATCTTCTATATCATGAACAAAGTATACATTGATATGTGATGCGTCGGAAAACCGACTTTGTTTTACCGCAAGCGCACAATGTCGAAAGATGTAGACAAGAGCAAATACGGTTCGTTCCCACGAGGAGTTTGTATTAAAATATTTTTTTAGGTTTTTTTTTATAAAGAATTAAATTAACTAATGAATTGAAATTATTTAATAAGTTTTAAAAACAGTACGAGAAAAATGTTAAGGTTCCGGTAATCCGTTGTAGGTCAGGGTTTAATTGTGTTCGTCACATAGGGTCTCAATTTTACTCATGTACATTATCAAATCTAGCTACTAATACACGGAAGATTTTTAATTAAGCACTAAAGAAAGAATTTTCGAAAAGAATTGTTTGTCCTCAACCTAAGGTAGAATCTGGAAAGTACTAAGTATACGGGGCATAAAAAGTCAAAGATTATTCATAAACGATTTAATACGAGGTTTCAACGAGTCCTTCTACTAATCAAACAATGAACTATACGTGGCATAGAACATGAAAAATCATCGAGACGGTAAAACGTTGAGAGAGAGACAAATTAATAATATTTAGTTCATACAGTTAAAAACCCTAGTTTCGAAACACAAATAAAAATCATCTCTACAAGTTCATCTTTTCGCCCTAACAAGGGAATTAGCCCAACATGGCTTTCTCAAAAGCCATACAAATTAATAATAAAATAAATACAAACTAACCCTTGTTCCAGCTTCTCTAATTTTCTGCCCGTAAAGCTTCTGTATCCGGAGGTATTTTCTTCTCTGTGAAAAGTTATTGTTTTTTAAATTGTATCTAGGCTTCCCTTTATATAGGCTTTGGTAACCTCCTCTTGATCCTCATCCAACTAGGAAACCTAGTCTCATTAAACTTTTCCACTTCCTTTTAATTCCTTGTCCAATTAGGAGACTTAACCTCCTCAAAAACCAACAAAAACCCTATTTTTCACGTCAAATGCGAGTCCAAAACGCTTCCCTTATATCTCTTCCCGCGCAGGCCCAACAGATACCAAATTCAAGTTGGTTTCACGGTTTTGCTCATAACTTCTTCATACGAACACAGAATGACCTCATTCTTTTTGCATTGCATTCGTAATTTAATTTTCTAAAAGATGGAGGGTATAAATCCTGGACTAGACTGAGTTACACTGGGTCTTTAGAAATTCTTCTCTTGTAAAGCTCCATTTCAGAGATGTAACCTGATAAAACACACAAACTAGAAAAGTAATAATAAAACACGGTAATTCACACAAAATCTAGCAAATAAGAATAAGGAAATGATACTTAAAATATATAAATTATGCACTTATCAAATTCCCTCACACTTGCCTTTTGCTAGTCCTCGAGCAAACTACAAATTTAAACTAATCTAAAATACAACTCCCTTTCGTTGAGGAAACGGTTACACTTAGCATGTGTAACAAGCCTTTAAACCCCTAGGTGTCCCTTGTGGACGAGTTTTGTCTCGTGAGGGTTTACTAGAGATTTACCCACAAAACCTACTCCAATTTTTAAGTATTCCAAATCACTTGCATCCAAAGAGCTACGATGACATAAAGTTTCTGAATACTAACAATAAGAAGTTAGGAGTATAAAGAACATTATTCTCATGCTTAACTCTTGAGTTAGGAGAAAACCACCATGTAAAAGGATCTAGGTTCGAGAGTGACCAAATATTTCTGCCTCACCAATAGGGTTTTATGAATTTGACACTCAAAGGACACACTTTATGGTTCACACATGTGTGCAGGCAGGAATGAAGATAGAAATCCTACACACGTTAAATGGTAGGAAGGAAAGGTAACCTTCCGAATCATATGGAGATGTTATCCCATAGAAAGTGGGACGAAAAAGAACCCCTTTTTATTTTTCTAGTGATCTCTAATAAAGGAAATCAACCACTATGCAAGGATGGGAATGCTTACTTACCTACTCATCCGATCGGCAATCAACACCACTCTCACAGCATCCAATAGAAACGTCTTCGGTCTTCAACTGTAGATGACGAACTCTTGAACTACGTAGAACCTTGAATTTATAACTCATTTCCTCCATTTCTTGTTATTAGAAACTTCTCTATAGATTTCTTCTTCCCCACGGCCTTATTGAAAGAATACAAAAGAAAATCTAAACTAAAGTAATGATAATCGTACTTTTTTTATTTTTATTCTTTTTTTATTCTTTTGCATATTTTTTTACAATATAAACTGAAAAAGAAATGATGAAATTACTAAGACCGTGGGATAAAGACTTTACCACTTGATTCTGAACTTCACTAACTCACATCTTTTGATTTCTTTCGCTTTTGTACATAAGTCTTTAACATGTTAATTGTATTGTTACTTTACTTGAATATGAAATTTGCTCTTTCTTAAACGATTGCTTTTAAACCTTAACTGACTTAAATTTTTTGATATTCTGCTTGTTGATAATATGTTTCTATGGACCTGTTATTGTCGAGAGAATGGTGTTAACTGCAAACAAGACTACAAGATAGAGTTAGCAATTCTGATGGCACTCTCATGATTGATAGAAATAGCACTCAAGAGATCAAAAAGTAGTGCTGAAATTGGTGCGAGGTTAGGTAGCTCATCATTCTACCCGGAATTTGCGCAGATGAAACACTCTAAACGGACAATTTAAGGTTTGGTGCCTCACTCATGGGTATTGAATGATCAACAACTCTAATATTGTATTTTCTACCGGCAGTTTAAGTCCATTTTTGTCAGCTCTAGCCTCTCAACAACTAAGCACTCCGAATATAGTTCTATAATAGTTCTAAGTTCAATTGTTTCGGTTAGAACTCCGTATGTAAACGTAGCAAGAAGTATACTAAGTGACTCTAAAATATCTAAAAGTTGAAGGTTTTCATGCAAATAATTTCGAAAAAGTTGAAAATTTTCTACCTAAAAAGTGTATACTTAAGAACTCTATATGCTTACACTCCCCCACACTTAAACTTTACATTGTCCTCAATGTAAACTAACTCATCCAATGTAAAATCAAGATGGGAAATCCTAAAATGATATAAAACAAGCAATCAAAAACTAAAAAGATAAGGTGAAGGAAACAAATCTGATGGGTTGACTCCCATGAAGCAAATGATAGTATCATACAGCAATAGCCGGAACAACTGTGGGTCATCTAGATCAAATAGTGTTATCACCAGTAAAAGGAAACTGCAACAAGCCAAGAAAAAGAACAAACCGAGCACACCCTTATCTAGTTTTTTGTTTAGTACAACTACTTCTAGCTGTGGTTCAGGTTCAGGCTCGATAAAAGGGTCTAGATAAAATATTTTCATGGGATGGATTTCCTCATAGATAGGATCAACAGGGTCAGGTTGTAGAGTCTGGAATAACTCAAGTAAGCACTTAGAAGCACATAATAATAACCTGAATAATTGTGGATCCTCAAAGTCAATATGATTTGACTCACACAGTTGATTACTATGAAAATGGTCATTCTTAAGCAAATGTGTCGATTCTACTCTCTTAAAGTAATTACGATTAGTCTTAAAACATAATAACTGACACATGTGAAATTCGTACGTTCCCACATATGGAAGAAAACATTTTGGTGGGAAAACAAAGTCAATCTTGGTATTATCGTCTAGGTAAACCACATCGACCATAGGATGGGTTTCTAACAACTGAACTTCTTTCTGGACATTAAGTTCATAAAGTATAGTTTGAAGATGATCTTGCAAAATAGTAGAGTTGCATATGTCAAGTCCCAAGTTAGGGACCTTTCTAAGAGTCAACGGTAAGGTACAGGGAGATTGATAATCACCTCCACACTTAGAATCTTGGGTGTCTCTAGATAGACTAGTCACTATTTCCCTACTTTCTAGATCGCCAGGCGATGGTTTAAGGGTCAATGTCAGAGCTTTCTCGACAGATGGAATGAGTCGAGATTCGGGTAGGACTAAAGATTCAATTCCAGGCTTCCATTTATTAGCGTCTAACAGTGGTGTGGCGTTGACTTCACAAATAACACTTTCATCATCAAAATCAGGCCCAAAGTGCGCTAAACAAGTCTCTACTGGATCATTTATATGGTTCTGCAAGTGAGTTTCATGGACTATTTCACCAATTATGCAAACAGTTTCATGATTAATTGGATCGTTATTATCCTCTTCTAAGTGACCAATAGGAATCTCAGAATTTATATGATTATAAGGTATATCAGTTTGCACACATACTGCCTCTGAGTTATTAAACTCGACAATAGTATCCCCTGTATAAACAGGTTCTTCTAAATCATCATCATCATCTGAATAAATAGGGTTTCTAATCCAAACCTCATCCTTTTGAATAGGCATATCATTATTAATATGATCGTGAGTTGGACAAGATACACTAGATTCAAATGTCATAACAGTATCATCATTCCTATAATCACAAGTGTCAAGTTCATCATCATTCTCAAAACACAAAGGTTCATCGTTCCTAACGGTTTCATTATTAATATCATGAGAATTATATAAATCATAACTCGAATCATTATAAGAAGGACAATCATTTACTTGTTGTAAAAGTTCAGAAAGTATTTGAGAAGATCTTTCAGTTGATTTGGCAATATTATGACAATACCGTTCAATTGATTTTCCCAGGTCGTGACTCCACTGTTCCAACTTAGATGAGAGTGATGCAGATGGTTCACAGTATGATCGATCGTCTCTCTCATACTGTGAATTATATGTGTGTGAATAATAATTGGAATTAGTATAATGTAACTCATAACCTGGGTAAGGTTGGTAATAATCATAACCTTCACAAGGTCCGGAATGATCATACCCATGAAAATAATTCCAATCATTATTTACACACTCTTCTCTCTTAGTTTCCTGATAATAAAAAGGTGTGTATACATATTCCCCAAGTGAAATATTATATGACTCCTCTTTCCCGTCTCTTTTGGAACGATTCCAAAATGCAGTAAAGGAGTCCAAATCATCGGGATCCATAATACCAAGCAAAATTTACCCAATAACTCACCTTGCAAAAGATTTGCGAGAATATCAAATATTTACTTACCTCCCGTGTGTATAATTTATAAACAATCACAAGCAAGGCTGACTCAACCAAATCACCTATTGAATCTAGCAAACAAAAAGCATGATGGCTCCACTTAGATTGTTTCTAGACCATCTTCTATTCTTTCGAAAGCCAACTAGTTACAGTTCCAACAAACCTCTTAGAACGATCCGAATTAGATTAAGTCGAAGAGAAACAGGATAAGCTCTAAGGAGCTTTGATAACCCTGTCTCATTGGCAACTTTTCCCTGGGTTACAAGGCGGCTCTAGTCAACTTAAAATAATCTTCCTGAACTTCGAGTTAGGCTAACAAAGTAACCAATACAGTCCTTTTGAACGAGTTTCCTTTAAGCTCGTTACCCTATCAGTCTCTTTCTAGTCAAAATTTTAAGGTTTAGGTTCGCGTTTGGTAACGTGTTCCTAAAGCGGGCAAGAAGAAAAGGTGATGAAGTCCGAGTCCTTATCTTATATGGCCAGTTCTTGCCCCTTTACTAGAAAAGTAAATCCGTATTCAGGTCCTCAACATATATGCACACGAAGGAATACAGTAAACCCACTTGCAAGGGATTCGTGGGTTGATCGAATCTTACCTCCCGTAACAGACGGGGGATGACCCGTTGAAGCCGACTCAGGCCACTGACTCCTGTGTCAGTGTACGAACCCAAGGGGCCGAGACAATATCGTAATTGTCGTCCTTCCCTATGCAGTTTATATTTAATACTACCCTTCCGTAGGGGATAAAAATAATAATAATGTCCGTAATGTCCAAAACTAAAAGAAAATTACAAAAATAATCAAAAATTTCCTAATACAGTTTTCTAAATTAAATTAACTAATAAAACTCCTAAAAAATAAAAATTAACTATTTGTCTTCTTCTACGTTCGTTCAGCTTTAACTTTACTCCAAGTCTTTTAATTACCAAAATCTTTAGCGCAATTTCTTTTTGTTTCCATTCCCAAAACCTGCAGCAGAAGATAAATATCAAAAAGCGTAAAATCGAACAAAATAATAAAAATCTAAAAATAAAATCTAACCTAAAAAACAATCTAATCGAAAAAAAAAACAACTCCCCGGCAGCGGCGCGAAAAACTTGATGCGTCGGAAAACCGACTTTGTTTTACCGCAAGCGCACAGTGTCGAAAGATGTAGACAAGAGCAAATACGGTTCGTTCCCACGAGGAGTTTGTATTAAAATATTTTTTTAGGTTTTTTTTTATAAAGAATTAAATTTAACTAATGAATTGAAATTATTTAATAAAGTTTTAAAAACAGTACGAGAAAAATGTTAAGGTTCCGGGAATCCGTTGTAGGTCAGGGTTTAATTGTGTTCATCACATAGGGTCTCATTTTACTCATGTACAATATCAAATCTAGCTACTAATACACGAAAGATTTTAAATTAAGCACTGAAGAAAGAATTTTCGAAAAGAATTGTTTGTTCTCAACCTAAAGTAGAATTTCGAAGTACTAAGTATACGGGGCATAAAGAGTCAAAGATTATTCATAAACGATTTAATACGAGGTTTCAACGAGTCCTTTTACTAATCAAACAATGAACTATACGTGGCATAGAACATGAAAAATCATCGAGACGGTAAAACG
>JAJJMC010027962.1:3621093-3698070 GCA_023531435.1 Papaver californicum | reverse complement strand
TATATATTGATATGCACTGATGATTAGAATCAGTACCTTTTTTACCAGAAACAACAACACCCTTCTTCTTCTTCTGTGATGTTGATGGAGAACGAACAACAAAAGATTTTGTAAGAAGAGCTTTCTTCTTATTATTTGTAGATGGAGAATCAACAATAGTTTGTTTCATTTTTTTCTATGTTGATGGAGAATCAACAACTTCATTGTTCTTCTTCTTTTTTGATTTTGGTGGTAGAGAATCTACAGGAGAAGCTTTCTTCTTCTTCTTCGATGGTGGAGATTGAGGAGTATCGTGTTCTTCAATTACTATTTCTTTTATTCTTTTATTGATTTTTCTTTTGGTACCCATTTTAGGTGGATTATATGGCAGTAGTTTCTGACAGTAACTTAGATTTCAGCTGTAGAATGCTCAAAGAAATCTATATTTCAAAGTATGCTACTACAGATTTTGATTTTGTTGTTTGCTCTGGGTTTTTGGATTTGTTTTCAGGTGGTTTCCAAAAATCTTGCCCTAGATTTTCAGGTTTTACCGAAATAAATAAGAGGTCGAGTAGGTGAAACTGAAAATTCCGTTATAAGAAAGTGAGAAGTGCAGGGAGTGGAGGAGGTGGAGTACATGGACGGTTCCACGTGATGGGCATAACAGTAATTTTTAGTTTTCAAAACGATTTTGGATTTACAGATAAATGGGTTCTCCCGGGTGGACTATAGGTTAACTAGGTCCGGGTATTCTAGACCAACCAGCAAACCACCCTTTTGTATATTCATCTTACTGGGTTTTGCCATCATTTAACCCGTTTTGTGTTTGTGGATAAAGATTTTTCACTTGGGATATATTAGTTTCTGTTTGGATACTGCAAACAATTTGTAGATTCTAAGCTTTTCTACCTGAATAGGCTTTACAAAGTAGATGAGAAATAATCATGGCAAGGATAAATGGTAGAAAGGGGAAAATGGTGAAAGTTAGTAGATGTTGTTGTTGTGATTGTATTGAGCCTTGTTACGACTAGCTTTCAAATTTCGAAATACTTGGGGTTAAACTTTCAAGATGTACAATCAGGAGCCACATACTTAAATTTAAGCCTACCTGTAAAAAAATTTGAGTTCGCCAAAGGCGTATATCGGTATTGTATACAATTTCTCAAGCCAGCCTCCAGGATCCAATTCGAAACTTCATTATGTCTTTCATCCTTGAGCGTGCGTGAGAATCTTGTACCGTATCACTTACAAAATCAAATCGGCATGCAACAATATGTTGGATATATTTAGTTACAAAAAGAATATTTAAATTCAGGTAAGTTAATATATACTCCCTTTGTTTCTAAAAAAATGTTATTATCACTTTTATAAAAAGAAAGGCAGGGTTTCCATTTTTATTATTTTTTTCTCTAATTTTTTTAAACCAATCATACGTTGCCAAGTGTCCTCACCAAAACTCTCGTTTCACAAAAGCCACAAAAACCTTATTTCGGCCAATAGAAAGAGAGGGTTTCCTCGTCATTCAACGTGGGAGCTTTATTTGTCTAGTCCTTTAAGTCTTTAGATAAGACTCCAACTATTTGGTTACAACTAATTGCTGAAAATTCCTCATTCATTATGTATATATCACACTTATGTCATATTTTTTATATAATAGTGTGTTCAAAAGCTCTTTTCATATAATTTAACGTAGCCGAATTTTGAGTGTCGGATAAGAAATATCTGTTCCGAATTACTCTCGAATCACGAACCATTGATCGGATTTGATTTTTACACATCCGTGTAATACTCGTACGTTTCCTGTTCCATACGTTTGCCGAATTCTGAATGGCTACGTAGGGTTTGGACCATTATAACAGTCCAACACAACCATTATAACCGTTCTGTGAAAGTCGTCTAATAAAACTTTTTTTCCTAGCTAATTTGAGGCGTATCCAATTTTGCTCATAACTAAAAAGTTGGATAAGAGGTATCAATTTTGATCAAAAATACCAAATTACCCTCTACTCTTTAATTAACCCTAACACTAAAATCATAATATAAATAGAAAATCATTTCCCTTTTCATCCACTTTCCAAATCTATTAAAAACCCTAATACAAAAAACAACTCTCTTTTTTTATCTAAACTTTCCAAATTCTAAAAATTCTAAACTAACTTTTTCTTTATCTACTCGGATCTCCCATCCCTTTCGATCTATACGGTAAATCTCTATAAACCCACTCTTTTAATAACATTTTTCATTGAGTTATACGTTTAAATGTTACTTTTGTGAATCATTGATTCTATCATATCCACCGATTATGGTTATATACTTCGTGGACAGAAAGAACATGCAGAAAAATTGGTGGATAAGACACATGCTTATTCGCCGATTTCTATTCATGTTCTTCGTTAATGAATAGGATATTCAGAATCGGTGGGCAAGACAGATCGTATCCACCGATTCTAATATTTTTATTTATTTATTTTTAGCTTTTCCCAGATAAGAATCGGTGGATAAGACACATATTTATCCATCGATTCGGGTTGTGTTCATTTTATTGAGTTTTATCAATAAGTAGGAATCGGTGGATAAGACACATATGTATCCACCGATTCTGGTCGTGTTTATATTTTGAGTTTTCTCAGTAAGTAGGAATCGGTGGATAAATATATGTCTTATCCACTGATTCTTACTTACTGATTTTTTTCGTTGCCCTTCATGGATAGAATCAGTGTCTTATCCATCGATTCTGTTACTACACCCTTTTTGCATATTAGCAACAAAAATTTGCAACAACTTCTAAGTCGTTGGTAATTAGCAACTAATGTAGTAACAGCCATGAAATTAGTAACGGCTATGAGTTGTTACAAAATTTGCAACGCTACCTAGGTGTTATAATTCGCAACGACAGACTTAACCCCCTGTGCGACCTGCTCGTGTGAAAGGTAACACCATCTGTTTTGGTTTGGATGGTCAAGAAAACTTTGACTATGTTTTTGCCCAAATATTTGTTTTGAGAATAGATGGAAAGATAATTTCACCCTTTTTTTTACACAAGCGAGATTTTTTCCTCTCTAATTACTTGCAAGACCTAGATCTAAAAATTGCCTGAAGAAACTCATCGATACTGCCATCTATGCTCACCAACTGAAGCTCCGTGTAAGTAGAGGTCATTAATTCTAGACCTGGTATTTAATCTGTTAGATTGAGATTTAGGCCGAATATCATCTTTGTAGTTTTAATGGTTTTCACTTGTTTCATGTTTTCAGTTCGAAGTGCAGATCTTCGTCACTCTGCTAGCTCTGAGATATTTAGATATAATTTTTTCTTTCTTATTTCACACATTTGCTCTATCTAATGGTTTTGATTTCATAAATTTTAGGTTTTATTTAGGGTCAGTTGATTTGTTATGAGATCTGGTTGTTTATTAGGTTTGGTTTGTTCTGAGATTTGGGTGTTTGATGATTGTTTATTTTATAGATGTTTTTGATTTGATTTTATAAATTTCTTCACTTCATTCTCTGTGAGATGTTTTTAATTTTTGATTTCACTTTTATACTTGTATGAAATTAAGTACTTCAATTACAATTTCCTGCAATACGCTAGAAAAAATTCTAAAGCTTGAATCAATTTTATAAAAACTTAAAATTTTGTTCCCTGTTTTATGTAACAGGGGAATAAAAATTATAATGTTTTGGAACTTAAACTTGAGTTCTATATATGAATAACAACACAGGAAGAATAAGTATTTGATAGTTAACTGTGATAGGTATTTGATATGGCTTCCTAACATATATATCTTCTTTAGGAATCACCAACGTAGGATAATGAACTACGATAAGGGATGGATGAGTTGTGCCCGTAAATCTTCTCGATACATACAAGGTGTAGGGTCATTCATATATTTTGTGAATAAACATGGTGGTGGGAATGCGGTATTTTCATTCCCTTGTAAACACTGCAAGAATGGTAAAGGATTGCAGTCACTTGGTGAAATTTCATTTCATTTTCCAAGAAATGGTATTGATTTGACGTATATTATGTGGCGTTTTCATGGGGAAAGCTTAGTAGTAACTGAGAGTGTAAGAGATGTAGTGGAAAATGTAGGAGGAGATGTAGATGTTGATGTAGGAGTTATAGCTGATAATTTAGGAGATGTAGCTGAAAATGTAAGACATGTAGCTGATGATGGAAGAGTTGTAGCTGATAATGTAGGAGATGCAGCTGAAAATATTAATCCTATTGTCGAACCTACTATAGAAGGTCTAGATGAGAATGACAGATTGCATAATAGGGTTCACATTTATGCTAGAACCTTTCGCAGCAAGAAACGTAAATCTGTACATGATCGTGCTAGAGAACTTTTGTATAATAAATGTTCATTAGGAAAGACAACATTGTTTGCTGCTACAAAATTAAATGACATTAAGACCCAATATGGAACTTCAGACAATGGTGTCACTGCATTGTTAGAACTGATGAAGGAGTTGCTTCCAGAAGAAAACATACTGTCATCCAAGTAGCCTGAAGTAAAGAAAATGATCCAAGAATTAGGGATGGACTACATAACCTATGATGCTTGCATAAATGATTGCATTTTATAGTGAAAGGATAAAAGTGCATTGGTTAGGTGTCATGTTTATGAAAAATCTAGATGTAAGTCAGTTTTCAATGAGGAGAGGCAACTTACCAAGGTTGCTCAAAAGATGCTAAGGCATTTTCCATTGATTCCAAAGCTGAAGAGGTTGTACAGTGTGGAATGGATAGCAGAGGAAATGATTTGGTATTCTATATCTTAGTCATGTATTGATGTTATGCGTCATCCAGTGGATTCTTCGGCTTGGCGATGTGCAAATAACTTTTGCCCGGAGTTTGCTAAGGAACCACGGAATGTTACCCTTGGGATATCAACGGACGGGTTCAACTCAAATGGATGTTGATAGGATTTTGGAACCCTATTTATAAATACCGCAATCGCACGGTATCTACAGTGCGGACAACGGCAAGTACGGGTCGAACCCACAGGGAGCGGGGATAATACTGTAATCAATATTCTTAATAAACTAACCAGAAACAATATCTTTTGGATTTTTGGATTTTCGGAAATGCTAATGAACGAGAAAATAATGAAATAAAATAGCTAAAATATACAATGTGATCAAGTAGAGAGGACACTAGGGTTTTCGATTTTCACTAATTTGATATATAGAACTCACATCTAATCTCCAAAATGATCGTTTCACCACTGTAATTTTTTTTGCTTCCAAGTTGACATTTCTAAATAATTGCTTATCAATCGAAAAGTATATCCCATCAAATGTTACTAAGCATGGCATATCAATTTAAAAGCATAAACAATCAATAGAGCTATATAACCAATATATAGTTTCAAAGAATAAAATATGAACTTGTGAGCATACACCGTCAAATAATCTAATCCCAGCACGACATATCAAACGGAAAGCATATATGATCAATTCCACTATTTATGCAATAATGAATCAAGCAAACAATGAAGATAAATTACTAAACATTTAAACCATTTATTTATGAGTTTTCCATAATCAAAGTTGGTTTCTACCTAAAATCCTAGTCACAAAATCTACTAAAACATGGAGATGGATTTCTTAAAACCCATAAAAATGAATACAAGAGTAAAATAAATAGTGAAAGATTAAACCCTTTTTGTACCTCTTCAACTCCTGGTTCTGTTCTGTCTCGTTTTCCGCTCCATGCTAAAGAAAATCAAGACCACCACCTGCTTCTTCCCAGACACACATCCTCTTTTTTCTCTCTGTCCATATCAAAATCTAGCCGCCAACCAGAACCCCCCACTCACTGTCGCCTTTCACCCTGACTGTACATATTTTTGTTTCCTCAAAAATCCCACCAGCCTTCTCTCTTAATCCCTCACTCTGTCTCCAGCCTTCTCTCTTCCTTCTCCAATCTCGAACCAACTCTCTGCCCTTCTCTCACGTCCCCAATCAATCAGCCTCCTGCCTCCTCTTTCCCTTTTTTCTTTTTTTTTCTCTCTCACAGCCTACATTCCCTACTCTCCCCTCCCTCCAACCTACCTACTTCTCCCTAATCAATCAACCACCCAGTCATCACACCCCTCTCCTTGATTAATCACTTTCTCCATTCCTTCCTCTGTCCATTGTCCAATCTCTTCTACGCCTCCAACACCCCAGAAGACGTCTCTCCTCCCTCTCTCGATGTCTCCGTCTGACAACCCTAATCATAGCCTTTTTCTTTCTCTTTTATTTTATGTTTGCGGCGCACCAAACATAGAACTACAACCAAGCCTCACTACCTGAAAAAAATCTAGCCAAGTCCATTCACTTTTCTCTCTTCTTGGTTTTCGCATCCAACTCTGTCAGACCACGTCAACTCACTTTTTTCTGCCAGACCCTGTCCCACTATCCAAACCATCATCTGACTCTCATTATTTCACGGCTATACCTAATCTTAGTTAACCAGCCAACATCACCTTCCACTTTTTACTCCCTGTCAGACTTTGTCTGATGCTCTTTTCAAACTCAAAAGCTAGAATTCCACTTTGTTTGACAAAGGATGTGTAAATGAGGAGTAATCTCATCATTACTACAATTTTGTGGTCTCATAGACCAATTCCCTGTTAATCATTCACGTGACAGATCTTTTCTTTGCATAGTCCATAATTGAGTAGGACTCAGTATGCACATAATCAACTCCTATTTAATCATGTTTTCTTCGTAACTTCGGATTTCACATATGATACCTATAAAAGTATAAAATTAATAAAATTAATATAAAATCAAGTATTAAAAAATATAGATTAAGCAGTAATATGTATGAATTATGCCCGTATCAGATGTTTCGGGGCAAGTCACAGTTGTTGGCCGCTAATTGGACAACCTTACAATCTACCTCCTTCCATGTGTATGAAGCGGGAGTTTTCTATATTGGTATTTTTGATATCGAGCCCTAGAGCACCAGGTAAAGACATTGATGTCTATTTAGAACCTCTAATAGAAGAGTT
Organism: Papaver californicum; assembly: GCA_023531435.1. NCBI lineage: Eukaryota > Viridiplantae > Streptophyta > Magnoliopsida > Ranunculales > Papaveraceae > Papaver > Papaver californicum. The sequence goes on along the minus strand of JAJJMC010027962.1, from coordinate 3,691,085 downwards.
AGTATTGCTATGGAATGAAGATGTACTGACATATGACAGCTTTTAGAAATCTGAATTTGTCATGAGAGCAAGGTTGTTATGGGTTATTCATGGATATCCAGCATTGGGTGATTATCTGAATGTGTAACCCATGGGTACTTATCTTGTCATAATTGTGGAGAAGGAACTCGTTCTGACTATCTACCATTTAGTAAGAAAATATGTTATATAGGACACCGTAAATGGCTACCAGCGAAAAACAAGTACCGAGATGATAAAATAAATTTTGATGGAGTGGTAGAGAACGGTACATCTCCATGGCCACAGACTGGATTAGAGGTTCAAAATATGCTAGTTAATATGAAAACCAAACCAGAGAAATGAAAACAACCGGCAGAAACAAGTAAGTGTAAACAAAAAGGTGTAGAGGACAATGAAGTGAATGAAGGAGCTAATAGAAGAAGAGGTTCAGGACCACTCGTTATTTTCTCGAAAGTATATTCTATATGATTTTCCAAATTGGGGTTCAAATGTCATCCAACATATTACAGACATTATGCATACAAAGAAGAACATTAATGAGCATCTTATTAACACTATAGTAGGAAACATCAAGTCGAAAGATACTCCTGGTGCACGTAAAGTTCTAGAATCCATGGGGATTAAAAGGAAATTATGGTTGAAAGAGGATGATGTGACTGGTAAAACAACAATGCTTGACGGTGCTTTCTCCATGACAAGAAAGGAGAAAATTTCTTTTTGTATAATTCTGAAGAACTTAAGGGTGCCGAGTAGTTTCTCTTCCAATCTTCGCAGTTGTGTCAGTATTAATCTTCCGGAGATAAAGAATTTTAAGTCTCACGATTACCACGTCTTCATGCACTATTTGCTACCATTGTTGGTTTATACAACTACTTCAATGCCTAAAGATCTGAAAGGTTCTCTTCTCCGGATTAGTATATTCTTCAGGATCCTGTGCGCAAAGGTCATCACCAGAGGACATCTTCTAAAAGATAAAGCTAGTCTGGTGGAAGCAATTTGTGTGCTATAAACATATTTTCCCCCTTCCTTCTTTGTTATTAGTATCCACTTGATGGTGTATTTTTCCGATAAAGCTTTAATTTGCGGTCCAGTCAGATTTAGATGGATGTATCCCTTTGAAAGGTAAAATCTACACCTGACTTTGTTTTTCAATGTATAAACTGAGAATTATAATGAGTTTTGAACCCTTTCTTACTAATCTTTGTAGGCTAATGAAGGGTTTCAAAGTAATGGTGCGCAACAAAAGGTATATTGAGGGGTGCATTGCCAGAGGGTACACCACACGACAAGCTAGCTTATATTGCTTGGGGGAAATGTCAAATAATGGTGAAGGTACTCATAAACATACCTGACTAGCCTTTTTAGATGATGATGATAAGTTTGTTGATGAGATGTTGTTAAGTAGAGCCAAGGATATTACAATAACTACGGTACAGTTTGAACAATATCGCAACTGGATCATATCTAAATATGTTGGAATAGATGACTGGAAAAGGTAGAACTTTTTAGTTTCAGGGAGTTAAGTTGTTGTTTGATTATTAGGTTTATCGATATGAACATTCTTATATTGTTATTTGATTGCAGGAAGTATGATAGGTATGTTAGCAGCCACAAGTTTCATGGTCAGAATAATCGTTCGTCCCAGCCTCCCTCAAAGAGTTTTTTATTATGGTTACGTGACGAGGTAATGTGAACAACTGAATTGCTTTATAGTAAAACATGCTGATGGTTTTGGTTTGAACTGACTCACACATGTTCATCTACAGTTGTTAGAAGACAACGATGTTGATTCAATATTTTGGCGACTAGTGCAGGGACCTCTCTTCAAGGCACAGTCGTATAATAGATACCAATTCAATGGATTTGTTTTTTTGCCTACAAGATTACGATGACCGAATGGTATGTCAAAACAGTTATGTGTGGATGAGAGCAATTACGAGACATAGAGCAAAGTCCACGGACAGAAATTACATCAAAGCAGAAGTAGTCTACTATGGAGTTATTAAGCAGATTATCAAGTTAAACTACATGGAATTTGAAGAAACAATATTCTATTGTGATTGGGCCAGAGTTGAAGATAAGACTAATGGGTGCACGGTTGATCTAAACTCATACTTGATAAAGATTAACTCGTCTAAGATGAAAAGTATTGTTAGAGTGTAGGATGAACCCTTTATCCTTGCATTTGAAGCAACCCAAGTATTCTACTCAAAGGATCTTTCTGATGAGGGATGGTCAGTGGTCTTACATACTCCACAACGATTAACTTCCTCAGTAGATGATATTGAAGTTACCACTACTTATCAATCTATGCTTGTTGAGAATGAGATTTTAGAAAAACTTATACGCGTCGATTCATTAGTTTAAATGATATGACTACCACCGTGTCTATTCTGCAGTTTATCATTAGCACAATCTGACTATATTTTTCTTATTTAAGAAGTTCCATTGTTATGTGTATGTTCATTGTGACATGGTTGTCATAGGTTTTATGACAATCACATCATGATGTTGTTAGTTTGCAGGTTATTATGGCATTAGAATTGGAGGTAAATGAAAATGGACTTCCCGTTTCCGCTAATGCAACAAAACTTGGCCACCGGAAGGGCGCATTGGTTCGTACCCATGTGCTTTTTTTGTAAAGAAACATGGAAGCATGTGCCTCAAAAGTACAAAGAAGATGTTTAGAATAAACTGAAGGTACAATATTTATCCTAACTCTGATTTCTGTTCACAAAAGTGTTAACTGTGTTTTGAGGGAGTTACAGATGTATTAAGACATTAAATTTGTTTTTCCATAGAGCATTTGATTTACCCGAGACTTAAAAGACAACTCTGGTAAAGTCGATGGCTGATCCATGGAGGAGGTTTAAGCATGAGCTACGAGTAGAGTTTTATGATTTATATACTACTCACGAAGAAAGGATTAGAAATACTCTCGCAAATGTAAAAATAGAAGACTGGGTAACATTTTGTGTGCATGAAAACAAAAAAAAGAAGCTCAAAGTAGAGCTGATCATGAGAGGAAAAGACAATTATATGACTACTCTCATACCTCTGGTCGTAAACCTCATAGCTTGGTGAAAGCTGAACTGGTATGTATAGTTTAGTTTCAATAATGCTTTGTTCTAACTCTTATTAACAATGTTCATATTCAACGACTCATTATATTTGTGTGTTAGGAAAGCGAGAATCCTGGAGTAGAAGTCAGTACCTCCAGTGTGTGGATAAAATCTCATACACAAGAGGGTGGGGGACTTTTACCTAGTGCACAGCCATACTTTGTAAGTCATCTTTTTTGTCCATTTGTAACATGTCTTCTTAAATTATACATATACTAGTTATCGTGATTTATAACTTAAATAATGTTATGCTCGACACTACAGACCGAGATTTAGAAGAAGCAACAAGAGATCGAGGAGTTGCAGGATACGGTTACTCTGGAAAAAGATATAAATTCATTGACTAAAGCATTTGGAAAGGATTCTAGGGGACGGGTTCACGTTGTTGGTCATATTTTTCGTACACAAGTTGATGAACTTATTAAGCATAAGATGGATGAAATAGGTGGTAAGATGGATTTTTTGATCGATGGGTTTGGAACATTATGTCATGTTGTGAAGGATATTCAAGCTGTAATTCCATCATTATTTGTTGCATCGAATAGTTCACATGCTCAGGGGTGTTCATCTGGTCATGGAGATGCTTCACCTCCTCTCACAAGTTCACCTGCTAACTTAAGTTCACATGGTGACAACATATCTCCATCTCGATCGACAACAGGTTCTGGTATGCACCAGTGTTCATTGCTTAACATGGAGGGTGAAGTCAAAGAAACTGATAAACTTTGTACTGGTGCTTTAGGAAAAATGGCTCACGGCTCGCCTATACCATCTAATCTTGCAAAGGTGTTTCTAGATCACATTCTCCTTCCAACTGAATTGACCGTAAAAGCTAACAAACTTGCGACAACCTTTCAAGATGTTGGAATTGGATGATTTATCGTTCATCCAAAGATGTGCATCAGATATGATTAGAAGGGTGGATCTATTTTTTTGGATATATGCTATGCTTCATGGATATCTCAGCAATCATCTATAGCGAATACAAACGACTAATATAAATGGCTTTTATCTTTTTACTTCTGTTTTCACTTTCGTACTTACGCTGAACATGTAAACCCTTATGTAGTTGTGCATAAGGAAGACTCTTTGTGCTTCAGTGTGTATGTTTTAGTTAATTTGAGCAGGTTAAGTGTTTCTTTATACCCCTGAATCCCTTTATCTGTCAAAATACATGTTTGTGTTATTATTATTGGTTGTTGTTTAGTCATTTTTATTATTCTCTCAACTATTTTCATCTAAAACCACATTCAATTTCTCACTCACACCGGAATTAAGGTGGATACACAGGGTTTGAATCACCGCGACAACATTTGCGTCTTCATAATCTCCATAAGTTCTGAATTCCCCATTTGGTACTTATGTTTCTGTTGTCTCTGAAAATGGAGATATAAACTTCTCTCATACTTATATCTCTGCAGAGTACAATGATTGTTAAACTTGTGAACTTATTTCTCTGTTTTTTTATGTTATAACAGAGTCCTTACACTGCTAAAAATATGAAACTCACACTCTCTGATCACAGGTATGTGTTTGAATTAAATTTTTTTTTGTTATGGTTGGACTTATCATTCTATAGAAACTTAACACCTTAGGAAATGTTCCATTCTTGCCTAGGAATGCTTGCCTAAGTTTTATATGTGGTTTGTTCAAATTGAAATTAGAACTGAACTCAAAACTGAATTTCACAAATATGGTTATATGCTTTCCTAAGTTCTTCATGTGGTTTGTTCAATAACCACTTAATGTCTCTCTATAACTTATATTAATATGTTTCTGTGTTTTGGCCTGAAATTGGCCTGAATCTGGATAATTTGGCCTGAAATTGAGAGGTAGACTGCTTTGTTCAATACCCAGATAAATTCTTAAGTTATGTAAGTGTTGTATGTGTTTTGGCCTGAAATTGGCCTGAAATTATTGCAGGGGACTAGTTTGACTTGGTCAACCGAAAATTGACTTGACTTTTTTTTTGGTTTTTGCAAAAATTTCGCAACGGATTGTAGCTATTGCTAAATTTTGAACCAGAAAAATAGTAGCTGGTTCGGTTTAAGATACCAGGTTCCAAGTAAAACTAGTTCCAAATTTAGCAACGGCTACAAGCCGTTCCGAATTTCGAATTTCGTAACTGCAATCAGTCGTTGTTATCCAAATTCAACAACAGTTCTCAGCAGTTGTGAATTTTGTTCGCACAGCTCGTCAGAAAACCGTTACGAAAAAAATTCACAGCGGCTGGAGGATTGTTGCAAAAAAACTGCAACACTGTGTTTCGCAACGGCTGGTTGTCGTTGCAAGTCCTGTTTGTAACAGCACAGAGTCGTTGCTAAACCCTAAAAATGGTGTAGTAGTGAACTGATTAGTTATTGTTGATTGCTAGAACTAGTAGTAGTAGTTGTTGTCAATTGGTTGCAATTAATAGCACTAGTAGTGATATATATAATCTTTGTTCTTGAATTTTTTTTATTTTTTTCTCTTTAGTCATACTTATCTTTTTTCTTCAATTTACTTTTTGTGGACATGAATAACAATCACAAGAGGAGTAACAATCATGGATTTATCCGTCATTGTGATGTATATAGAAAACCGCAGAAGATTTTGTGAACCCAATATAATTTTTCTTATGGGATAGAGACAAAGTTGGAGCTAATCATGAACCTACTTGATCAGCTCGCTTTGAAGGAACTTGAAGAGGTTATTACTGTTGCAACAAGCAAAAGAGAGTAGATGGCGTTATGGAGATAATTTGGTCTAGTTTGCGTTCTACATGATCCAGCTAAGGATGTTGCTGATAATGGTGGTGGTGTTGATGCTAGCAGTGGTGATGTTGTTGATGATAATAACTTAGAAGGTTTTAAAAATGGTTTGGTTTATGGATGTTTGTTTATATCGAAAACAATTATTTATGCTTCTTTTTTTAAAGACTTGTTAGGTTTGGTTTGTAATGACTATAATTAAAGAATGAATGAACTAAGGTTTAATTAAGTGTTATGAATGAGTCAATTCGAATTGGTAAGCTACAATCAGTTGGTATGGACGTGCATATGTGTCGATTGTAATTGGTAAGCATTTCGTCAAAAATATACAAGGTTACAATCCTACTACAATGTCAAATTCACCATCATCAACTACCAAGTCAATTGCTTCTGCGGGAGAAGAGACACTCAAAAGAAACAAACAAATGAAAATAGATGTGGATGTTAATAGAGTGACCGAATATGTTAAAAATATTTACATCATGTTAGATCTTCCCGAAAAGAGTCGGCCTGATAGTCTATTTTGGAATCTTATTAATATAGGTCCTTTTATGCCCAAGTGGGACGGTAAGTACAAGAAACCAAACAATATTACAGGGGTGAGTATGTTTGTTCTCGCACATTAGCTGTTGGAAAATTTTTGCTACAAGTACAACAAGTTTCTAACTAGACACAAAGGGGACAGGTTTGCAGCACAAGATGAATTATATCAAATAGTGAGGAGAACCGTTTAGTCGTTTCAAATCTACATCAATAATTGAATCTCGTACCGGGAAATAAAGAGAGTTTCAATTATACAATTTATTAGTGTAAGCAAGTTCATTTTATTTATAGAGAATGTCCAATAAAGGATTCTGGATCATCATGATTATGACAACCATTCATCACTTTAGAAAGCTTATATAGACCATTGAGTCTATGCACTATAATCTTAAATGGGCGTTCATGCTTTTTTGACTTACTCATGTAGACCCTCGACGTTTTCTTTACATAAGATTTGTCATTTGTCCTGTGACTTTCAATATTGCCATTGTCGCAAAAAAATTATAAATGATTACGCCTTGAAAGACGGCCTAAGACTAACGCGCATTTGATCTCTATGCATTTGTCCACAAACCATTGCTTTGCAGAGTCCTTGTTTTCCCATACCAAATCAATGTAATAGTGGGCATAAGTATCATGCCCCAGGAGAGATACGGGTCCAGGTTGATCGTCGCCGAGCGCTTCAACAATCTATTATATACACCAAAAATTTAGGGCAACATAATCGGTGGATAAGGAACAATCGTGTCAACCGATTCTTAACAATCGGTATATGGGTACCTATGTATCCACCAATTCCACCTGGTCTTGTTTTTTAGGGGGAAATCCCCAAGTGTTGGAATCGGCACACATGAACTGACTTGTGTGTTGATTCTAAACTAAGTGCAATTTTTCTGATCACTTTGTCGATTACAACCGGCTCATAAAGCAACATACATCGGCCGACTGTATACTTGGTGTTTTTGGAAAAATCTCCAAGTGCTACAATCGGTCGATATGGGAGCCCATAACAACCGATTGTTTCACCTACCAATCCCCCTGAACTACAATCGATTGTTGTTCATCGCTATATCAACCTATTGTGGTTCATTATATGTTTGGATGATATAGAATCGGGGGGTGTGGTGTCATCGACCCGCCAATTCTGGGTTATGTGTTGGCCATAAAAGCATTTAAAATTTGAAGAAAAAAATATTTTTAGACTATTATAAGCTACAAATACATGTTTCGAGATCCTTAGCACGTATACCTGACGACTGGGCATTACGATCGTCATTTTTCCGGTTTGATTCTTCATTTGCTTGAGTAAAATCCTCAACTATGCTTTGATTTACACGTTCTTATTCATCCAACAAATAACCCAAATCGGTAAGATCGAAAGCACGATAATCTGATTGGCGATATATAGATGCACTCATTTCTTTATCGCCACTAGAATCTACGTTGTCACTATAAAATTTCATTTTTACTAAAAAAAATCACAAAACCTTTAGTTTTATTTTTATTTTTCTTCTTCTTCAAACTTTCAAAAAAAAAACTCTACTCTACTCTCACCATCTAACATTAACCATAATCCAATTTCAAACACTATGTAATTGAATTACCCATTGAATTAATTAACACTAACTAATTAAAAAAGATTATTTATTAATAAAAATAATTAGATAAGAGATTTTTAATTTTATTTTAAATAATCTTATTTTAATTTATTAGATCTCAATTTAGGTAGGCTTTTTCAAAAAAACCTTTAGAACGATCACTTACCGTATAAGATGGTCAGTCTCACAGATATAACATGCAACTGGTGTCCTAACCCACTTTTCAAACACATCCGAGCAACGCATGCTCACAATTTTCAAAATAAGTACTTTTTTTCGTTTCTCAGAAACTGAGCTGTTTCTTTTAAAATTTTATTTATTAAAAATTAAATTATTTTGTTAAACAAAATAATTTTTGAAACAATTTTTTTAATTAACTATTATTAATATACAAATAATTTAATAATTATATTTTTATTAATTATGTAGATGTCCTAAAAATACTCTTTACCAAAACAAAGTTTACATATATCGGACGTAGTTTAAAAGATACTTTATTATTAAATTTTATTATTTTATTATCCTGAAAATATAATTAAAAAAATGTTTAAAAATATCCTCTCTCTTTCCCTTAAGAATTATCCAAATTTAAAATAGCTCAATTTTCAAGAAATTGAGTATATACCATGATGCCCAACTTTTTGGTATATAGGTTATTACACTGGTATATATATTGTTATTCATAACGTATTACACTCGAAGTGCGGGTTTAATAGTAAGAAGAAAAAAACCCTCAACAGCCTTGTTTTAAGACCACAAGGCCATGTCTAACAACAAAGCCATGATGTTGGGATGTCCAACAGCAAATAAGCAAAAGGGAAAGAGAAAATAATACATACCGTAAAACCTCTATAAATTAATAATGTTGGGACCGGGATATTTTATTAATTTAGCGAGATATTATTATATCGATAAATTAATAATTTATTAATTTAAAGAGGTTTTACGTATTACCTTTAAATTTCCAAGTCCAATGTACTAGTTACAATGTATATTAGTTAGAGATGAAAAATAAATTACAAAAACAAGTTCCAATGCACATTTTATGAATGTATATTCACAAATTAATTGAATTTGTCAAGTTCATTGTTTTTGAATAAGTAAAAAGTTAGTTCATGGTACCAAAAAGTTGGTCCATGGTACCAACGCAGTACATTAAACATGGTTAGAAATTGATCACTATAAAATGTCCATTGAAAATTTTTAAAATCACATCAACTATGGCTCCTAAACTAAAAGGTGTTCAAAAATCAACAATGACCGATCAACAACGAAAATTGTTATGCGAGTATAAGAGAGATCACCAAGGATGCACTCAACAAGATTTGGTGCAGTGGGTTGACAAAACTTTCAATTTGAAAGTTAGTCAAGGAACAATATCAAACACTCTCAAGCGATCATCAGAGTTCCTATCAGCTGACTTTGACAAAGGTGGATCTTCCAAGCGTCACAAACCAGCCATATACCCGGATATGGAGAAAGTTGTTTATGAATGGTTTCTCCAACATCAAGAGCGTGTGAATATAACAGGAGAGCTAATCATAGAGAAGGCGGTTGAGGCGCTGAAGCTTTTGTATCCACAGGATTCTTCAGAGCATAAACTTTCACAAGGATGGCTTGAGAAATTTAAGTTAAGGCATGGTATCAAATCATATCGCCGTTTCGGAGAAAGTGGCTCAGTCGACACACATGACATGGAGAAGAAATTGGAGTCTATAAGGGAAAAAATTGATCAATTTCCAATGAAAGATGTTTTTAATATGGATGAAACTGGTTTGTTTTACAGGTTACAAGCTGACCATTCACTTGCAACAAAACAACTTGAAGGTAGGAAACAAGACAAGGAAAGACTTACAATTGTTATTTGTTGCAATGAGGATGGATCGAAAAAAATTCCTCTATGGATCATTGGTAAGTATGCAAAGCCACGTTGTTTTAAGAATATCAACATGAATAGCCTAGATTGTGAATACCGTGCCAACAAAAGAGCATGGATGACTGGGTTGCTTTTCGAAGAATATGTTCGTTGGCTGGATGAAAAAATGCACGGTCGAAAAATTCTCTTGGTAGTGGATAATTGTCCAGCCCATTCAAATAATATCCAAGGGTTGCAAAACATTGAGTTGTTTTTTCTACCGCCAAACATGACTTCAAAAATTCAACCATGTGATACTGGGATAATTAGAGCCTTTAAAATGTACTACCGTAAAAGGTTTTACCGTAAGATTTTGGAAGGTTATGAGTTGGACATTTCTTCTCCGAAAAAGATTAATGTTTTAGATGCTATCAATTTGGCCGTCTCAGCTTGGAAAAATATGCAACAAGAGGCCATAGCAAATTGCTTTCGACACTGTGATTTAAACGATGTAAATTCTGGGGAAGACATTCGTGAGCTTGAGAACTTGATTACAGGTATGCATTATCGGCACAAAATGGATGTGAATCACTTGCTAGATTATCCTGGTGAAAATAATGAATGTTACGAGGTTCAAAGCATTGAAGAAATTGTGGCGGATACCATTCAAAATCCGATCGATGACGAAGTTGAGGATGATTCAATAGGTTCCACGGTCACTCGGAAAGAAGCATTGCAAGCGGCAACAACTCTTCACAACTTTTTGTTGCAATACGAGAAGACAATGCCCCAACTCTTAAGTGCAATGAGGAGATTTAAAGATGAACTCAATATAGATTTGAAGTTCAACAAAAAACAAATGACTATAGATTCACTTTTTACTAGACAATCTTAGAATTTGGAATCTTTTAGTAATTATTAATTTATAGTTTCATTGGGACCAATATATATACACTGGATTTCAAAAAAGTTGTTATCTTATTATTTTATCGATTGGGGTCCAATTTTATACTGGTCCCAAATTGGGACTGGACAAATTATTAATTTTATCGAGGTTATTAATTTATCGAGTATTAATTTATAGAGGTTTTACTTTACTATGTAGTTTCCTTTAATTTAGTCACAAAGAAGGCATAAACTGAAGTTTTACGATTAAAGAGTAGATTCCTCCGTTAACAAGACTAACGATGAGACGTACTTGAAAACTCAGCTCAAAACATTTAAACCAGTGCAGGACACAAGAAGCTTCTGCCAGTTAGAAAATGCCAAGAAAAGCAAAATATATGAATCCCCATCCTTTCCGCAGGCTCAGTTCTATTCTAACACAGGTACAAATATTAGAAAATCTAAAACTTGAAATCTTTCTTTTTTGATTTCCCATCCTTCTCGTGCATCTTTCTCTTCCTCTTCTTCTCATTCTGCACAAGTTCCATTAAATTTATGAGTGAAACAGGTGAATATATAAAATACCATGAAAATGGCAAACTGCAGGGACATCAATCATACCTCCGCAACCATATCGCTGAAATCCTCACGCTGGCTACGCTGTTTCTCTTCTTCCCTTGCTTCCTCATACCTGCAACAGAGATCAAACTTTAGCAAGAAATTCCTGACAAAGCAAAATAATTCATTCTTTTGACAACAATCTCTGTTACGGTTTTCTCTCTTACTTGGCAGCCAAAACACCATCCAGGCTCTCCAGCCCTTCCAATTCCTCTGGTTTGAAAGAGACATCAACTCCACCTGCCTTTTGACCACGGAGTAGATCGACCTGCGGAAGAAAAACTAGTAAGTAGATGAATGACTAGGACTTAAACGCAATCTTAAGAAACTATGAGTGATCAATAACCAAACCAGCAGACCGCGTACTGCAGAATGGAAACAACTTAACTCTCAGGCCCCTTAATGTGACTAAAGTGACTGTACACCCCCATGAAAAAAAAACGGTTCTTTTCAGAACAAGTTTAAGATCTAATGAAATATACCACAACTACAGTGTCCCAGGAGTATAGAGAACCTTACCAACCAATTGCATGTGAGAACGGACAAAAAGGATTACCCAAGTATCATATGGCAAATATATATTTGGTTCCATCTCATAAACAGATACTACATGTAGCCCGGCTTCATAGACATTGTAAAACATAGTAGTGTAGAGAACTTTCAGATACTTGGTGCTATCAATATTACATTGAGCTAACCTACTATTTGGTGCACCAAGCTAAATATCCAACATGCTTATAGCAGTCAATTAGAATAATTAGTTACATTACGTTGCTGTTGTTTAAAGTCTCCATTATGTATATAGTTAGCTTTCCACCCAGCTTAGTTAATATTTAAAATTTACTAAAAATGAATTCCCTATTAAATAGGGATGGAAGAAAGGAAGATAACAAATCAATACCCTTTTGGCAACTGCTGCCTTTTCCTGTGCTCCAGCACCAACCACATACCTGGATCCAGAAACAAATGTTACGACTTTTTCTAAACTATCTATGTACCCAAAGTATAAGTCTAGAAAGAAGCTATGATGAGTCAATTCGAGAAAACTATGAAAATGGCTTTCATTGCCTTTTACGGAACAGTAAACTATGATACATACGTGTGTGTTGTTCCAAGCAAGGTTCCAGGAGCGATCTTTTCTGCTTTTTCTTCAAGTACCTAAATAAGAAGGGGGCACAAGAAGGTAAGCATAAGAAAGAATAACAAGCAATGAGTTATGATGTAAGAACCGTGCAGAATATTTACTCACTTGGTACAGTTGTCTCTCAGGTTCTTTTCTCTGTTGCTTTCGTAGTTCAATGACATCTGGCGTCTCCACACCAGTAGGAGTGCTGAATAAAGAGAAAAGCTCATTAGTACACATTATCTAGCACACACACCGCTAACCATATTATGCAGAATGCAAAGATTACCTTGACACACTGTCTCCACCCATAGATATAGTTCCATCCTCTAATTCCTCTTCTGGAGTATCTTCATCCTCCTCCTCCTCCTCCTCGTCACTTTCTACCTCATCCTCCAAATCTCCCCAATGCTTGCTCCTATCAACAGGCTCTTCCTGAAATTACATCACCCTCAAATAGTGAGGGAATAAGAAGACTACAGCTTTAAATAGTTGACCTTCCCGGGGAGAGTAGTATCTTTTTCATGCACTTCTTAATGAAAACAATTGCATCTCAATGAGCAGTTTCCTTGCACACTACCTTTAAACATGTCTAATGTTTTTCCAAATAACCAGACTCAGAATGCTAAGATTATTTTAAATACGAAGTTATAACATACTACCTCATAGTTAAGTTGTTCCTGTTGTTGCACTCCAAAGACATCTCCATATAATGGGCGCCCATACTATACAAATATTGAGAAGAATTCCCATTGTTAATAAGCATTCGTCAATTTAAAGAAACAGAATCTAATGAAAAACTAAACAAGTGAAACTCACTTCGTCAACAGGCGGTTTACCCCAACCCCCAGGATGATAGCCAAAGCTAGCACCAGGAGGAATAGGAGCATTCAGGCCAGGAATTTTAAGATGTGGATAAGACGGAGGGGGGCCATATCTCTGTTTAATGACAAAAATAAGAGAGATGTCTCAATTAATAAAAACAACAAGCTTGTAATATCAATATGTGGGTATGTAAAACATCAGTAATAATATATATTAGCTAAAATTGACCTGCATATTAATAAGCCATGGGGGAGGCGCACCCTCTGGCATACCAAGCGCTTCTTTTAAATCCTGTGACAGCATACCTGGCTTCATCTCTCGTAATTTCACCTGTATACACAACAAAATAACTGTAAATACGACTAGCAGACTGGTTTCTATGAACTCAAGTAAATGACCCACAGAACCTATACCTCAAACTCTTTCCCTTCGTGATAGAGCTCGCCATGACTAGTAAGCTTAGGCTTGGTCTGATATTTAAAGAAGGCATCATGGAGAACCTGTATATTGTTACAGAAATCAGATGGTTTGAACATTATAATTAGCCAGAGAATGGTACGTAATTATATAAGACTGGACTTTCTGTATCAAAAGTAAAACAACAAAGGAGAGAGACACGTGACAATTCATGGTGATAACTAGGAACAAGAGAAATAATAAAAAGTTGCTCAAACCTGATAATCAATATCCATCTTTCCCATCTTTGGTTGCATACGCTCACGTTGCTTCTGTTTCAACTTTTTACTATCCTCTTTCTCAATGTATGCCTACATAAGACATCATTGAAACCATTATTTAATAGAATATAAACCGAGAGAACACGAACACAGAATTGAAAGTACCATTATCTGGCTACACAGAGGAAAGCAACAGAGTTCTGTAACCGTCTTCCAAAAGAAGGTCAGGGGTTTTTAACAGCCCAAAACATTCTTCAAATATACTGGTGTTTTAAGCAAATAACTGATAGCATAGTGGCTGATAGCGCAAAAAACAAATGTCTGAGGATGTGATAACATTTAATCACTGCCGATAAGCATCCAGTTATACCTGTCTAATTTTCTCGATTCCGGTTGCCGCAATGAAGTCAGGGAGTTGAAAAGGCTGTTTCTCAATACCACGTTTTCCCTACAAAACATGTAAAAGATGGATTAGTGATTTTAGATACACTGAACGCTTTCTAATCTATATCAAAGCAGCCAATGAGCATAATTATTCTATTGCACTGTACTGCCGCAATAAAAATACATCTAGTCCATGTATTGCGCAAAGTAAGCCACACAAGCTGCATTGCAATGTCAAACATAAGCCGATGACCCAACTCTCACTCAAACTTGTCTAGGCACCTTAGTTTGATGTATAACTAATAACTCATTAATTGTCTAGACACCTTAGTTTGATGTATAACTAATAACTCATTAATTCAACGTCAAATGTAACCTGACAACTCAGTAGCTCTCGCTCAAACTTGTCTCGGCACCTTCATTTGATATAATAACTAAAAACCCACATAACCCCTAGCAAATATGTCAACAAATAAACAATTCAAAGATTCTCTCCAAAGAATACCACCTACTTCTGTCTCCATGATTGTTACAGCCAGTCCCCTGCAAGAACCACACATCCATATAAGAGGAGTGAAACCTTATTGATTCTATTATTTTCTCTCACCCTCTTACATGAACCCCTCTTACAGAATTAAGTCCATTTATCATGCATGTACATACTAGCTAAACTACTATCTATGTCCAGTCGACCACTCACCTGTAAGAATTTCCTCTTTTGACACCAATGCCTTGGCACAGGAACAGTATTCCGGTACGATTTGAGAAACACTAGCAACTTCGGATCTGCTGCCGTTGCATCCCACACCTAAATAATATATGAAACATCAAATTTTTTGTCAAACAAAACGATACAAATGAATCCACCAAAAAGAAGAAGTTATCATAATATCATACAGTATGTCATACCTCAACCACATCAGGCCTTGCGCATAATTGTTTCAGTTCAGCAATCTTCATCCTCCGCTGTAGCTGAAACAGTTATGACATAAGCAAATCATTAGAACACATACAAAAAAAGAAACATAAAATAAATAAGATTATACCACAATAGTAACAAAATACCTTCTTCTTTTTATTTGAAACCCCTCCTTTATCGTTCTGGTTGGCATCTTGCTCTTCTTCTTCATCTGAATCGGAGTCATCTTTCTTCTTCGTTACCTTTTTCTCCTCTTCATCCTTCTTATCATTATCCTATACAAATGCACCACAAACCCAAAATCCAGAACCCAAAACAAATCAAAAACTGAAAATTGAAAACACCGACAAAAAGGATAAAACCTCAATTCCAATCTATGAATATATTACCTCTGCATCAGCAACTTCTTTAACGTTAAACTTCTCAAAGACACTCTTCAACTCGGAGTAAGCATCCCCAAATTCAAGGTTCTCAGTAACATATTCAATTTCAACTTTTTCAAGAGGCTGTTAATTCTCGAATAATCAACACATTAGTAAACCCAATTACAACATTATACATAACAGGAAACCCTAATGCGAAGTAACATAGATATAAAAAAAAAACCTAAAACCCTAATCAAGAGAGTAATATCAAACAAAAAAAAGAAATAATTACCTGGTGCGGATCGGAGTTTTCTTTAGCGTTGTCATCACTATCATTATCAGTTTCAGTGATGTTATTATTATTATTTTGTTTCTTGTTTTTCTTTTGCTTTTTTCTGCGTCTACGCCTTTCGCTCTCTTTAGATTTCTTGTTGGTGCTGTTTTGCTTCACATCTCCATTAGAGACGGAATTAGGGTTTTTGATCTCGACTGTCATTCCTCAGGAGTGAAACGCCAAATCTGGAAAACTGAACGAACAACGAAGGGAGTATATATTTAGAGAGAATTTGTTTTGTGATTTATCGCTCTACCAAAGCGAGCGATGGTGGGCGTGGGTGGAAAGGACGAGATTAAAACGCTACACCGGTATATTAATAGGGTATAAGTTTGTTAGCATACCATAAGGTCGGTCTAGTAATAATAAATTGATACAGCAAGTATAATAAAACACCTATCTTGTACCAGAATTTCTTTTCCTTCACTAATTTTAGGCCTATTTATTTTATTTAAAAAGCTTCCTATACAAATTTAAGGTTCTATAAAAAAAACTTTTTATATGAAGATAAAATAGTGTTATTAGTTAATAAATTCAAAAAACATATATCATCATATTTTTATTATGATGGCTAAATAATCCTTGTTTGATTATAATTAATTATTTAATTAGATTAGAATTAGTATTAGATTAGATTAATAATTTTGATTTATAGTTAAAGATAGAAAGTAAGAGTTAGTATTTTGATTTTTGGAAGAAAGAAAGTAGAAGGAGAAAATAGATTTTTTTTTTAAATCTTAGATTTTGATTCACCCTACCAAATTGAGTGATTTTAGTAAGAAATTTGAGGTTCTGGGTGAATCCTTATATGATAGAGAAACCAAATTTTACATACCTCATGATAGAGATCGTGATTCGCTCAAACAAAGATTGAATATTTTAGCTATTCAAATCGGTTTACGGTTGGGTTTTTTCCTTCGTAGTCAATTGTAAGACTAATTTATGGTTAGGTGATAATGAACTCCTACTGTAATTGGGTAAGTAAATGTACGATTTCGAACATCAGGAACTTCCAGGACTTCTTAAAAGACTAGTAAGGGAACAAACACCAAGAATCTCTGGAGTATAGACATATAAATGCCTAATTATATTCATTGCCTCTTTCAAATTAACGTGTGCTAATGTGCTTGCCATAAAAAGACCTTCTCTCACTAAAGTATATTCATTAAGAACCAAAACCCAACCGTAACTGGGTAAAAATTGGGTTTTTCATCATCACTTAACTGTAAACTAGTATTTCGGTTGGTTATAAAGGGAAAAACCCAACCGTAAACCGGTCTGAAAAGATAAAAAAAAGAAACCATGTCTTTAATCATACCCATATTTAAAAAAAAAACATGGGTTTGTCGAACCATACCTCATATAAACAATGCATTCTTGTTGAGGAGCTTGAAAAGGGAAAGAAGAGAAGAGAAATAGTTGAAATAGTTTGAATTAGATTGAGGGTTTTTCGTTCTTTGATTTGTTAAGGTTTAATAGATGGAAGGGTAATTTGACTTTTTATAGATGGAAGGGTAAGTTAGACATTTGTTATTGTCTAAGAACACCCCCTAACCAATTACTTGATCATCTCCAATCCTATAAAAGTCTTTTTATTTGAATCATAAGCCCTTATATGAGGGTTCTTATTTTAGGCCTACCCAATTTTGCTCACAACTAGAAAGTAGGATAAGGGTGGAACTACTAAATTACCCTCAATAGTTAGAATTATATTTATATCCTTATCCCTAATACCAATTTTTTATATATATTTATTTGATTAATTATTTATTTAATTAATTATTATTTTAAAAAAAATCATTTTTTTCTATTGGTTTATTCATATATCTCTCAAAACATATCAAAAGGTGAAAGAAAAAAAATATCAAACCAAAAATTTGGATTTAAAAAAAAAAAGGTTCCGGAAAATCGACTGATATGGAACTTGCACGATGGTCGATTGTTCCCAGAATTGGTGGATGTATACCATCATATCAGCCGATTCTTATTAAAAGAAATACTCATTTTTCTGAATGTTTTTTAAGATACAATCGGCATATAAAATGCATCTCATCTGCTGATTTTGGTTTATAAAAATATTTAAAAATAATATTCATACTAGAATCCGCATATGTTCTGCGTCGTATCTGTCAATTCGGGTTCATGTTCTTCATTCACGAAAAACAACATCCACAATCGATGGACAAATCACTAAATACCTACTGATTCTAATTTGATAAACTAATTTTTCTGGTATTTTTTAGGATAGAATCGGCAGACATAAACGAACCTATTAACACTAAAAAAATACTTCCACCCTAACGATTTTAGTTTATATAAAATTTTGAAAATATATTGATACTAGAAACGACAGATGTTCTTCATTGTATTTGCCGACTGTAGTTCATGTTCTTCAGTCACATACAACCGGCCAGTAAATCACTTAATTCCTGCCGATTTTAGTCAAAAATATCAAAAAACAAAAAAAAAAGTGTAAGAAAAAAAATTGAAATAAATAAATAAATTTAGAAAAAACACTAAAAATACATAAATAAAATATTAATTAATTAAACTAATCTAAAAATTAATTCGATGATTGACACAAATTAATCAAAGGGTGTATTAGTCATTAACTAAATTAGTTGGATATGGGGTTTTTTAAGTTACTTCAAAATGACCCTACTAGTTTATTGGTAGGCCTAAAATTAGCCAGGTATTTCTTGGACTTGTTATGAAATAACATTTGGTGGATTTACACCACACTTACATCATCATCTTTTCATCTCCTCTCCATCTCTTCATTTCCCCCACTGCTTTATAACCACCACCGCTAGTAGTAATGGGTGAATGCCCCTTAATTCTATTGTAAATACTAATCTTCTTCTCCATATAAATAGAGAGCATTTTCTTTGTAATGTGACATCAAAATAAGAATTCTCCTTCTTCTTCTCATTCTTCTTTATTTCTATGTTTTCCTTAGTTTACAACACGTTATCACGCACGTCATTCTAATCTGAGCAATACATTACGATTGATCCACGGTTTTCTTTATTTTCTAAAAACTCAACCGGTTATTTTTCCTAGTTTTTGTAAAAACTAAAACTTAATTTATTTATTTTTTCTAATTATATTTTTATTATTTATATCTAAAATTTATATAATCTAACTCTCTAGTTTGTCTCACAAATCATATAATGTATATGAAGAAAAAAAAAACTTTTTGATTCGTCGTAATCACTCCAATTTATTAACCACTTGTATATCTTTATACGATAGTTAATACATAAATTTCTTTTGATTGCATTCGTTTAAGTATTATATTAATGTCCTTATTAACTAAAAAAGGGTTTTTGTTCCCATTCTAACATGACTTTGTTTATAAGATGTGAAATGAGCTTATTTTTACCCGTTTAAAAACTACTTTAAGTGAAAATTATTTGTTGAATACATCAACTGATATATATTTTATATTATTTTATTAAGCCTAAAGAGGCACTAACTTACTTTCCTGGCATATGGTTTGCAAGCCTAAAGATATAGGAGATCTGGCATTCATGGATTTGGAGAAGCTTAAGTTAGCTTTATTGACTAAACTTGCCTAGAGAGTGTGCACTGAATCTCATCAGTTATGGGTACAAATTCTTGGAAGTAAGTATTTTCAAAATGGTGACATCCTTCATCATCATGTTGAAGCTAAAAATTACTCTTACATTTAGAATAGTATCATCAAAGGCCTTCAAATTGTTTAAGATAATTATTTTATGGAAACAAATAATGGAAAGAAGACAAGAATATGGCTTGATAGATGGATACCTGGGTTAGATCAGCCTCCATCTTCAAACAACAACTTTGCTAGTGCTTATCAAGATGTTGATGAATTGTTTAATACAGACAATAATGCTTGGAATGTTAGTATATTGAATCAGGTATTTGATGCAAATACTTCTAAAAGAATTCAAGAAATCTGTATAGATGTTTCTAAACAAGATGTCATGATATAGATGGCAGTTAAGGATGGTAAATTTCAGTTAAAAGCACTTTCAAAAAGCTGATATGTGTCCTAGAGAAACTCAAGTAAATGGCAGAACTATTCAGCCTATAATATGGAAAACTATGTGGGATTGCAAGACTGCTCATATGATCAAGCTTTTTTCTTGGAAGTGCATTAGATATTATCCCTACTAGATGCAAGCTGGCTTTATACAACAATGAAATTGAAACTCAATGTGGTATCTGTGGTAACCATCCAGAAACCATATAGCATCTAGTTCTATAATGTAGATATGCTCGAGTTGTATGGAGGGACATTAACATCATTATTGATTCAGTCATAAGCAATTGCAATAATGTTGTTGAATGGGCTTCTAGATGGTTCCATGATTACAATTCAAACAGTGACGACAGATGGTTGTTTTCTCTTATTATAGGAATTTAGATTATTTGGAAAGACCAGTGTGAAACTGTGTTCCAGAGAGTATCTCTAAACCCTCATAAATCAGTTCATAAAACACATTATCATCTGAATTCTCACTTGCATGATCATAATCTTGTTAATGTTTCTCCTAGGATATCATCAATATCTCATTGGAAACCTCCTTTACCAGGAATCGGTAAAATAAATGTTGATGCTTCTTTTTCCATTTTACTAACCAACTTGCCACTGGTCTTGTCCTTCGAGATCATACAAGTGAATGTGGAGGAATTAGAAGGAGCTACGCAAACAGAGTCTTAAATCCTGAAGCAGGCGAGTGTATGGTTGTATGTGAAGCATTAATATGGGCAAAGACAAAAAACTTAACAAGAATTCAAATAGAAGTTGATGCAAAAGTGGTTATCCAATCTATTACAAGTGAATCTCTTCAAATACAATGGGAGAATAGAAACATCCTGAAGGAAATAAAACACTTAAGTTCAAATTTTATTTATTGTAGTTTTTCTTTTATTTAGTCGTGATGACATTCAAGTTGCAAATGAGATAGCTAAATCAGTAAGAGAATCTGCATATGGGATTGAGTGTGCTAATAATTTTACGGTTGTTATTTGTAGTCTTCAAGCAAAAGACCAAAAATTCTCTAGCTCTTAATGAATAAATCTTTTTCTTATCAAAAAATATTATTTTATTAATATATATTTGTTTATTTAACGTTTCACTTGCTATTATACAGGACTAAACAAGCAAAAGATCCCATTATTGTGATGGACAGTGGAGATGTGAACACGTGTTTGATTCATTGTACAATAATTTTTTAAAAATTTTTCTTTTTTTATTTATATCATGTGATATATGTGTATATATTTGCAGTGGGTAATCAATTTTTCCTTCATTTCTCTAATTTTTTCATAGAGAGAGAAAAAATATATCCATCAAAATATGGTTTACAGTTTCTATTTGTCTAATGAAACTGTAATAACCAAAAATTGGTGTTATCACAATTTAATTATCTTTACGGTAACTAATCACGTGCATGGTTGAAAAACTTACGACCAATTAAATTTGGTACTATCCGTTGAACAGGGATCACGTGATTTACCCATATGGTTTTTTTGTTTTTTTTTTGTAAGAAACCATCCGTCAACCACAATTAAAGTGCATTTTCTCCATGTGAAGACCAAAACGAAAAAAAAAATCTTGTCGATTCGATTGTGCTAAATCGTATAAAACCAATTGGTGATTTCTCCATCGTTTTTATAAGATGAGAGATAAAATAGATCGACATATTTTTCTATTTGTCAATATGGTGTGATTTTTTTTTTGTCGATTCTAAAAGAATGGCACGGATCATAGGTTTACAAGAAACCTTTACCATCATATATGGTAATAATAAACCATTGGTTTCTATTCCTTAAAAGAAACCATTCATAACCACTAATTGGATTTTTTTTCCTAAAAAGATAATAACGATAATAACTTCATTTTTCTTAAAGAAGCGTTTTCTCTATATCAATCCAAAAAAGATGAAATACCTTTATGGTATTAACAATTGCAAATATCAGTAAAATTAGGAATTGCGGCATTTTTTAGGGATACTTAGCAATTTTGATTTTTTTCTCATAGTAAATCTCCAAAATTTGAAATCATTCCACTTGTAGTTGGAACATGTCGGGCACTAAAGATCATAGGGGGCGCATCCGTCTTGTTAGCTCTTTCATTAGTCTTTGTAGAGACTAAATTGATTTTAAAATTAATTTCTTTTGATAAAGAAGTGTGTCCATAATTTCATTCTAAATCATTATTGAACCTATCCCAAGGTGAAATAAAAATTGTGTACACGAGAGTGAAATTCCAAATGCATCATTGTTTTCATTCTAAATCATTCTAATTTCACATGTATGATGTATTTGGCGTGCTAGTCCTTGAATGACTCGTGTATGCATTCACACAATAAATGTGGTTGGATAACATATTCGAATTTGTAATCCTTGGAGGATTCAAATTATATTCAGGCAGCCACCTGATGCAATTATATCAGGTTTAACAATCCTTTATGTGTTTTTAGAAATTTGGTACAAAATAAAAAATCTAGATTAATTAGTTGATGGAATCAACTTGATAGGTCTCTTGAGGAGTCCTTAAAAACGCAAAAATCCACGCTTTAGCAACATAAATCTTATTTTATTTTCTTGATCTGCAGTTTAAAAAATTATGCCAGCATAAAAATCATCTACGATATATCTTAAAGTTATTAATTTGATGCTTGTTTTCTGTAATACTCATGTAGTTGAGTTAGCATCCATAAACATGTCAAAAGTTGTACTCTTTTCCCTTCGGTTCAGATTTTTATCCCATGTGGTTTTCATGACAAGGTTTTAACAAGTCAACATCTCGTTGACGTTGAATTTTCATTTAAAATTTTGATATTGTACTATTTTTCCTTCGTCCAAAATTTTCTTCCCATTGGGTTTTACTGGCAAGGTTCTAATGAGGCAATTTATTCAACATGGTGGTCATCCAAGGGAAAATTATTGAATAATTTCGGTTATTTAGTGGATGCCCACATTTGATTAGATCAAATCAACATAATGACCTCATAGGGATTTGGATATCTTTCTGAACCACATAAGGTTTGATAACAAACACGGTTTTTGTTCACGTATGGTAAATGATGCGTGTCGTAGGTGTAATCAAATTAGTGATCTTATTTCCACTCAATTAAAGAATAGTATAATGGAAGTCAAGTTCGTTCCCATGAGGAGCGAGGTGTTTAAGTTGTCAAATGTCACAAAGGGGAATTTGTTTTAGGTTTTAAGCTAAGTAAATAATAAAGCAATTAAAAGTAAAGTTGTAAGCAATGGAGAGAGATATGATAGAGGAATCCTTCTTCCTTACTAAACATTCATCAAGTTAAGATGTTCATCTACTCATTGTTAGTCACAGATTATCACCAACCGTAGAATAACAACTAAATCAGTGTTATCCCCGAAATTTCTTAAGTAGTTAGACTTTTATATCAAGGTCCACTTACTATTATTGTTCATACACACAATTGCTCCACAGAATCCCTCTGCAAGGTTCTGTGTGCTCTACTTGTGTACGAGTCGATTGACTGTTACTTATCTCACAACTCAATACTAGCAACAAATTAAATCAACAAATCAATTCAGTTGGCCAACTAAACGATATATCAATCAATCATAAATATTTTTTGTAGTGTAAACAAAAGATAATTATATGAAAAACTCAAAATAGAATCATATATTAAAACAGATTATGTTTAGAACTTAGAATTTATCCTCAATCAATTAAAAAATTAGCTACTCATAGTTTTAATAAAAACTATTAAAAAATATTAGAGAATAATAAATCAAGCAAATCGATATAGTGGAAAAAGTAGTCGGAGCTCCAGCGCAACCCTAGCTCCTCGCTTAGAGACCACCACCTCCTCCGTAATTCTTATATGGCTTCAAAAGTATTTCTCTGCCTTTTTTCCTTTTTCTGTACGTGAAGTTGTGTATTTTACCTCGGCTGCTCTAACCTTTATATAGAGAAGTGATGACCTCCTTTTCTTAGAATTTTAAATTGAATCAAACTCTAAATAAATAAGCCTTATCACCACCGGACCATCGACAGGCTAACTTTTCGAAGCAAACACGGATTCTTTCCTTAACTATCTCACGCGCCACAATTCGATCTGTTATCCGTCGAAATCATGCTTTTCGTATCTAACTCAAACTCTTCTCAGCTTCAAAAAACTTTTATATTCACCCTTCATACCATGGCTAGTTGCTACCACAACAGACTCGAACCACCATGTTCTTTCTCTTATTTCATTTTTCTCGTCTGTTCTCGCTTAAACCCACAGCAGACTCGAGCCACTATTCTCTATCTAAAATACCACCAACAAGTCGCTGTCTTATCACAACTTACTGCTAAGCTCGACACAACAGCCCCATACACCTTCCATCTCCTTCTTTATCCAACTTCATCACCATCGATCTCAATTGACGAAACTCTACCTTTCACTGCCTTCAACAACCACCATCGACTATCACAGAATCACCACCATTAAGTTTATGCACCTCACCGAGCATCACTGACTTCCCATTCACTCAACTGACAGGCTCGACTCCATTATAAAAAACCAACCATTCAATCATCGATCAAAACCATCACAGTTCCCCACTTTGGTTCTCCACCACGACTCTGCCACTAGTAATCAACAACGTCATCACCATCACAGGATCGTCAATCGGATCCATCACCAATACTAGCCACCGAAATCATCTCCACTCCCATCATCATCTCTGCAGTATTTATGATCATCAGCACCACAACTAACTCCTCCTGATCATCATCGTATCAATCAATGTCCATCAGTTCAAAACATCATCACAACTTCGTGATCATCATGATTAAACCACAGTAATAACATATGTACTTGTGTAAGTTGTCTGAGTGAAAGAGGAGTTGTAAGTGTGTGTTATCACATGCTTGAGTGGAAGAGAGTTGAGAGAAGGTCAATATATAAACTCGGTTCTGTCTTGTAAACCAATAACTAATTCTTTTCAATCAGTTCAAAATTGATCAAATCGTCAGCAGAAACACAATGTAGAATACCAATTCTATCATGGTATCAGAGCTTCAGTCTCAGAGATTTTCAATTTCTGAGGTATCGATCCTTCTTCACTACTTTGATTCTTCTTCTTGAAGTTTAATGGAGTTCTTGAAGTGAAGATTTGTTATGTGGAGTTTGATTTTATCCTGAAGCCTGACTGCAACGTCTTCAAATAGGATTAAGCATATATTTTGGATCTAAAATTCGATTTTAGTCTTTGAGCTCTTGATTATTTTGGATTTTCAGTTTTTGAGTAATTGGATCTGGAATTCTCTACCTCGACAGCTAAAATTTGAATCTCTGCTGGTAATCTCTATCTTAATCTCTAGGTTACTTTAGATTTAATCTCATGTGTTCAGTTTCTACATCACAGCTCAACAACATTCAATTTCATCTTCAAAAGTTGTTCTTATCATAACTAGTTTTGCTTTCAACTAGTTCTTTCATCAAGTCCTACTAGTACTGATACCTGAAGCTATTAAATCTGAGCATGCCTATTTCTACTACAATTGTTAGTTAGGAAAAAGTTTAATGTTGTTCCATTTGAGAAAATCTCTTCTTAAATCGCAGATGTACATTGATGAGTGTGTAAGGTGAGTGTTTGTTGCACAACATGTGCTTAAATAGCTAACATTCAGTTCATCGCATTGATGTTAGTTTTGGTACAGTCCTCATCATGTAAGAGGTCATGAGTGAGTTGTCTTGCAAGTTTAATGATGAAACTGAAGATGCTCTTATGGGATTAAAATTTGTGAGTTGTATAAGTACAAATTGATGTTCTCTTTCATGAGTCTGCATTCAATTGAGAATGTGGCATGGTGTTCTTTATCCTTTTACAATTGTTTATTTCATTATCCAAGTTGTGTTTTGTGTGAATGAGTAACTACTGGTGCTTTAATAAGTACTGGTATGCTGAATAATCCAAGTAATCCAAGGCAACTATTAATCTTGCTCAATTCTGTTTGTGCATCAAATAGTACAATGCATTCAGACTTGTTGGTGGAATTTCATTCCTGAAGCTGTTATGCCCTTTTTTGTTTCGTATTCTAGTTTGTTTCAACTCCAACTTATGCAACAGAACCTCTGAATCACAACTCAACTATCGCCCTGGTGCTTCTCGTATGTGAATTTACTTCTCCGATGACCTCCTATCCCATCCTCCAGTCCTATTGAAGCTTGAATTCTATCATGGTATTCTCTTTCTACTTCGTGTGCTGGTTCAACTGCTGTTGGTGATTGCAGGCAGATGAGTTGCTTCTTCAGTCCAAAATCAATAAGTGAAAGGCAGTTTATTTATATTTTCTTTGGTGTATGGTGGAATAATCAGTTGATGAATATTTGGTACTTTGTCATCACAAACTGCTTCTCTTGCTACAACAGAGTGACAGTGAGAAGATATTTTGGTACTTATTGGATGCAGTGAGTTGGTTGTAAACTTGTTAACCTCTGCAATATCTTATTTTATTCCGACAATAAGTACATCTGAGTGCAGCAACTCTTATCTGGTTTGGCTGCTAATTGCTTTTATAATACTCAGTTTGCATAAGTCATCAGATGCTACTACCAATGGTGTGTGTTTCTAATATAACCAATAGTGCTGATTCAAGTTCTGCAACAACTCTATACTAAGTCTACTCATCTATCTGGCACTCCTGCCATGAACAAATCTTATTCTATGATTCAACTAGCACTACTAGAGATAATGATGCTAATGGTGCTGAACATAAAATAAATCATCAGTTGTTTTTTTATCCATATGAAGTGCTTCTGTTACGGTTAATCTCTACATCACTTCTTTATGCTAGATGTGCTACTGATCCTGGTATGCAGTGCTTGTTTGTCTTCCTGTTTCTTTCTGCAACAACATCATTTGCCATAACCTGCAAGTACAACACTCATTGTGAGGTTTTTATATACCTGTCCTTACTACTTCTATTGCAACATCACCTGTGTACTTGTATTGTGAGTTGTGTGAGTGAAATCTCAAGGTCTCTCTTCAAGCCCCCTTGAGCTTTAGGGAGGTTAATAGCATATGTACTTGTGTGAGTTTTGTGAGTGAAAGAGGAGTTGTAAGTGTGTGTTATCACACGTGTGAGTGAAAGAGAGTTGAGATAATGTGAATATATAAACTCGGTTATGTCCTGTAAACCAATAACTAATTCTTTTCAATCAATTCAAAATTGATCAAATCGTCTGCAGAAACACAATGTAGAATACAAATTCTATCACACAGCTCAGTCAACTATCGAGCAAACCCCATTCTTAATCTCGCTGACAACATCTCGATCCCATTACACCAGCCTCCTTCGATCATGAACTGAATTTTTCGATTTGAAACTTAGGAAGGAGGTGAGGTGCCCTTTGACGGATGTGCTGGTGCTTTTAACACTATTTAAAAATGGCAACCCTGAGCAATTGAAATAGTGCCTTTATAAACGAGTTTCCTCAAGATAAACCAGCTGGTGCTGTTAGTACTCGATGCCCCTTGGCGTACGATGGGTTGCCAATAACAGTTGTTTGGAAATGACCAATTTGCCCATTAATTCTTGTTTTGCTTATAACTTTCTCAAATGAAGTCGGAATGACTTCATTCTTTCGTTGTTAGCTTCTTTTCTTATTTCTCTATGAGATGATGACTAGAAATATTGGATTAGAGCAAGTTAAACTTGGTATTTTTCCCTTCTTCCTTTGTAGCACTTCTTTTATAGCAGAATTAAATGCCAATTCAGTTCTTCTGGACGATTCCATCTAATAAAAGATAAATAAACAAAAAGAA
The DNA here is from genome assembly GCA_023531435.1 of Papaver californicum. NCBI lineage: Eukaryota > Viridiplantae > Streptophyta > Magnoliopsida > Ranunculales > Papaveraceae > Papaver > Papaver californicum. The sequence continues at coordinate 3,663,258 of JAJJMC010027962.1, read as the reverse complement.
ATGTAATATAGAATAATTCACAAGAAATCTAGCAAATAAGTGCATGAAATTGACACTCTAAATATGTAAAATAAGCACTAATCAAATAACCCCACACTTAGCTTTTGCTAGTTCTCGAGCAAACTATACATCCTAAACTAACCCAAAATACAACAACTCCCTTTCGTCGAGGACACAGTTACACTTAGCATGTGTAAAAAGCCTTTAAGCCCCTAGGTTTACCTAGTGGACGAGTTATAGTCTCGTGATGGTTTACAAGAGGTATACCCACAAAACCTAAACTCTAACTTTCAAACATTCCACAACACATGCATCCAAAGAGCTATGAAGACATAAAGTTTCTGCACACTAACAATAAGAAGTTAGAAGTGCCAAAGAACATTATTCTCATGCTTAATGCTTGAGTTAGGAAAAACCACCATATGAAAGAATTCAGGTTCGAGAGCGATCGAAAATTTCGACTTCGGCCTCACCAATAGGATTTTATAAAATTGTCACTCAAAAGACGCACTTTATGGTTTTCATGTGCACAAGCAGGAGTGAAGATAAAAATCCTGCACACGTTGATTGTTGGGAAGGAAAAGGAACCTTCTGAATTATATGAAGATGTTATCCCATAAAAACATGGGACGAAAAAAAACCATTTTTTTATGATGATCTCTAAGAAAAAAAAATCAACCACTATGAAAGAAACGTCTTCAATCTTCGGTCTTCTTCAACTATTGATAATGAACTCTTGAATTTCATAGAACCTTGACAATTGTAACTTTTTTTCTCAATTCCTTGTTGTCTAAAACTTCTTTATAGATTTCTTCTTCCCCACGGCCTTATTTAATGAATACAAAAACAAATATACTAAAGCAATGATAAACATCACTATTTTTTTTAAGAACTCAAAATACAAACTGAAAAATAAATAAAATGAACAATTAAACTACTAAAACCATGGGATAAGGACTTTACCACTTGATTCTTCAAAATTTGTATTGTCTTGATATCATGAACTTCATTAACTCTCATCTTTTGATTTATTTCACTCTTGTACATAAGTCTTCAACATGTATATATAATTATGCTCTTTGTCATGTTGCTTTTACTTGAATATGAATTCACTCTTTCTTGTACCGTTGCTTGTAAACCTTGAACTCTTCAACTTTTTTCATAATTTTTATATCGCTCCGCTTGTTGATGATGATGGTGTTTCTATGGACCTGTTGTTGTTAAGAGCATGGGGCCAACTGCAAACCATTCTACAAGATAGAGTTGGAAATTTTGATGACACCCTCATGGTTGATAGAATTAGCACTCAAGATATCAAAAAGTAGTGCTGAATTTGGTGCGAAGTTGGGCAGCTCATCATTCTACCCGGAATTAGAGTAACATGACATACTCTAAACGGGCAATTTAGACAGGTACAAAGAATTGAAGTTTTGGTGCCTCACTCATGGGTATTGAATGATCAGCTTATATAATAATGTAGTCTCTATCAGCGATTTAAGTCCATTTTTGTCAGCTCTAGCCTCTCAACAACTAAGCAACCCGAATTTAGTTCTCTAATACTTCTAAGTTTAGTTATTTCGGTAAGAACTCCGTATGTAAACTTAGCTAAAAGTATACCAAGTGACTCTAATTCTCTAAAAGTTGGAGGTTTTCATGCAAATATGTACAAAAAGTTTAAAATTTTCTACTTACAAAAGTGAATACTAGAAACCCAAATGCTTAACCATTCCCCTACACTTAAACTTTACACTTTCCTCAATGTAAATTGACTCTTCCAATGTAAAACCAAGATGAGAAATTCCTAATATGATATGCAAAACTAATAAAAATCAAAAGATAAATATAAAAATACAAAACCAATCGGTTGCCTCCCATGCAACGCTTGGTTTAGAGTCACCATCCCGACTCTTTACTCGCCCGTATTACTCCTTGAGAGGGAGAAAATCGCTAAAATCAAGCACATCTACATCCACATTAGCGATATTTTCGCAGTATGACTTTAATCTATGGCCGTTTACCTTGGAAACTGTCCCATTTTAGTCTCAACTGCACCATGAGGAAAAACATTAGTAACAACAAATGATCCAATCCAGCGGGACCTTAGTATTCCAGGAAATAGTTTAAGACAAGAATAAAATAAAAGAACTTTATGTGCCAAAAGAAAATTCTTTTGAGAAATCATCTTGTCATGGAAAAGCTTAGTCTTCTCCTTGTATATACGAGAACTCTCGTAAGCATCCTAACGAATCTCGTCTAGCTCATTAAGCTGTAGTTTTCTGTGTTTCCTCGTTTTATCATACTCCATGTTGCACATCTTTATCGCCCATAAAGCCTTATGTTCAAGTTCAACCGGGAGATGGTGAGCTTTTCCATAAACCAACCGATATGGGGACATGCCAATCGATGTCTTGTAAGCCGTTCTATACGCCAATAATGCATCGTTGAGACCCAAGCTCCAATCTTTCCGTGTAGTATTGATGGTTTTCTCTAGAATGGACTTAATCTCACGATTTGAAATTTCAGCTTGCCCACTAGTTTATGGGTGGTAAGGCGTACCATTCTTGTGTGTAACATTGTACTTCTTGAGCAAAGCATGGAAGGATTTCTGAAAGTGTGAACCCCCATCACTGATAAGTATACGTAGTGTTCCATGTCTAGTGAAAATATTTTCCTTCACAAACTCACAAACAACTTGAGAATCATTAGTAGGGGTGGCTTTAGATTCCACCCATTTGAAAACATAATTCACAACAAGAAGTATACAAAATTTTCCATACAAATTAACAAAAGGGCCCATAAAATCAATTCCCCACACATCGAATATTTCTACGACAAAAATCGATATGTGTGGCATTTGATTTCAAGCACCTAGATTGCCCGTTCGTTGACATTTATCACAAGATTTACAAAAAGCATATGCATCCTCAAATAGGATGGGCCAGTAAAAGCCACTCCCAAGAACTTAAAGAGTTGTACGTTTAAAACCAAAATGGCCACCATAAGCATAAGATAACAAAAGGATAAAATGGATTGAAATTCAGAGTCAAATATGTATTTACGGATAATCTGATTAGCACAATATTTCTATAAGTAGGACTCTTCCCACACATACTGTTGTAGACACCCCAATGACAACTTTAAATTATTTCCTATAGGTTAGTGTGATTGGATTTAGCTCACATAAGTCCACCGAATTCATCCATGCACTTCCTAGTACCCAAAGTCCATGTTCAATTCCTACACACTAATAATTAAGTTAGCTACCCACCCAAGAGTATCAAATATAGACACCATAAATCAACACCCTTGTGTCAACATTAATTGACCCAAAATATAAACAACAAGTTAGCTTTGCTTCCAAGATTTTCTATACTAAGAAAAATCCTAGGATTAATTGAATATGTTAAATTCTTGGTAGAAGAAATAAGATAATATTTTGAAAATAAAAATAATATTGGATTAGTTTGGTAATGATATCTAGAGTTTTAATATGTACCGCCCGATCAAAATTCATTTAATCTAATGGTTATTGTTAACATAAAATTTTTACAAATAGTGGGTTAGTTTTGGTGATTAGGGGAGGAAAAATTGAGAAGAGAGTTAGTATTAACGAGAGAAGAAAGTTCGCGCTAAAAATCAATCAAAGACATTGGGAGTAAAATAATAATGCGTGGGAGAAAAAGTTAGCGATAAGAGACTTTGTATTTGGTACGATTTGTGGCATCGTTGGTTTCTTGATTGATCTAAGTAACTGATAGACACATTTTTGTGTCTAATTTGCTCTCAGCTTTTATAGTGTTAGAACTCATTTTACACTAATATTGTGTTTTTATGTATTTATAGGTATTTCTGGAAAATAAACATTGTTGGAAAAATTACCTCGAAAAACTACTAAAGGCACCAACCCAAAATTTATAAAGGCACCCATACCGTGGATTATGGGCACTCATTCATTTTCAAATTCAAAAGATTTTGGTGGGAGAATCACTTCAGTAACTGTGAAAATTTCAGAGTATTTTTTACGGGTTGTTTTGAGGAGATAAAGCAAGATACTATCTTTCCATTACCATGGGGAGATATTATACGATTGGGAGATCACGAAATCAGGACAGATGCTAAAATCAAATCGCGCAACTTATGAGAAAATATTCCCGCGTATCATTCTCCGTGAATGAAGATTTTTGGAGATTTAATGAGTTGTAATGTATAAATAGAGCTGCTGGGAAGTCACACGGGGTGGAGAGAGGATTGGGAAGAGCTTAAAATACGCAGATAAGCCATATAAATCAAAACAGAGATATTTTGCTGCTGCTGCTGTGAGAGAGAAGAGGAAGAACATAAGGCTGGTGAGAAGCGTCGTTGATAGTGTTGCTGAAGCAGTCGTACTTCAACAACACCAGAAGTCCGTACTTTTCTTCCGTGTTCATTTCTTTCTTCTGTAACGCAGGGAACACTTCTCTGTAACGCTTATAAGCGTATCAAATACCCTGTGTTACTTCTATTTCACCATTGTAAGCATCATTTGAGCTATGAAATACATTTTTGAGGGTTTTTCCAATACAATAATAAGCTAATCATCATCACTGGGGCGACGAAGGAAGCTATGTCTCCAATGATTAAGTGGTAACTTCTATTTTATCTATGTTTTACAATTCATTTATCATTAATTGCTATGAATTAAATTGAAAAAAATGGTTTTTCTTAAATAATTGTGTTTTCTTTTGATGAGTCATGCTGGGTTTACTGCTTTTGATGTCTCATGCTTTCGATTTACAATTATTCTTTTAAAAACCTAATTTTGGCAATACTTAGAATAACTTGAATACAAGAATTGTAAGATTTTATCACTTGAAACATTGGTTAAATAGTGGAATCCTAGCCTCAGTTCTCTCTCAACTTTGTTAATAATTTTATTTGAGTTTTCCTATTTTTAGTTTTAGAAATTAGATTTAAAAACAAATCTTCACAAGTCTGAGAATCAACCCTTTTTACCACTATTCTAAAATCACATCAATTTTTGGCGCCGCCGACGCGGATTTGTTTTTAGAATTGTTTTTAGATTTTTTTTTTGTAGGTTTAGTTTAATTTAGGATTTTTTTTTTTTTTATGCGTTTGTTAGTTTCTATTCTTTTCAGATTTGAAGCGAAACTAAAAAGAAAAGGAGAAAGTGCTATAAAAAGGAAGTAGAGCCAAAGAAGGAAAGAAAAGAGGATTCCAAAAGGAGTGAAGAAGATTTTATTTTTAGATTTTCTTATTTCATTTTATTTATTATTTTTTAGTTTTTTTTTTTTAGAAACTGTATTAGGGTTTGGCTATTATTTTTGTAATTATTTTAGGAATTTTTCTATTTTTCTTATTTTTGGACTTTGGACTTTGGACTTTGAACATTATTATTAATTTTTAAACCCTACGGAAGGGTATTAAATATAAACTGCACAAGGAAGGACGACAATTACGACATTGTCTCGGCCCCTCGGGTTCGTACACTGACATAGGAGTCGGTGGCCTGAGTCGACTTCAACGGTTTATCCCCCGTCTGGTACGGGAAGTAAGACTCGATCAACCCACGAATCCCCTGTCAGCGGGTTTTCTGTATTCCTTCGTAATGCATATATGTTGAGGACTTGAATACAAATTTATTTTCTAGTAAAGGGCAAAGACTGGCCATATAAGATAAGGACTCGGATTTCATCACCGTTTCCTTCTTGCCCGCCTTAGGAACACGTTACCTAACGCGAACCTAAGCCTAAAGTTTGACTAGAAAGAGACTTATAGGGTAACGAGCTTATTGGAAAATCATTCAAAATGACTGTATTAGTTACTTTATTAGCCTAACTCAAGGTCTAAGAAGATTATTTTAAGTTGATTAGAGACGCCTTGTAACCCAGGGAAAAGTGCCAAAGAGACAGGGTTATCAAAGCTCCTTAGAACTTATCCTGTTTCTCTTCGACTTAATCTAATTCGGATCGTTCTAAGAGCTTTGCTAAAACTGTAACTAGTTGCCTTTTGGAAGAATAGAAGCTGGTCTAGGAACAATCTAAATGGAGCCATCATGATTTTTGTTTGCTAGATTCAGTAGGTTTTATTTGGTTGAGTCGGCCTTGTTTGTGTATGTTTAGAACCCCTTCCTGTTATGATTTATTTTCTTATATTTTCTTGTAAATTTATTAGGAAATTTTTGTTAAAAAATGTCGAGCTGGTATTACAATAAATATCCGACTGAGTTTCAAAACGGGCATTACCATTACTATGACCATAGTGTGGATAGTACTTGGGACCACTACCAACCTTCTGAAGGTTATGGTTCATACCAAGGTGATCCCAATTACTATTCGTACATACACCTGTCTTATGAACATGAAAATGAGCAAAATTTGAGTTCTTTGTCTTGGAGGGATGCCCTAAAACATGTGCAATCTAGTACTTATAATGAACCTATTATGCCTTTAGAAGAATCACACGAGCAGTTACGACCTAGCAATCTTTATGATCTAGTTGTTTCTATAGATAATTCCGTCAAGGAGTTGGCTGAGAATAAAGGAGATGACTGAGGATAGAAATAGGTTCCTAAGTGTGAACGAAAGTTTTGCAAAGAATAATATTGCTTAAAATGATCTTAATTTCCAATATAATGATACCCTTGATAATTATTCACCTAGTCAAGAGGACGAGGATAGAATTGGTAAGACTACTTATTTAGACGAGGTTCAAACATCTTCATATTATTATGATGAGGATAGTATTGGTGAAGAACTTGAAATATACAGGCAGAGTAATCAAGAAATTGTCACTCCAATTGTGCTTCATGGTGATAGTGTTATTTCTGTTTCAAATCCAAATAATTTTAATGATTATTCACGTATTCAAAAGGAAGAGGATTTGACTAGAGACACTACTATTTTAGAAGATCATAGACTCTTAGAGAATTTTAATACGATAGAGGAAGTTGAGTGTAGTTCTGACCTTAAGGACCCTAGAATCCAACCAACAATTTTTATTCCATATGAGAGTAATGTCCACTCTAAGTTTGGGGGTACCGATGATTCTTTGTTTTGGAGGGATGCCCTCAAGAAATTAAAAGCTAGTGATCCAAATACCTTTGTAGAAGAATCACCTCTAATGATATATGAGAAGTATTATAAACACAGACCGCTTAGTTTGGAACAAAGATTGAGAGTTCTGGCAATACATAGATTATATGCAGATGATGATGATCAGTCTTGTAGCGACTCTCAGTTCCATACAAAATATTGATAACCTTGTGGATGATTGTGTAGATGATTTGCCTAATTCCATAGATGAATCCATCTCACAAGATCATTCACCCGACTTAGAGGTTGTTTTTAGACCCTTAGACTTCCAAAAATTACCTAATTTATGGTTAGAATTGTGTGCTTCTCAAGTTTTGTTGGATCACTTTGCATCTAAATACCCAGAGGACTTGCCTGTTCCTAATATTGTAATTGATATCTCTACCAGTTTTCAAGATCATCTTCAAACTAGATTCTCTGAGCCTATTGATGTCCAAAAAGAAGTCCAGTATTTAGAAACCCATCCTCTGGTCGATGTGGTTTACCTAGGAAATAATACCAAGATTGACTTTGTTTTCCCACCAAAATATTTTCTTCCATATGTGGGAATGTTTGAATTTCAAATGTGTCAAGTATCAAGTTTTGAGACTATGCCTAATTACTTTAGGAGATTAGAATCGACACATTTGCTTAAGAATGACCACCTTCATTGTAGCCAACTGTGTGGGTCAAATCTGATTGACTTTGAGGATCCACAAATTTTCAGGTTATTATTATGTGTCTTAAATTTATTATTTGAGTTTTTCCAGACTCTAGAACCTGATCATCGGGATCCTTCCTATGAGGAATTTCAGACTAAAGAGATTTATCTAGACCCTTTCATAGAGCCCAAACCTGAACCTCAACTAGATGTAGTTGTCATAAACAAAACACTAGATAGGGATAAGGTTGTACTCGGTTTGTTCACTTTCTGGGCCTGCTGTAATTTCCTTCTATTTTGGATAAAATTATTTTATTCAGATGACCCACAGTTATTTCGACTATTGTTATATGATTTAGTGAGGTGACTAATTCTCTCTTAGTCTGGATGAAGACTTTAAACTTAGCACTTCTTGGGAGGTACCCATACTCATGTGACACGGTAATATCCTTCCTTAACTCCTTACTTCGATTGGTAAAAATTTCTCCTTGTTCATATATTTAATCATTCATCTTTTGAAATATTGAGGACAATGTTAGGTTTAAGTTTGGGGGTAAGGGAGAAACTTTTAGTTGAAATAATAAAACTCCAAACTTTAGAAACTTGTGAACAATTCAGGGTGACACTAACTATTCTAGGTAGATGGAAACTTAACTCTTTTTCTATAGGAATTGGTGTACCCAACTAAATGGTCTATTCATAAAAGTATGCATAGCTCAGGTGTTAGAAATAACATGATAGTTGTCCCCATATCTCGGAATCTATCTTGACCATATCACCTTCTGTTTTTATTTTTGCAATTTTTGTGTTTCTCTAAGTGATTTGGTGGGGCACCAGTATCAAATTTTTATCACCGCCAGGATAAATTGTTTGAGATCAAGCCCCATCATTGTATTAGTTAGACCATTATTCAAAAAAAAAAATATTTGACACTTTGATAGCAATATATGTGTGTTCTCCCTGTCTTCGTCGCCTAAGCAAGCGTGGAATGCAGGATCCATGAGAACTATCATGTACGATCCTGATAAGGAGCATGCGCTTGGATTCATTTGATCCAATCATGTTGTCAATACATTTAAAATATTTTCAATAAATCGATCGTTGGGACTCTTGTATATACGAGCTGAGTCGATATTAGTTTAAGGAATAAGACTAGTGGAAGCGTATCTCAAGTCATTCATCCTGGGACTGACCTTCAAACAGATATGGGAAACACGTTCACCTTAGTCAACACATACAAACTTCATTTTGTCTATATCCATCTTCTAAATCTTTTCATGTGATTGTACTTTGATAGATTCTGAGTATTGTGGTTGGTCGACTATCTAAGTGGAGTTTTGAATTCTTTTATGAATTTGAGTATGTTGAGTGAAAACTCGTGTACAACAATTGGACTCATATAGGGTAATGATTCTCATAGCAAAATAATTTTGTAGCCAACTAAATAGCTTGTTTAGTGTTTACCCTTAATCGTTCACAGGTAGCTAGAATTTAGAGTAAATGTTTTGTGGGTACACCTCTTGTAAACCCTCACGAGACAAAACTTGTCCACTAGGGACACCTAGGGTTCAAAGGCTTGTTGCACACGCTAAGTGCAATCGCGATGCCTGCGACAGTGAGTTAGGATTTTCTAGATTAAATTTGCTCGAGGACTAGCAAATAATAAGTTTGAGGGTATTTGATAGACACATTTTTATGTCTAATTCGCTCTCAACTTTTATAGTGTTGGAACTCATTTTATACTAATATTGTGTTTCTATGTATTTATAGGTATTTCTGGAAAATAAACATTGTTGGAAAAATTAGCTTGAAAAACTACTAAAGGCACCCAGAATTGATAAAGGCACCCACCTAGAATTTATAAAGGCACCCATACCGTGGATTATGGGCACTCATTCATTTTCAAATTCAAAAGATTTTGGCGGGAGAATCACTTCACGTAACTGTGAAGATTTCAGAGTATTTTTTACGGGTTGTTTTGAGGAGATAAAGAAAGATACTATTACCGTGGGGAGATATATACGATTGGGAGATCACGAAATCAAGACAGAAGCTAAAATCAAATCACGCAACTTATGAGAAAATATTCCCGCATATCATTCTCCATGAATGAAGATTTTTGGAGATTTAATGAGTTGTAATGTATAAATAGAGGTGCTGGGAAGTCTCACGGGGTGGATAGAGGATTGGGAAGAGCTTAGAATACGCAGAGAAGCCATGGAAATCAAAACAGAGATATTCTGTTGTTTCTGTTATGAGAGAGAAGAGGAAGAACATAAGGCTGGTGAGAAGCGTAGCTGATAGTGTTGCTGAAGCAGTCGTACTTCAAAAACACCAGAAGTCCGTACTTTTCTTCCGTGTTCATTTCTTTCTTCTGTAACGCAGGGAATACTTCTCTGTAACGCTTATAAGCGTATCAAATACCCTGTGTTACTTCTATTTCACCATTGTAAGCATCATTTGAGCTATGAAATACATTTTTGAGGGTTTTTCCAATACAATAATGAGCTAATCATCATCACTGGGGCGACGGAGGAAGCTATGTCTCCAATGATTAAGTGGTAACTTCTATTTTATCTATGTTTTACAATTCATTTATCATTAATTGCTTTGAATTAAATTGAAAAAAATGGTTTTTCTTAAATAATTGTGTTTTCTTTTGATGAGTCATGCTGGGTTTACTGCTTTTGATGTCTCATGCTTTCGATTTACAATTATTCTTTTAAAAACCTAATTTTGGCAATACTTAGAATAACTTGAATACATGAATTGTAAGATTTTATCACTTGAAACATTGGTTAAATAGTGAAATCCTAGCCCTAGTTCTCTCTCAACTTTGTTAATAATTTTATTTGAGTTTTCCTATTTTTAGTCTTAGAAATTAGATTTAACAACAAATCTTCACAAGTCTGATAATCAAATCCTTTTTACCACTATTCTAAAATCACATCAATAACATCTAGAATTTTCATTGCAAGAAAAGGTTAATCTTCCATCTTTTTATATTTTTATTTTCTTGATACGACTTCGTGAGATACTATTTTGGATAATATAAAACTGATTCTGAGTAAAAGTTATTCATTTTCCATACATCATACGTGTTAAATTTGTAATCTTGCATCTTATATTGATTAAGCACTTTGAAGCAACTTTAGTTCATCCATAGTCCAAGTATCATGCAGACATCAGGTGGCTTAAGTTGATTGTCATGATTTGTCACATGAATGTCTTAAGTCATTAGTTAAATATAAGTTCATGCCATTCTTTTCATTTAACACATTAAGCAGTAAAGACATTCATTTGCATTAGCTGATTAGGAGTCTTATATGCATAACTAAGCCAACCACAACAAAGTTACAAGCCAATTATTGAACGTGTCTGACAGCATAATAGGTGACCGGTAGTTTCCAACCCTTTGCAGAACAACCAGTAATGTTTAATTAATAATTTTTGATAATAATAATAATAATAATTTTGATTTGATCTTTCAATTTTTCTGTTGATTATTTTCTCAGTAATAATAATAATAATATTTGGTGATCATTTTGCAATAATAATAATTGAATTTTTCTTTTGAAAGTAGGTTTTGTTTGGTAGGATAAAACGTGAATTCGCGTATTTAATATTTTTATGTTATATTATTATGAATTTAATATTACATATTTTATCTCACGGTCAAAATTTTTAAATCTCAATTATAAAGTAGAGGCCGATTTTTGGATTGGACGGGCTAGGTGCCTCACATCTTCTTAGTCCGTATTTCTCGGATCTATTTTCTCTAAAATTTGACTAGTGCTTCTTTTGTGTCTTAACTCTCCTAGTTGGGTGGCGGCTTCACAAAATAATAATTATAAGTGTATAACCATTTTAGAAATATAAAGATCTATTGGATTTCGTCCCGTGGATTTTGACGGTATCTACAACTGCTTTCCTATCATTTTAAGATTTAGCTTTTGAGAACAAGACGTTGTACTAGGTACCTGTCTCGTAACCAAGTAGTTCACTATATCATCGTACCAAGGTGTTGAATCTTCTATTGAGAAAAGTTGTTCGTCTGGCAAACGATCTTGTAAGGGAAGTTCTTCCTCGGAAACAACAAGTCTACTAAGATGATCTGCAAATGTATTCTCAACACCTTTCTTGCCTCTAATTTCTATGTCAAATTCTGGTAGCAACAGAATCCAAAGTATAATCCTTGGCTTAGCTTCTTTCTTCTTGAGTAGGTATCTAAGTGTTGCATGATCTGAATATACAACCACTTTTGTGCCCACCAGGTATGATCTAAATTTTTGTAGTGCAAAAAATTTAGCCAACAACTCTTTATCCATGGTAGAATAGTTGATTTGTGCATCGTTTAGGGTCCTAGATCCATAGTAAATCACGTGTGACCGCTTGTCCACTTTCTGACCCAAAACAACTCCGACTGCATAATCACTTGCATCACACATAAACTCGAATGGCAAACTCCAGTTAGGTGACTTAATAATTGGTGCAGTAGTCAACAATTCTTTCAGTTTGTCAAAGGCATCCTTACACTCCTGCTCGAAGTTAAAAGTAACCTGCTTTTGCAACAATTTGCACATTTGCATTGAGATTTTGGAGAAACCCTTGATAAACCGCCTGTAAAAACCTGTATGACCAAGAAATGAGCGAATGCCCCTCACCGAAGTGGGGTATTGTAAGTTTCTTATTAAGTCTATCTTTGCTTTATCTATTTCGATCCCTCGAGAGGACACAATATGACCAAGCATTGTACCATGGTTCACCATAAAATGACATTTCTTCCAATTATGAACAAGATTAGTGTTTACGCATCTTTTAGAACAAGTTCAAGATTTTCTAAGCAAATATCAAAAGAATCACCATAAACACTAACATCATTCATAAATAACTCAATGATGCGCACCACGTAGTCCGAAAATATATTGGCCATACATCTCTGAAAAGTGGCAGGTGCATTGCAAAAACCAAACGACATCCGTCTATATGCAAACGTACCAAAGGGCTCCGGTGCTAACAATCAGATTGTAACCCGAATAACCGTCCAGAAAGAAATAATGTGAATGTCCCGCTAACCTCTCTAACATCTGATCAATGAAAGGCAAAGGAAAGTGATCCTTTCGGGTGGCAAAATTAAGCTTTCTGTAGTCTATGCATGCTCTCCATCCTATTTGAACTCGTGTAGGAACAAGTTCGTCATCTTGATTTATGACAACGGTAACACCAGACTTCTTTGGTACCACCTGTAACGGACTAACCCTTTTGCTGTCAGAAGTTGGGTAAATCACCCCCACACTTAGCAACTTGAGGATCTTTTTCTTCATGACCTCCATCATTGGGGGGTTAAGCCTATATTAAGCATCACGTACTGGATTGACATCATCTTCCATTAAGATTCTATGCATACACATGGATGGACTAATGCCTTTGATGTCAGCATTTGTTCAACTAATGGTCGTTTTGTGCTCTTTCAGAACCCTAAGCAGACGTTCTTCTTGTATGGAAGTGGGGTTCTTTGCAATGATCACCGGAAGCACTTCTTTATCACCCAAGTAAGCATACTTTAATCTATTTGGAAGAGACCTCAATTCTAGTTTAGGTTCCTGCACAATAGAAGGTAAAGGAACCTCATTAGTTACGCGTAAGGAAATATAAGAAATATTACCCGTTTTAGCTTCTTGTAATGCCGTCAGGGCACCAAACATCTCCACTAGCTCTTTGGATAAGTCCACGTCCAAGTTTGGCTACATAACTCCAAGTTCATCTTCATTGCTCAAATCAAGCATTTGTTGTGCTAACGAACAAATAACATCGATAGAGAAAGCATAATGAACATCACTAGGATAACACATGGCTTCAAATATGTTGAAGCGAATAATCTCCTTATCAAATTTCATAATGAGTGTACCACTATCAACATCAATCTTAGTCTTTGCAGTTTTTATAAATGGTCTTCCAAGAAGTAACGAAGTAGATTAACTATTTTCTCCATTCTGCATATCCATAATATAGAAATCTGTTAATACCTAAAAATTACTTCTAGGCAAAAAAATGTACTATAGAAGTACTTTCTTTAAATTCGGAAATCAAAATCTTACAGAGCAAGCCTAAACCACGATAGTATGCGTTCCGCCCTGCTTCGGTCACAAGGAAAAAAAAAGGTTGATCTTAGGGGAGGAAGCAAAGAGATTTGAAAGAATTTATGTGTTGAATTGTGTGTAGAGATGTTGAACTATTGAGAAAAATAGAGCTTGAGAGAATAATAAGCTTGTCGTGTTTCTGAAATGGGCTAAATAACCTATTTATAATAGTTGGTAACACACACTTATCCTTGTAAAGTAGTGGAGGTACTGAAAAGATAGAGAGGTGGAAGTCGTGGGGATAATGGTATAACCGCCTTGGAATCTTCGAGAAACCATTACTCCATTAACTGCTTCATCATTACCACTACTTTGTAACTTTCTTATCATGAGGTGTTTCCACGTCACATGTTGCCACCAGACCAAAACCCCTTGAAGAATCCCCCCATGTAATTGTTTTGATTTCTCGTAAGAGTTAGTGGAGTCATGTACTCCAAGTTCTGTTGTAACAGAATATTTGTGCTAGCTAGAATGATGTATATGAGTGTTACAGGCTTGACCATGTTGTTGCTAGTATCCACCGATGTCATGGTTGTAGCCTAGATGATGGTGCAAGCATGATGCTAAGGTGAAGAGATACACAAAATAGAAAAGAGGGGAAGGCTTGCGCTGCTGCTAGTGCCGTCGCTAGCACCACTAGGGCCCGTTTGGGGCGTAACCATGTTGTTTTTGACTTTTGGGCTATTTTTTCTAGTCTTTTGGCACATGTGTGTGCTACTCATTAGTGTTAGGAGTGTGGCTAGGGTTCTCTAAGGCTAATACTTGCTAGTGCCATGGTTATTGCCTATGTACCACTAGCTTTGGCATCTGCTGATGTTGTGGCCATATTTATGGCCTGTTTAGGGTTTCTCAATTGTATGAGATTTAGTGTTAGCGTTTACACTTAACTTTTATGCAGTACATACAAAACATTTTCAAGAGATACAGCCGTGGAAGTTTACAACTTGAGATAACGCTTGATGCTACTCTGCAATTAGATGATATGCATCTAATAGTGTTTTTTATTCAGATATGGCATAACCTATATTCTAAATGTTTATAATTTTGTATAATCAACGTATTCTGATTGATACAAATAATTTGCATGGATGCACATAAAATAACGAGGGTTTAACTGGGTAAATCCTGAAATTTCTACGGGCGCATATATATGCAAAAGAGCTACAAAACTAATTTATCCATGAGCCGAATATGTATTCTCAATTCTCTTGCAGAATGTAAGATAGCAGTATGTATTCATAATTTCGTTGTCGGATCAGGAATTTATACATATTTATTTCATGATTCTGCAGTTAGGCGAAAAGCAATACTACAACTTTTTCCCTTGTCGAAAACTCACCATCAACGTTAAGTCCCTTGCTTAGCACGGAACAATAATGTTTCGTGGTAAGCACTAGATGGTGATTTTTATTTTACTGATATAAGAAAAATAAATCAACAAGGTTAGTTGACGGAAATTACCAGAAGTTCTGATTTGACGGTATTCCGATGACGTTGAATAACCGCTGAAGAAGTAGTAGTTGATGTAGTATTACCTATAGGATGATAGAGCATCGTCTGGAGAACATAAACTAGCGAAGCGTGGCTGATTTATATGACGAAGAGACCAAAACTGACTCGTGTGTAGCACAGAACCATGGCTTCAAAGAGGAAACCCTTGTTTAACTTGAATTTGAAAACCAATTTCTATAAAAGGGAGTAAACCCTTTTTTTGTCATTCTCTCTCTATCACCGCCAACACCCTCACCTCCTCTCTCTTTCACATCTGAGTAGCAGAGTACAACCTCGTCGGAGCTCCGTCACCGGCCAATCAACGACTGCGATATTCCAGCAAATTTCCGACCTGCTTCAGGAAAGTTATTTATTTTTTTTTGCTTTTACGTGAGTTAATACTCCTTTTTTTTTTTTTTACGTGAGTGCTTGCTCACCTTTTCATTTATTATTGCTTGCTTCATTGCATACGCATTTTATTGAATTGATACTGATATTCTCTTGACAATTTCTTGCGATTGAACTCCGACTCCACAATTGCTGTCTCCCATTGTGATAATCCTTCATTGGCTTCATTGCGGCGTTGTTAAGCTTTAACCAGGTACGCTAGGGTTTGTAGCAATTTCCCAGATGCTACTTTTAATTTTTATATATATATATATATATATATATAAGCATGTATTTTCATACCAGTACAATATATATATATACATAAAATAAAGCCAAACCTTGTGCATGATTTCCTAGTTGTTGACGTAAATATTATCAGAACCTATTATAGATGTCTAACGATCGTGAACTTCTTCTAGTCGTGGCGGAAGCAAAAACCCTGATGTCATTTCTCTAGACGATGTGCCCAACATCTATGATAAGCTCTTTGATGGTGTTGTTGAAGAAGCTGCTGACCCTGGCTATGTTGGCAACTTTATTTCAAACATCAATATCCCTCCTCAGCATCAAAGTATTTATCCACAGGCTCTTGTCAGGTGTTGTTTGCAGAGAGAAGAATACAGGTCTTCATTTGTTTATTTTAAGATGTTCCAAACTCCTCAATCTGAATACAAGGGATAGGCTAAAGTTATGTTGAAGAATCCTCAAGTGAAGTTGGTTTTACAAAAGGCTAAGATACCCCATGCCATGAAAGTGTCTGAGAATTTATGCATTAACAATGACATGAAGGGTCTGCTTGCATTTGGTTCTCATTGGTGTGGTCCAGACCATTCAACAACATTCCCTTGGGGTGAGTTGACAATCACCTTGGAGGACGTGGCGGTCTTACTGTAACTGTCCATTGTTGATAGAATTCTACTTGATTGGTCTGAGGAGCAGAAGAGATATGGCACCATCCTCTCTCAGAAGATATAAGATTTACAGAAGTCTGGTCACTGCAATAAGAAGAATTATTCGGCCTGGGTTGACTGTTTGTGGAACAGAAGTACAAGTGTTGACGGCCTTGCTGTTAACGATCCTTTATGCATTACTGCGTTTCTTGTACTTTGGCTTTCTAGAGACGTGTTCGAAGATTCTCCTGGCGGTCAATTGAAATCTTCACTTGTTCCGCTTGTTGTTGTGCTTGCCGGTAGAAATACTCTTCCTCTTGGTAATTTATTTCTAGGATTTTTATGCTCTCGTTTGGATACTTTTATTCGTGACATGTGGATCTTTAATAGTCATGCAAAGATAAAGTTTTTTATCCATGTTATGTTTATGCAAGCCTGGCTATGAGAGCATTTTCCTGTATATGCGCCAAAGGACAAGCCTTCTTATCCAAGTACAGAGATGGAGTATGCTAGAGTACTCCGTTGGAGTAAGAAGAAACCTTCTTTTGTTAGTCTTATTAGTTTAATGGACAATGAGAAGAAGGTGAATTTCAGACCTTGGGGTTTGAGGCTTCCACACGTGATTCCTCCGGGGAATTTTGCTGGGAGCTATGATATTGTCATACGCTTGGGCTTAAGTGATGAGAGTAATATTACTACAGTCGGTGAAGCCACTTTTATGAATAGTTGTACTCCAGGGTATATTCTTGTTGCTTGCTTCGATAGTTATGTCATGCAGAGTTATAGCATCGATAGGGCGATTCGGAAGATTGGTTATGATCAGTCTATTCCTCGTTACCGTACTAAGGCGCCTCTTATAGACATGCTTCAATGATCCGAGGGTGCTTATAGTATTCCTGATCGAAGCATTTCTTTCCTCCAGGTTGATAGAAAATGACGTGTCACTGATGAATATGCTAGTTTCTGGAACGCACAACTTACCCTTCTTAAGAACTTCGTGTCTAGTGAGCCTTCTGGTGCACATGGTGAGCCTTCTGAGAAGGAGTTAGAAGCTCGACCGAACTTGAGAATTACTTCTGGAGCGAGGCATGATTCGATTATTAACTTGACTCAGGTACCCCAAATCATCATTCGTTTAATCGCCATTATTTACTCAGTAATTAAGTATTTAATTTCCTTCTCGCAGTCGTGGTTCCCAGAGCACCCTGCGCTTGATATTGCAACGGACGTTATTCTTCTATCTGGGGAGAAGAGACCATATATAATTATGCCCGGAAGTGGAGACCGTCCTTGGAAAAAGGTAAGCGTCTTGTGTTTTCTCTTACTCATCCTTTCTGTATGAAGTACTTCTGTACCTTGTCCTGACAAGTATCTTTACCTAGTCTGGGAGTATAACTCGTCAAGGTGACTTGAGTATTCAACCTTTCAAGTTTAGCGTTTCAGCTGTTATTGGCTCCTCAGCGCCTTATGTTGTAAGTAGAATTTCTCTTGAAAATTCTTGAGTTGTAGGAATTTTTGTTTTACTGAACTTAAGAAATTTTGATTCTTATGAATAATCATCATTCTTAAATGACCAGAAAAATGGATACTCTAGTATCAGGAAGTACTGCTGTGGTTGGAAGTACTGAGGAAGATGGCCGAGATGACAATGGACCTGAAGGATCATTTCAGACTGAAGAAATTGAAGAATCCGGAACTAAAAACGAAGAACTCGTTGCCGAGTCGTACTATGAGATGCCTTCTGTTTCCGATGGATTATCACATATCCAAGTAAGTTTGATTCATTGTTTTAGAATTATAATAACATGATTATAGCTATTGAACCACCAAATGTGTAAAATCATACATGATTTCATGAAAGACTTTAGCAATTTTCGCTGTCAGAAAAATTCAGATTCAGGTTTTCTTACCATAATGGCCATAGAATATTCGTACGAAGCCGGAATTAGGTGGTTGACCTCTTATTCTTTAGATAAGAAGTAGATCTAACTTCTGGAAAAAGAATTTTTGAGTATGGAGTTCATTTTATTAGGTGAAAAATACCTGACACCGAGCGTCCATAACTTTTTCAGGCAGAATTCTGTAGGTTTTCAACTATCATGTAGTCGACCGTTTTATCTGCCCTTATTAGCTCGCTTCTCCGATTGACGTGCCCTTTTAGAATGTAGTATTAGATATCCATATGAATCATTATAAATCATCCCTAAATTCCTTACCAATTAGCGCCAGTTTCAATTCTTCTGGAGGGTTATGTAAAAACGTTTGTGACGACAGTTTTGTGAAACGACCCATATTTTTTCTAAACCATAGCCATGACCCAAAATATTTTTTATTGATTTTTTAGGTTTTTAATGGAAATATTTTATGAACTTTATGATATATGCTTCAATTCCTTATGTTTAAGCTATTTTAGCTTATTATCTTTATAATGTCTCCTTTTTTAGGGGGGGAATGAACCAAATCAGAGAGACGAACTTGTAGGTGAAGGATTGTAGATTACCATGGGATGTGATGCTGGTGATGTGCCTTTTACATCTCAGAATCACGAGCAAGATCCCTCTGATGTGGTTGTAAAAGAAAGCACTCTGAGTGGCATTATCGTACAAAATGCTGATATAATGGAGATTGTTCCGGTTGAATACCCGAATGCTGGATTTACTTTTGACTTCAAGTTTGATAGAATTTGTCATGGACATGTGTGCATCGGAGGCTTCACTATTTCGTCCACATACGCTGAGCTATATAACAAAGTATGCAAGAAGTTTGGCCATTTCTTCGTAGGTAACCCAGAAAACTATGATACTCTGGAGAAGAATGTATCTGCACTGTTAACAACTGTGTATGAGATGTTTTCTCTTCCCCATAGAGAAATTTCTTAAGTGGTGCTTCAATACTGGAAGGCTTCCTTGAATGAGGTTGAAAGATCTGAGCTTAATGGTTCATGGCTTCGTCGTTATTTAGAAGCCATTAAAAAGCATTTGCAGGAGAAAGGCGTATATTATAACTCGGAGACGGTTGTCAAGGCTAAATGTGAAGTTGATAGACTTTCTCGGGATTTGAAGCTTGCGACTGAGACTCTTGAGCAATTGGAGAGGGCATACGCTGAAGGTGCTGAACCGGTTTTCAAGGAATTTTTCTAGATTTTCTGAGACATATGACTTCTTTGTGGTTTTATTTTGGGATTTTGAATAGGTAGAGATTTTTGAATGATTTGCAAGGATTTTGTTTTGAAAGAAATAATTTTTTGCTTAATTAATAAATCGAAATCCTAAGTATGAATGCAAGGTATTGCAAACATTTTGGAGAAATTACAAATATTGCGTAAAATAAGGAAATAAAGCGAAGTGGTGGTAGAATGTGTTAAGCATCGTGAGATGTAATCCACTTGCCATGTATGACCACCCCTTCTGGCTTGTCAGTATTGACAAGCTTGTAGGAACCACCGATCAGAGTTTCAGTGATGAGATACAACTCTTCTTTAGGAGAGGATGTGATTTTCTCTAACATATCTATGACATGGAAGGCATTGGGTTCAGGCCCCTTAACTTCATGACATGTCTCTGAACAACCGGTTTACTGGTTTTCTTATCTCTAGTAGAGATAATCCCTACCCATTTGAAAAATATTTGAAACAGATCAGTTTCCCATTCATATCGCTAAGTTAGAGTAGGGTTGATATCCAGGTCAATTCCCCAAGCTTTGATGAGACATGGGATTTCTAGTTGCAAAGAAGTTGGTTGGATACGAATTACTTATGTGCAAAACCTTCAAAAGTATGATGCCATGTCCACTTCTGGAAACTGCTTCACATCCAGATTCATTACGCGGCAAAACTCATCTGATAGGCCGTCTTCGAGATTTGATGGTTTGTTTTAGAGTCTTGGAGGTGTTGGCGCTGCAAAGGAGATACACATGATTCCATCTTATTGCTACGAACCCATGGGCGTCTCAGAACCATGTCATAATTTCGACCTTCCTTGATAATGTGAAACTTGGCATGTGTCTGAGCGTTACCCATTTTTACTTCTAGAGTGATACAACCGAAAACACTATTGGACTTCCCTTCAGGATCCTTGATTACATTCGGCGAGTGCGTAGCCTCGTGCCTGGAGATTCCCGCAGCCCTCAGAGTTTAGATGGTGATGATATTGGTATCAGTTCCCGCGTCGATTAATATTTGCTTAAACTCAGTATTAGGAGGCAGGCAGTAGTGAGAATTCCCTATATAGGATTCTCGTTATGCTTGACGGTTATGCCTTCTGAAGCAGGCTCGGGATGCACAATAGCTTTTTGGCA
Organism: Papaver californicum; assembly: GCA_023531435.1. Lineage (NCBI taxonomy): Eukaryota > Viridiplantae > Streptophyta > Magnoliopsida > Ranunculales > Papaveraceae > Papaver > Papaver californicum. The sequence goes on along the minus strand of JAJJMC010027962.1, from coordinate 3,642,320 downwards.
AAGAGTAAATGCTTACCCGACATGACGCGGTTAAGGGCAATGTAACTATCTTTGTGTTGTGCTTTTGACAGATAAAAAAGTTCACACATGTGCTCCATCATGGATTGAACGATTTTGTTGATAGACTCTCCAGCAAGAGTGAAACTTATGACAAGAAGAGGGTCTTTGTGAATACCTTCTGTCCCCAAGCGCAGTTCTACCGAGTCGATCTTTATATGAAAACACGCTTCAAGCCAATGCATTCACCGATAGTTTGGTTGACAAATATGTGAAAGCGATAATATTTTGGATCTTATATCTCTTCAGCGGTTGGCGGGCGTCGCAGAGGTGGTAACTTGATATCTTCGTCTTGAATCCATACTTCAAATAGTTCGAGGACCTCCTCCATGGGAAAGGGGAAATCCGGGTTTGTCGGATCTGTCTTTGGCTGTTGTGGTTGACACGTAATCTTGGATGGGCCTCGTTCTTGAACGAGTGTTGGCGTCATCATTGAGGTTGATGTAGGTCGATTAGTCTGCGACGTCGATTGAGGTGATGCTTTTATTTTGGCCCCTTCGTCAGTGAAAATACCTATAGAGGGTTGGGCAGGGTATTGCTTGTTCACCAGGCGTCTACTCCCATGAGTGTCTCCACGGCTTTCCTCTTTGGCGGCCTTACTCTTTCCAACAAGGCTGGAACGATTGTTGCTGATCTCTTTACGGCCTCGTGTAACTCAGAAAAAGTTTGAAATCGTAAATTGTCTAATAAGGCACGATAAACATGAATCATACCATAATACAAAGCTCCACCAAATGTTGCTCAGTTACGTTATGGTCGTGGCAGTCAAGATCTTGTGTCCTGAACCTCTTCACATATTCGTTCAGGTGCTCGTTATATCTCTGGAACATTCTTCCCAATCCGAGAGAGTGATTTCCTCATATAGAAAGAAATATTATTTATAAAAGGCATTGACCATCTCAGACCAACTAGAGATGTTGTTGGGTACTAGATTGTTGTAGCAGGTGTAAGTTCTTCCCGTAAGAGATTTGGAGAACTCTTTGAGCCACAACACTTGATTATATTCATGCTCCCCTAAATATTCGAAGAACCAAGAAATATGCTCTCAAGCGTTCCCGGTACCATCGTACAATGAGAATGTATGAGACGAAAACCTTTTGGCAGCATGATCCTATGAATCTCTGCTGGATAAAGGGGTTGGTGTTGATGGAACGAAGGTGAATCTTCCTTTCCACGGTTTTGCAGGAGCCTTTCTAGATCTCCACGAGTGATATAGTTCTGTTGTGTTCATTATTCTCTAGTACACGGTCGATGATAACATGTACTTCATCATCTTCTTGGGTATTAGCTCTTCACGAGCTTGTACCGCCGGCAGTTGTGTTCTTAGCTTTCTCCATTTGATGATGACGATACTTCGGTGATAACTGCTCCGTTAAAGTCTTAAGAAAAGTAAAAACTTCCTTCTAGATAGTAGCCATGGCTACTTGAGTATCGACCAAAGTTTCTTGGTGCTTCATCAGATAATCCATGGTTTGTAATGCCTGTTCCTTGTTTCTGACACCTTCGGTGGCACGAAAAGGAGTGTTGGTGTTTTCAACGGTGGTATTTTGAGGAATGATTTTCGGGGTTCCACCATTGGTGTTGTTAGGGTTAGGAATGGGTTTTGAACCTGAATTAGGGTTAGTTGCTGAACCTGACCTAAGCTCCACCATTTTTAGAATGGTTGAATAATTGATTTTCAGATGGTTGAAGAATTTGATTCGTGACCGAGAGTTGATCTCCCACCGTGGTCGTCAATTGTTAATACCTAAAAAATTACTTCTAGGCAAAACAATGTACTGTAGAAGTACTTTCTTTAGATTCGGAAATCAAAAGCGTACAGAGCAAGCCTAAACCACGATAGATACCGTTCCACCGTGCTTCGGTCATAAGGAGAGAAAATAGGTTGATCTTAGGGGGGGAGCAAAGAAATTTGAAGGAATTTATGTGTTGAATTACGTGTAAAGATGTTGAACTATTGAGAAAAATAATAGAGCTTAAGAGAATGATAAGCTTGTTGTATTTCTGAAATGGGATAAATAACCTATTTATAATAGTTGGTAACACACACTTTTCCTTGGAAAGTAGTGGAGGTAGTGAAGATATGGAGATGTGGAAGCCGTGGGGATAATGGTATAACCGCCTTGGAATCTTTGGGAAACCATTATTCCATTACTCCATTAACTGCTTCAGCCTTACCACTACTTCATAACTTTTTTATCATGGGGTGTTGCTACACCGCATGTTGTTGTAACCACCAGAGCAAAACCTCATGAAGAATCCCCCCATGTCATTGTTTTGATTTCTCGTAAGAGTTAGTGGAGTCATAGACTCCAATTTCTGTTGTAACAAAAAATTTGTGCTAGCTAGAATGATGTATATGAGTGGCTTGACCATGGTGTTGCTAGTACCCACCGATGTCATGGTTGTAGCCTAGATGATGGTTCAATCATGATGCTAGGGTGAAGAGATGCGCAAAGGAGAAAAAAGGGGAAGGCTTGCGCTGCTGCCATTGGTGTTTGGAGTGTGGATAGGGTTCAGTAAGGCTAGCACTTGCTAGTGTCATGGTTATTTCCTATGCACCACTAGCTTTGGAATTTGTCGATGTTGTAGCCATATTTATGGCCTATTTAGGGTTTTTCAATTGTATGAGATTTAGTGCTAGTGTTTATGCTTAACTTTTATGCAGTACATACAAAAAAAATTCAAGAGATTCAGCCGTGGAAGTTTGCAACTTGAGATAATGCTTGATGCGACTCTTCAATTAGATAATATGCATCTATTTAGTGTTTTTTATTCAGATATGGCATAACCTCTATTCTGGATCTTTATAATTTTGTATAATTAGTGTATTATGATGGATACAAATAATTTGCATGGATGCACATAAATAACGAACGCTTAACTAGGTATAGCCCTGAAATTTCTACTGGCGCATATTTATGCAAAAGAGCAACAAAGATAATTTATCCATAAGACGAATATATATTCTCAATTCTCTCGCGGAATATAAGATAGCAGTATGTATTCATAATTCCAACGCCGGGTCAGGAATTTATACATATTTATTTCATACTTCTGCAGCTAGGCAAAAAGCAATATTACAAGTTTATCCCTTCTCAAAAATCTACCATCAACAAAATCAACCGAAAAGATTAACTAATTCACTTGGACTAACACGTTCTCCACGAGTCCCTTAGGATATATGTTAGAGTTGTTTTCTAATTGAATAATAACCCATGTCTCTTTTAAAGGTCCAAGATTCAAAGAATCATAAATATCGGTTGACATAACGCTTATGGATGCTCCCAAATCAAGTAAAGCACGCTCAAACCTCTTAGTACCAATAGTAATTGGTATCATAAAACCTCTAGGATCCGTACATTTTGCAGGCATCTTTAACAACATAGTTGTAGCACTCTCGCCCACCTTAGTGACTTCATTAGGAATCAACATATCCTTCTTTGTACATAATTCCTTCAAAAACTTGGCATATTTAGGCATATTTTTGATGAGTTCAATAAATGGGATGTTGATTTGCACCTTCTTAAAGATATCCATGATCTCCTTATCCTGAGCTTCTTTCTTGGATATGGAAAAACGACTAGAAAAAGGAGGTGGTATGGTAAAGGTAAGAACCGTGTCCTTAGGTTGGCCGGTTGAGATTGGCCTTTCCTTTGGCACGATTTCTCCCTCTACTTGTTTTTCTAAGTCACCACTAACCTTCTCTTGTTGTTGTGATTCTTCCACTTGCCTTCCGTTTCTTAAGGTTACTGCATTAACGTGTTCTCTTGGATTCACAAAAGGTTGTGATAGAAGATTTGTTGATGCTTGTGCCTTGAATAGATTCACATCAGTTTCTAATTGCCCCATTTGTTTTTGCAGATCTTTAATCGATGAGTCAGTTTTCAATTGATTCTTATCAACTTTTTGTTGACTTTGTTGAAACATAGAAGTAATACCCTGCATGCTTTGGATCATAGCGTTGAACTTGTCATCAATGGACGAACCTTGCTCCTTATCATGTTGTGTTTGCTGAAATTTGTTGAAAACCATTATGTCGCCCAAAAGCTGGCATAGGAGCTGCGGCTTGCTTGTTCCCATAGCTGAAATTTGGGTGATCCTTCCAACCTCGATTGTAAGTATTGAAATAAGGATCATACCATGGCCTTGGATTAGGGAATAAAGCATTAACCTAAGCCTCCTCTTTATATGAAGGACCAACTGAAGACGATATTCGATGAATCGCCTTTTCAATTGTACCCAACCGATGCTCTGTGTTTGAAGACTCTCTTATCTCACTTACTCTTATGACATTTTGTCTAGTATAAATTGTTGTGCGTTCGAAGCCATACTCTCAATCAAACTAGTCTCCTGTGAGATTGTCTTTTCAGTAAGTGAACCACCAGCGGCTGCATCAATCGAATTCCTCTGCTATGGAAGTAACCCTTCATAGAAGTATTGAATGATGAGTGTTGAGGATTTGTTGTGATAAGGGAAGCTTGCCAATAAACTTTTGTACCTCTCCCACTATTCATAAAGAGACTCCCCGATAATCTTTAAAATGCCACTAATCTCTTTACGAACTGTGGCCGCCTTAGAAGCAGGAAAATACTTCTCTAGAAATAGCTTTTTCATCTCAGTCCATGTTGTAACACTCCTGGAAGAAGGTAATACGACCACTCATCGGCTAGATCTATTAAATAAAATGGAAAGGCTTACAACATAGCCTTATCATTGACTTTGGTACCTTGCCTAAGACTTATCATCTTGTGCTGAAATACTTGAAGTTAACAGTTCGGATCTTCGCCTGGAAGTCCCTTGAACTTTTCCAAATAGGGAATTAGATTCGACTTCAGTTCCACTGGCGCATCTATGTTAATATACAGTGGTTGTGAATCTAAACATGGAGAGGTCAACCCTCGTAACTTTTTCTCTGGAGGTTGAGGACCACCCATCTCTGCTAAAGGTGGATCTTTTAACGAAAATTGAGGTTCTTGTAATACTGCCCCCCTGTGAGTTTGAATTCCGCACCTTCGGTAAACCCAACGTTTAGGTGCCAGATATTAAGTACCTGAAACCAAAGATATCTACAAAACAAAGTTAAAAACTAAAAATAAACTTAAAAACAAAAATAAACAAAAATAAATAACAACTAAAACCAAATGCTCCCCGGCAGCAGCGCCAAAATTTGATGCGTTTCGTAGTTGCAATCAAATTAATGATCTTATTTTCACTCAATTAAAGAATAATATAATGGAAGTCAAGTTCGTTCCCACGAGGAGCGAGGTATTTAAGTTGTCAAATGTCACAAAGGGGAACTTGTTTTAGGTTTTAAATTAAGTAAATAAAAAAGTAATTAAAAGTAAAGTTGTAAGCAATTGAGAGAGATATGACCGAGGAATCTTTCTTCGTTACTACACATTCATCAAGTTACTATGTTCATCTACTCATTGTTAATCACAGATTATCACCAACCGTAGAATAACAACTAGATCAATGTTATCCCCGAAATTCCTTATATCACTGGATACTGAAGTTCTCGCTTACCAGATTCTATTCGTCTTAACCACCTAGTAGTATATCATTCAGGGTGTAATTTGGTTGAATGATTTTATTTTGTAAATTTATAGGTTAATCCTAGAATTTAGACTCTTAGATCAAGGTCTATTACTAGTGTTGTTCATACACACAATTGTTCCACAGAATCCCTCTGCAAGGTCTTGTGAGCTTTACTTGTGTACGAATCGATGGACTATTACTTATTTTACAACTTAGTACTAGCAATAGATTAAATTAACAAATCAATTCAGTTGGTCACCTATACGATCTATCAATCAATCATAAACATTCTTTGTAGTGTAAACAAACGTTAATCATATGAAGAACTCAAAATAGAATCATATATTAAATCAAATCATGTTTAGACCTTAGAATTCATCCTCAATCAATTAAGAAATTAGTTACCCATATATTAAGAAAAACTATGGAAAATATTAGAGAAGAATAAATCAAAGAAACCTATATAGTGGGAAAAGTAATCCGGAGCTCCAGCGCAGCCCTAGCTCCTCGCTTAGAGCGTCCACAATGGGACGACTAAAAGGTGGAGTAAAGATCATCTTTACTCTTTGGTGCGTAAATGGGTGGCGTAGTGGAGCGAGTGTATTTGATATTTACTCCAAAAAAACAATTGTAGCAGAGTAGATTTGGGAAAGATTCCGGACTAAACATGGTTTACTCGGGCGGGCTCGTAGTATTCCGCCCGGCGTCAAGCGGCGTCGCAGTATACCACATGGAATGAAGCGTTATCCTGGGATAACGCTCAAAAACACGGGTAGTATCGTAGAAATGCGCCTGATCAAGCGGTATACTAGAACTACGCCTGATGAAACAGTGTTCTAGGCTCACGCCCATCAACAGGCGCAACGCTAGGATGCCGCTCAGTTGGAGCGTAATCCTAGGATTTCGCCTACAATGAAACGAAGCTCTAGGACTTCACTCAGATATAGGCGAGGCGCTAAGACGCCGCTCGGTGCTAGGCGCGCTCCAAGGAGTCCGCCTGGTTAATACCTGGTTAATTTGTTATCGTTTTGTTACCGTTGTCAACGGCTATAATTTGTATTCTGATACACCTATAAATAAATGAATTTATATCTATCATTCCCATTTCAAATCCACATCTTTTACATTTTATAGAAAATTTATAATCTATTGTTTTCATAATTATGGCTTATGAAAATTTTAGGCTTAATGCAGAGAATTTTACCCTAGAGGAAGATTTATCCCTATGTCGAAACATCGTACTACATTATCCAGCAAGGGGTCATGAACGTCGGATGAATGGTTCAATGAGCATGCAATGGTTAGAAGATATCCATGCTAACTTTTGTAATGAAACCGGTAACCCCAATAACCGGAACAGAGCAGGCCTTTTTTGTCGATATGTGGAGATAACAAAGGCAGTACTCGAAATTTTTACTTTAACCGCTAAGGTGAATGAAAGAAGAATTAGGAATGAAACTGATGATGAAGTTGTTGCCAGATCTCTGGAAGAATGGAGAATATGGAAACGTTCCGATTTCAGGTACCAACCTCATTTCGAGATCCTAAGGGTGATGGAAGAATACAATCCTTTTGTGTTGATTATTCTCCAAAGAAGTGAAGAACATCCTCCCGGGCGTCATACGACCCGTTGAAGGTTTGATAATAGGTTTTCTTAAGTGTTTAAGTGTAATCTATTGATTTATTAAATTTCATCTCCTTTAATGTTACGTGATGTATGCCTTTTCGATTCAATGAAAAATGATTTTATGTTCAACTGTTTTACAAAATTAATTAACTAATAAAATGTGGCCATCTATTAAAATATATTGATAATAAATGAGGTACCGATTACAGCCAAACTCTAACAACAGTTAGAAAAATTCTCCACATCGATGGATAAAGTTAGCAGTTACTTCCGATTAAACTTTGGACTTAATGAACTCGTAGCTTTCTACAAATGTGAACTCTTCTCCTTTTTCCTGATAGTAGTGCATTTTTACGAGATCCTCCTACACAAGCATAGGAAAAAAAAACATAATTCATCAAGTTTACTATGTTGTTATTGGAAGACCAAACAACTTAGGTTAAGTAAAAGATACTTACAAATTGTTGGATCGACAAGCCTAAATGGGTGGGGTTAAAGATCCGTTGTTGTATAGCTATATAATCATCTATCCCTATTCGGATAAGTTGGTATCTATCATGAATTTGTTCAAGAGATATTTGCTTTGGATTTCCATATTCTCGAGCATATTGGATGTAGATCCTCCCCCAAAAGGTTTCAGGTTCAACCCTTCCAGCTATGACATCTTCACGTAGGGTTTCGTTATGCCATGTTTTGGTTATAGCCAAATCTTCAGCTGAATCAAATGTTGCCATGTTTGTAGGTAGAGTTATGAAGTGAATTACAAAGAGGAGATGATTAAATGAAATTTGTAGAGTGTATGAAACTAGATGTGTGTGGTATTTGGTAGAGAAAACAAATGTATTTATAGAATAATTTCGAAAACGAGTCGTTGATTGTACTTTCATTGTAAATAACTGCACAACCCATTTTTCCCTACAAAGAGAGAGACTTAACGGCTAGTATTTTCAAAAACTTACTACTTAGCATGAATTCTCTCTAAATACAGAATTGTTCATGAATTCTTTCATAAAAAAAATAACATGAGCTAATAAGTAGAGCTAAACTCACTTTCGCAGGCATCACGGCTACACTTAGCATGTGCAGCAAGCCTTTAAACCCCTAGGTGCCCCTAGCGGCCGAGTTGTGTCTCGGGCTGTTTTACTAGAGATTTACCCACAAAACCTATCCAGAGGATTTACAAATTTTTAATCTTCACCAAAATCGGACCATAAGTGTTCGAACAAGTCATTTCGCAAACGAATATGAGTATCTTTGTCGAATACTGCACGTCGGCGTTGGTCCATTCCCATTCTCGAAAGTTCACCTGTGTTGTGTCTATAAATATTTACCGGTACACTGTGGCTGCGTTGATCATACTCATGCGGCCAATCACCGGGTAAACGTTCATCCTCCACTATCATATTATGTAGAATGATTACAGTCTTCATTATATATGCTAGTACGTCAGGATTCCACATTCGTGCTGGTTACTTGATTTTGCAGTACGCCGAAGGTTCGTTCTACATCTTTTCGGCAACCCTCTTGCCTAGCAGAAATTTTTTGTTTCTTCGCCGAGTCTGGATGTTTAATCGACATCACAATAGTAGTTATCTCCGGGTATATTCCATCACCAAGATAGTACCCCATATCGTACTGATGTCCGTTGACAACAAAGTTCACAGCCGGTGCTTTCCCGTTGATAAGCTTTTTAAAAATATATGAACGGTTCATCACATTTATATCATTGTTAGAACCAGGCATACCAAAAAAAGCATGCCAAAACCACAGATCATATGACACCACTGCCTCCTGGATAATACTTTCACTACCTTTGTACGCAGTGTAAGCACCTGATTCAGCCGATGGGCCTTTATCCCATTTCCAGTGCATGCAATCAACACTACCCAACATCCCCGGAAAGCCCCTTTCCTTGTTCTGAGCAAGAAGCAGTTCAACATCACGCTTAGTTGGTGTGCGCAAATATTCTTTCTCGTACAGATGCACTATCGTCTTACAAAACCTACGAGTTGCTTCCAAAACTGTGGTTTCTCCGATCCGTAAATACTCATCTATTGCATCTGCCGCACATCCGTAAGCTAATATTCATATTGCTGCAGTAATTTTTTGCTGAGGGGTTAATCCAAGAGCACCACAATCATCTCTTTTTTGAAAAAAATACTTATTTACATCTACGACATCTCTCAATATACGGTTGAATAATTCTCGCCGCATTCTGAATCTTCTACGAAATACATGAGGAGGAAACGTCGGGTTTCTGCAAAAGTAATCTTTCCACAGAAGTTTTGCACCGTCATCACGTAATCTTGGTATTTTGATACGAGTTTGAGGCAAGTTCATACTTGAAGCGATAAATCCCGCAGTGACTGCTTCATTATTTTGGCTCAATGGAAGTAAACCTTCGTCTGATGAGTATAGACTATTGTTATCATCATCACACGATGAAGAAGGAGAAGAAGCTGAAGAATAAGAAGAATGAGGAGGAATAGAAGAACAACAACCATAATACTGATTGTTATTTTGATAGTATGCCATTTGCTTTTTGATGTTTGTATTTTGGGTTTGTATAAGTGGAGAATCGAGTGTTCAATTTATAGGCAAATTAAGATAAGATTTTGAGTTTTTAATTGCCAATACACGGTTGGTATTTTAATGCAAAAACAGAGTTGAGGCAAGTGGGGTGGATAGACGAATCAGAGATATGAAATGTCAGTTGACAAGACAATACCAAATGACCAAAAAGACAAAAGTTAGAAAAAAAATTCAGATTTTTGAATTGACAATACATGGTTGGTATTTTAATGCAAAAACAAATTTGAGGCAAGTGGGGTGGACGAACGCATCAGAGATATGAAATATCGTTTGGGAAGATTTAGGGTTCAAGAGGGGAGGCGGAAGAGGGTTTGGTGTTGAAAAACAAAGGGTTCAGGAGAAAAAAATAGGGTTAGGCGGAAGAAGAAGGAAATGAGAATGGGCGCTAGGACACCTCCCGTCCCATTCATCCCACACGGTAACTTCGCACATGTACAACTCCTTCAGGCATTATGCTAGCACTTCGCCCCATCAGGCGTGATTCTGGGACACCGCACGTCTCTTGGGCGTGGTCCTAGGATACCGTCCACTACCAGGCATTACATTAGGATTCCGCCCCACATCGAGCGTTACGCTAGGATTCCGTCTCGCGCAAGCATTATCCTAGGATTTCGCCCGTCTTTCCAAGCGCATCGATGGGACACCGCCCAATACCATACGCACCGCTAGAACAATGGTTGTTCTTGGACCGGACCAAAAACTAAAATTTTTAGTCTTTGGTCTTTTACTCTAGTCGACCCATTGTGGTTGCTCTTAGAGACCACCACCTCCTTCGTAAATTTTTTCTGGCTTCAAAAGTATTTCTCTTCCTTTTTTTCTCCTTCTTTACGTGAAGTTGTGTATTTTAACGGCTGTTCTAGCCTTTATAGAGAGAAGTGATGACCGCCTCTCCTTAGAATTTTAAATTGAATCAAACTCTAAAAGAGGAAGCCTTATCTCCAGCGAACCACCGACAGGCTAACTTTTTGAAGCAAACATGGATTCCTTCCTTAATTATCTCACACGCCATAATTTATCTGTTATCCGTCGAAACCATGCATTTCATATCTAACTCAAACTCTTGTCAGCTTCAAAAAACTTTTATATTCACCCTTCATACCATGGCTCGCTGCTACCACAACAGACTCGAACCACCATGTTCTTTATCTTATTTCATTCTTCTCGTCTGTTCTCGTTTAAACCCACAACAGACTCGAGCCACTCTTATCTATCTAAAATACCACCAGCAAGTCACTGCCTTATCACAGCTTACTGCTAATCTCGACTCAACAACCCCATACACCTTCCATCTCCATCTCTATCCAACTTTATCACCATCGATCTCAATTGCCGAAACTCCACCTTTCACTACCTCGAACAACCACCATCGATTATCACAGAATCACCACCATCAAGTTTCTACTCATCATCGAGCATCACTGACTTCCCATTCACTCAACTGCCAGGCTCGACTCCATTACATAAAACCAACCATTCAATATGTTAGAGATGAAAATAAATTTGTTATAATTAAAATAGTCTTGATGGGATTGGATCTTAGGATCAAAGAGTCACTAGCTATTGAATTTGGTGGAAATAACAATTTCATTTTCACTCTTTAGTGAATGAAGAACCTTTGGTTAGTCCCACATTGGACAAACCAAGGATGAGTGATCTCTTAGGGTTTAGATGCCTTTGTGGTAGGAGGAGGACTAAGGCAATGGGCTAGTGGATTGATGCATGCTTATCACACATGTGCGGTGCTTCGGCGTGTGCCTGGCGTGTTCCTGGCGTGAGCCAGCAAGTGCCCCATCAATACTCAACGGTTTTATTTTTAATTCCTATAATAAATATATTTTACCGTTTTATTATTAATGGTAATTATTTCGAATTAATAAAAAATCTTTTAAATTAATTACCATTTAACTCGACCTCACCCCTCTTCTCCTATAAAAGCTAAAGAAATTTTCATTTGCAAATTACACCAGTAGCAGCCACTGTCCTGTCTACTTTTCCCCTCTTCTCGTTTTGATTGCGCATTTGAGTGTATAAATTTCTTTATCTTCTTCTTCTATTTCTGCTGTTAAGTTCATAGAGGGTCAACAAAGTTGTGCTAACTGAGTTGATATCGGGCAGTTCTATCCTGGACATGATTTGTCAGTAGGGGTATAGCATCACTCATAATTGAGATGTACCCGAAAAATATCGTGTTAAGGACAATTTGCTGAGCAGTGGCTCTGCCCAATTGTGTGATTCAAATTATCAGAGTGGTTCTGTCTCAATGGATAAAAGTGAAGTACCAGACATCAAAAAGAAAGAACGAAAAAGGAAACCATGGATGAGAAAGTAGATGCAGATACAACATTTCATACTAAGGATCAATTTGATTGTTTTCCCATTTACCGTAACCAAGATGACCTATGAAACGTTTGGGTATGGGGTAATGTTCCATTCATGCATCATCATTTTGTCCCGGAAATTAAGAATTAATGTTCCATTCATGCACCACCATTTTGTCCCGGAAATTAAGAATTAATGTTCCATTCAAGCACCACCATTTTGTCCCGAAAATTAAGAATTAATGTTCCATTCATGCACCGCCATTTTGTCACGGAATTTAATGAGTCCTATCAAGATTGACGACACAATAAGTGGTGTGAAAATGAGCGTGAAGACTTGTCTTTGTGTCATTAAGAGGGCGAGATGCTTTGTCCTTAATTCATCAAATGAAACGTAAAGGATTATGGGTTAACAGTTAAAGCATTGAATGAAAAAAATGAAACTTAAGAATATAAAGTTAACGCATTTAAAAGATTTCTTTGAGAAACATAAAGTTGATGGTTTAAAAACTTAAGAATATAAAGTCAACATTTTTATTAATGACAAGAATTAAAGACTGGAGTTGTCGATCTACTTGAGATGGGAACCGTTGTCTACTTTGAAGAGATCCAGATCGCGCAAGTGGTTACCTTGGACGGCCCGGTGATATGGTTCTTTTCTCTAAGATAGATTCTTCTGTATATAGAATAAGAATCATCAGTACATGATACTTCGAAAATCAAGAAATGACAGTCTTTGAACCCATCAAAATTAACATCTGTGAAGCAGAAGACTCCAATGTAGAGGGTGTATTCATTAAGTTGTTGGAAAGAAATTTCATGGAATTGTGATCGCTACTGGATTTGAATTTGATGTGCTTGTTAAAAACAGTTTGGATTTTATATACGAGAATTATGGTGTGTTTATAGCTTCAAGGAAACTCTTTGACGAGATGCCTGAAAAGAATGTTGCTTCTTGGAGTGCTTTGTGTTCCAGTTACATATGGAATGGTCGCTGTGAAGAGGCACTTGATTTGTTTCAAGAAATGGTTTTGGGTACATTCTAGCTGATGATATGGATTTGGGCCAATTGCATTCTTCGGCAGGGATTTGATGGAGAGCCCATGGCTACATGGGAAACTATTATTGCTCAATTAGTAGTGGTAACTGCAACGATAATCATACAGGTATGATTTCTTAATTATAATCATAATATATTCTAATATAAGAATTGCATGCATGCTGTCTTGAAATTATTAAAACGGTTAATACATTCAAATTAACAACCGTAGGTCACGTTTGATGAAACGTTGTTATGCACTAAAATTTATGCACAAAATTTAATGTACTAAAATCAAGACAATTATTATACGCATAATAAAACTTTGTTATCATGCAATACAATGATTTTACATGGAGCATGCGTGGGGTGTTGGTTATTTGATTATAAATAAATCATATTCATATTATAATTAGGTAATATTTTATAGAAATCGTAAGGATTTTATTTATAGAAAAATAAAATAAAATAATGCTAATTAGTTTGAAAAAACAACAAGAACAAGTTTTTTGGTACAATGTCTGAAGTCAATCTAGTAACCAATGTGAGAGACTGGTGGGTAGAATCTGGTGCTACCAAGCATGTCCGTGAAAACAAAGATGTGTTCACCTCCTATCAGAAGGTAGGGGAAGGAGAAAAGCTCTATATGGGTAACTCGTCCGCAGCACAGGTTGCAGGAAAAGGAAAAGTTGGGTTGAAGCTCATTTTTGGCAAAACTCTCACATTGAATGAAGTTCTTCATGTTCCGGACATCTGTAAAATTCTTGTATCTTGTGGTATATTAGATGATAAGGGTTTTATGAATCTGGGAAAAATAGTGTAACTCAGTGTAAAAACTATAAGACAGAGGGTTTTACAAATTAAATGTAACCTCCATTTAAATAAATAAAATTGATTCTTTTTATGTTTGAGTGTCATTGAATGTTTGACATGGAAGACTTGGTCATGTTATTCAATGAACAAACTGGCAAGCATAGGCTGCATTCCCAAATTTAATTTGGAAAGTAAACATAAATGTTAATATGCATAAAATCAAAATATGCTAAAAATTCTTATAAGAAAAATGTTCAGGAAAAAATTCTAAACCCTTAGAATTAATTCCCTCAGACCTAGTTGACTTGAACTCAGTTCAAACTAGAGGTGAAAATATAATCCCTTAAGGAGATGATGAATGACATGTTAATTAGTTCAAGACTACCTACGAACTTGTGGGGGGAGGCCGTCCTCTCAGCTTGCTATGTCCTGAACAAAGTACTTTTTAAAGGATCAGACAAATCTCCAAATGAATTTTAGAAAGGTATACAACCCTTTTATGCATACTTCAAAAATATGGGGGTGCTTGGCTAAGGTTTCTATCCCTCCACCTAAGAGGATCAAGATATGACTCAAAAATGTTGATTGTGTCTTCATAGGGTATCCTGAACACACTACTGCTTATAGGTTTAGGGTTGTGAGTTCTGATATTTTAGAAATTGGTATAAATACCGTTATGGAATCTAGGGATGTTTTGTTCTTTGGAAAATTGTTTTTCTTTTGAAAACTGAATCTCGCATGATATGTGTTCATCCCCTAGATGTTCTTTCTACTAGTCAGACACTACTTCTAGAGGAAGATGAAATTGAGCCTAGAAGTAGCAAAAGATTTAGAGTTGAGAAATCTTTTAGAGCATGGAAAAATTTGATCATGTAATGAGTTCTAGTGGTTCCAAAAAAAAAAAAAAAAGAATCTGACAAGTGTGTCTTCACTAATCTGTCAATGATGCATGTGTGATTGTATGCTTGTATGGATGATATGCTTATACTAGGTACAACCATAGATGTAATTAATTACACTAAGAACATGCTGAATGAGAACTTTGACATGAAAGACTTAGGTCCCGCTGATGTAATCTTAGGGATGAAAATTAGAAGGGAGTCTAATGGTTATAGTCTTAGTCAATCTCATTACGTTGAATCTGTTCTTAGAAAAAATAACCAGTTTGATAGTAAACCTGCGAGTACCCCATATGATCCTTGTTGTAGACTCAAGAAGAACAAGGGAAATGGAGTTTCGCAACTTGAGTATTCACGTGTCATAGGAAGTCTGATGCATTTAATGAACTGTACGAGACCGGAAATTGCATATGCTATGAGTAGGTTAAGTAGGTATACTTGTAATCCGGGACAAGAGCACTGGGATGCACTTATCAGAGTGTTAAGGTATCTAAAATACACTTTAAACGTTATGCTTAAGTTATGAGAGATACCCTGCAGTCCTTGAAGGATATTGTGATGCAAACTGGATAGCAGACTCAGAGGAGTCTAAATCTACGAGTGGATACGTTTTCACTCTAGGTTGTGGATCAGTGTCTTGGAAGAGTTCCAAACAGACCTGTATCGCTCGATCCACTATGGAATCCGAGTTTATTGCGTTAGATAAAGCAGGAGAGGAAGTCGCTTCGCTAAGATGCTTTTTAGAAGACATTCCTCTCTGGCATAGGCCTGTGCCAGCTATATCTATACATTGTGATATTCAAGCTGCAATAGCTAATGCTAAAAACAGCAATTATAACGGAAAATCTATTCATAGTCGGAGAAGACACAATTCTCTAAAAACAATTAATCTCAAATGGCGTTATTTCTGTTGACTTTGTGAGGTCTAAGGAGAATATCGCGGACCCTTTGACGAAAGGCTTGTCCAAGGAGATAGTTAGTAAAGCATCGAGGGGAATGGGGCTTAAGCTCATCAATTAAACTTGCCATGAAGGACACTCAACCTTGCTGACTGGAGATCCCAAGATCAAGGTTTCGAATGAGACAACTAATTTGTGGCGGGTTAAAGGAAACACTATCAGAGAATTCCATTCTCTGTCCCTTCCCTATGGTGTAGACGTGATAGTGTGACTGCATGTGAGGATGACTAATGATTAAATCTTAATGGGTTTTATAGTTTCAATTTAAGATTGAAGTGGGGTGTAGCAGTAAACACTCTTGATAGAACTCACCTATCTGAATGAGGAAGTGGGACGCTTCCTATGAGAACTGAGCTGATTCTCTAGAGCATTCTGAGAAACGGGATACGTCCAGGGCCAAAATGGACACAACGACATGAACTTAACAACACTTTTCAGAGACATCTCGCGTGAAAGATATTGATGAATTACACCAAACGATGGGAGTTCAAGACATCGCGTTCACTGTCCATCAAGTAGTTTCGGTAATTTCTCACTAAGCAAAGGTTCAAGACCTCATAGACACCTATTGCTAAGAGGTATTTCTCGTTTTCTGATTTCTGATGTTATCGTTTTCATCATTCATGTGGGGGATTGTTAGAGATGAAAATGAATTTGTTAAAATTAAAATAGTCTTGATGGGATTGGATCTTAGGATCAAAGAGTCACTAGCCATTGAATTGGGTGGAAATAACAATTTCATTTTCACTCTTTAGTGAATGAAGAACCTTTAGTTAGTCCCACATTGGACAAACAAAGGATGAGTGCTCTCTTTATTACCACAAAATTGGCAATTAAGGAAGGGCCCTTAGGGTTTAGATGCCTTTGTGGTAAGGGGAGGACTAAGGCAATGGGCTAGGATTTCGCCCGTCTTTCCAAGCGCGTCGATGGGACACCGCCCAATACCAGACACATCGCTAGAACAATGGTTGTTCTTGGACCGGACCAAAAACTAAAATTTTTAGTATTTGGTCTTTTACTCTAGTCGACCCATTGTGGTTGCTCTTAGAGACCACGACCTCCTTCGTAAAAATTTTCTGGCTTCAAAAGTATTTCTCTGCCTTTTTTTCTCCTTCTGTACGTGAAGTTATGTATTTTACCGGCTGCTCTAGCCTTTATATAGAGAAGTGCGCCTCTCCTTAGAATTTTAAATTGAATCAAACTCTAAAAAAGGAAGCCTTATCTCCACCGAACCACCGACAGGCTAACTTTTCGAAACAAACACGGATTCCTTCCTTAATTATCTCACACGCCATAATTTTATCTGTTATCCGTCGAAACCATGCATTTCGTATCTAACTCAAACTCTTGTCAGCTTCAAAAAACTTTTATATTCACCCTTCATACCATGGCTCGCTGCTACCACAACAGACTCGAACCACCATGTTCTTTATCTTATTTCATTCTTCTCGTCTGTTCTCGATTAAACCCACAACAGACTCGAGCCACTATTCTCTATCTAAAATACCACTAGCAAGTCACTGCCTTATCACAGCTTACTGCTAATCTCGACTCAACAACCCCATACACCTTCCATCTCCATCTCTATCCAACTTCATCACCATCGATCTCAATTTCTGAAACTCCACCTTTCACTGCCTCCAACAACCACCATCGATTATCACAGAATCACCACCATCAAGTTTCTGCTCATCACCGAGCATCACTGACTTCCCATTCACTCAACTTCCAGGCTCGACTCCATTACATAAAACCAACCATTCAATCTGTTAGAGATGAAAAATGAATTTGTTAAAATTAAAATAGTCTTGATGGGATTGGATCTTAGGATCAAAGAGTCACTAGCCATTGAATTGGGTGGAAATAACAATTTTATTTTCACTCTTTAGTGAATGAAGAACCTTTGGTTAGTCCCACATTGGACAAACCAAGGATGAGTGCTCTCTTTATTACCACAAAATTGGCAACTAAGGGAGGGCCCTTAGGGTTTAGATACATTTGTGGTAGGGGGAGGACTAAGGCAATGGGCTAGTGGATTTATGCATGCTTATCACACATGTTCGGTGCTTCGGCGCATGCTCGGCGTGTGCCTGGCGTGAGCCAGCAAGTGCCCCATCAATACTCAACGGTTTTATTTTTAGGTCCTATAATAAATATATTTTACCGTTTTATTATTAATGGAAATTATTTCGAATTAATAAAAAATCTTTTAAATTAATTACCATTTAATTCGACCTCACCCCTCTTCTCCTATAAAAGCTAAGGAAATTTTCATTTGCAAATTACACAAGTAGCAGCCACTGTCCTTTCTACTTTTCCCCTCTTCTCGCTTTAATTGTGCATTTGAGTGTTTAAATTTCTTTATCTTCTTCTTCTTCTATTTCTGTTGTTAAGTTCATAGAGGGTCAACAAAGTTGTGCTAACTGAGTTGATAGCGGGCAGTTCTATCCTGGACATGATTTGTCAGTATGGGTATATCATCACTCATAATTGAGGTGTACCCGACAAATATCGTGTTAAGGACAATTTGCTGAGCAGGTGGTTCTGCCCAATTGTATGATTCAAATTATCAGAGTGGTTCTGTTTTTTCTAACGTGTTAAGGAAAAAATTTCAAGTTTCTGTTTAGTTTGTTCATTGTTATAGATTGCGACAACACAATCACCGATCAAATCTGTCACAGTTCCCCACTTTGATTCTCCACCACGACTCTGCCACTAATAATCAACAGCGTCATTACCATCACAGGATCGTTAATCGAATCCATCACCAATACTAGCCACCGAAATCATCTTCATTCCCATCATCATCTATGCAGTACTCGTGATCATTAGCATCACAACTAACTCCTCCTAATCATCATCAAATCAATCAATGTCCATCAGTTCAAAACATCGTCACAACTTCGTGATCATCATGATTAAACCACAACTCCATCAACTATCGAGCAAAACCCATTCTTAATCTCGCTGCTAACATCTCGAGCCCATTACACCAGCCTCCTTCGATTATAAACTGAAATTTTAGCCGGAACCTTAACTGAATTTTTCAATTTGAAACTTAGGAAGGAGGTGAGGTGCCTTTTAACGGATGTGCTGGTGCTTTTAGCAGTATTTAAAAATTGCAGCCCTGAGCAATTGAAATGGTGCCTTTATAAACGAGTTTGCCTCAAGCTAAACCAACTGGTGCTGTTAGTACTCAATGCCCCTTAACGTATGATAGGTTACCAATAACAGTTGCCTAGAAATGACCAATTTACGCTTAGTTCTTGTTTTGCTTATAACTTTCTCATACGAAGTCGAAATGACAAGTCCTTAGTGTGTAGAAGAAGAATGTAAACTCAGCAAGAGTATTAATCGAAGACAACACTGCTTGTGTTACACAAAGAAGACTTAATCAACTAGCAATTTTCTTCATGAAAGCACAACAATCTTTTGGATTCAAGAAATTCGTTCACCAAAATTGGGAAGTCTCAACTCAAAGATTTGCAAGCCAAGAATTTACTGGAGTACTCATCAGGGGGAACGTCATCATACAAGGTGCATTCTACTGGAATTATCGCGTTGTACTCTTTTTCCTTCGTCAAGGTTTTGTCCCATTGGGTTTTCCTTGTCAAGGTTTTAACGAGGCAGCATATGCATGTCCAGCACTACTCTATATGTTTTATACTTTTTTTCCTTCGCCTAGGTTTTTCCTTTCAGGTTTTCCTAGCAAGGTTTTAATGAGACAATGTTATTAATGTGGTGTCATTCAGGGGGGGGGGGGGGTGTTATGAAATAACATTTGGTGGATTTACGCCACACTTACATTATCATCTTTTCATCCCCTCTTCACCTCTTTATTTCCCCCGTTACTTTGTAACCACCACCACTAGTAGTAATTGGTGCATGCCCCTTAATTCCATTGTAAATGCTAATCTTCTTCTCCCTATAAATAGAGAGCATGTCCTTTGTAATGTGATATCAGCATAAGAATTCTCCTTCTTTTTCTTCTTATTCTTTTTTATTTCTATGTTTTCTTTAGTTTACAACAGGACTATTGTTTTTATCAATGGTTCTAAAAATATCGCCATTTCAGACAACATATAAGCTTCCCACTCACAAAAGAGTGGGCCCCGTGCCTCCAAGGAAAATAAGGGGGATGGTTTTAGGCCCACCATGTGTCTGTGCGGTTTATACATTGTTTATATGGGCGGTACGTTTAAATATTTTGTATTTTTATACAAAGGTTATTGTAAGAGGATTAACCGAATAAAGTTACCTACGTGTAATAAGAAAAAACTAAAATCACCTAGAAAATACAAACATTCATTGAATTTTCTTTAGTTTAAGAGTTTGTAATACACCTTTAGATAAATAGTTTTCCTTCTAACATTTTAATGTCTGAAAAAATCTATATAAGATAAATTCTGTAAGACGGGACTGGATTTTTTTTTTACTTATTTTAATATGGAGTTTATTCTTAAACATAACCGAACCAGGTCGGGACCCAATCTTTTTATTATGTCACATTGGAGTGGAAAAAAAAAGATTGTTTTTTAAAAGACACCAGACCAAATCGACTATCTACTGTACTGTTATAAGTTTCTTAATTTAATGTTTATTAAGTTACACTAAAGAATTATTCTTATATTCAGAAATGCAGCATTATACAATTCCACAAAAGAAAATTGACACATGCTCACATCTTACGACGGATATATCTATAAATTTTAATTTTCATGATTATGATCCCACTCCATGACCTCTATAATAGGGTATTAAGCCTACGCTGAGAATCACATGTTGGCTTTGAATTTTCATCCATTAGGATTATGTGTATATACATTAATGGACTAATATCTTTGATATAAGCAATAGACTAACCAATAGTTGCTTTGTCTTCTCTCTCAAAATTCTAATTAATATTTCTTCATGTATTATGGTGAGGTCCTTGGCAATAAATGACTGCAAGTTATTCCTTATCACCCAAGTGTGTGTACATTAAGGGGTCAGGAAGAGGCTTGATTTATAGTTTTGGTGCCTGTAGAGCAAAAGGTAAAGTGTTATACAATGCTGCAAAAGCACCGCAAATCTCCACGATTTTACCATACAACTCCACATCCACGGTTAAATACTATGGTTATCCAAATTATATTATTTCTCATTACCACATGTAGAGGGTGGAATTTTGACAAAGGAGAAAATATAAAACGTATGTATTTGTTTGTGGTCCCATTTCATAAATATAAAGTGTGTATTTTTATTTCATATTCTTCAAAAGAATGGAGACCTGTAGCCTCTCATTAAATATATACATCAATATACATATTAGAGCTTCACCCAGCTGAACTTTCAATATATATATATATATATATATATATATATATATATATATATATATAT
>JAJJMC010027962.1:3547763-3621083 GCA_023531435.1 Papaver californicum | reverse complement strand
TATATATATATATATATATATATATATATATATATATATATATATATTGTATTTCTCACCACTCATCGTTTGATCTTGTATTGAATTTCCTTCAATTACTAGAATATTGGAACAGTCACTGGTGCTTGTTGCAATTCATACCAGACTTTTTTACTATACAAAATGTATATTCAGAAAAAGCTTTTGCGCTATTCTTGAAAATAGATAGTATGCTCCCAGATGGATATCCACTAGTATTGAGCAATATTGAACTTGTCTCTGGTCTCAGTAATTCCGCGGCCGAATTCCTTGAACTTGTTCTATATACATATCAATGCTCAAATTCTTACTTGAACAATACTTTGAGTTATTTATATGAGATGGATCCAGAAAAAGGGAGGTTCCAGATTTATAACTATATTCACAATGTTGACATAAACTTTCAATTTGAAGTTTACATATAATTACATATTTCTTGCTTAGATACTGAACTAATTCATGGTTATTCCCAGCATAATACATGAATTCCTTTAGTTCAAAGATAGAGTATATTCACTTATTGAATTGCATATCATATTTAAATCTTGCACGAATGGAAAAGCTCATGCCTCTGGAAACAAGGGCCAACAATACAGTGTGAATAACGAAAGAGGAGTATTCACAGCGCACACTAAAGCTAGTGCTGGTCTTATTCTCGGTTGCCATCACCATGGCGCTAGCCTAGCGCCATACTAATCCACGGCCCTAACATATGTTAGATCCAACTATCTCCTATGGCGTTGGCCTAATGCCAACGCCTTCCGAACTCATAGCGTTATCCCATGCTAGGGCCAACTAATTCCTATAGCGTTGGCCTACTACCAACGCCTTCCCATCTGAGTGGATTTATAGATGTAAACTACTTGTTAATTCCCAGTTAATAGATTCAAGCAGATAATCATACCAGGATCAAAGTATTCAATATTCAAAGTAACAACCTGCACAAACAACTTGATTTATTTATATATTCTTCATACAGAACAGACTCGATTAACGTCGACAACTCAATAGATCTATCCATAGATTCCGAGTCACTTGAATTTATATAACCCGATCTTTAAAGTTCTTGAGTGGCCTTATTCCATAAGATAGATACCATGCATGGAATGAACAAGAACCTAGTAGATAATATTTATACGCCAGTCACAATTACAATCAAATAATAATTTACTTTTTACCAATGGTACTACTAGTGCTCCTTGGTCCCGCAAGAAGGCTTAAAACTAGTTAATCGTGTTTTCACCTGAAGCATAATCACGACTACTAACTGATGTGATTGTAGATTGTGGTAAATAGAGTGTCGTTCTCTCGAACTTGTGAAGACTGAATTTAGATTTTAATAAAATAATTTTTTAAACTAAAAATATGCACAAAAGATGAAAATGATATTCGCAAATTACTGAGGTTATGCATTTCACCATTAACCAATTAAGGTGATTCAATCTACTCAATTTCATGTAATTCTTTCGTTTAATTTGATTCTAAAATATTGCAATAAGTAGATTTCTATAATAACAATTGTATAACAAAAGCATGGAATATCTAAACCCTAGGCAAAGCATATACCATCTAACGAAATCACAACTGCTTAATAAAAAATCATTTAATCAAATTTTTAATCAAGGAAAATAATCATAAAAGAATTTAAAAAATTAATTAAAAATATAAATGTACCACTTTTATTGAAACAATGGCTTCCTCCGTCACCTCAGCAAATAGGTTTTAGCTCCTCATGTTGAAAACATTCTCAAAATACTCATTCATGGCACAAAAAGGTGTTTACAAGAGGAAAAATAATTGACACAGAAAGGTTGCTACGGATATAAAAGTTACAGAGAAAAAAAGATAACTATTGATAGCTGTTACAAAAGAGTTGAATTCAAAAGAATAGGCAACGTGAATACACAGCTACGGCAACGATTTATTCAAACTTTTGGCAACGTTTTCTTCATCTTCTTAATCATTATCATCACGAGCAAAATTTCTGATTTTTGATTATAAGCTTCTTGTCTCTCCAGACCCCCTTTCTATGATACCCGAAACCCCTTTTTATAGCTTCATAACACCTCCAAATCCATCCATTAATTCTCAACAGGATATTCATTAACAGAGAATAATCCCGATAATTTTTTGTGATTCTTGGATGATTCTGCTATCTTGTCATGACTCCAGAATATATATTTTTTTGATTATTTCTTGATTCTTTCGAGTATAATATCTCTCGGAACATTCTTCTCATCAGTAAACAGTATCGAGCAAATATCCCGAGATTGTGTTCCTGATTTGATTGAGAATCAAGCAAAGATTCCGCTGGATATCATGAGAATTGATTTGTAGCATATAAAGGCAAATATCATCTTGTTTTTAATCCAGAAAATCTCATGAACATCACGCAAAATACTCATGCAGAAATGAAATATGATTCTCCCGCCTTTTGATTTTATTTGAAATGGGGAGTGGGTGCCCAAATCCAAAGTATGGGTGCCTTAATCAATTTTGGAGGGTGCCTTTAGTAATTTTTTTCCGGGGGGTCTAAACATCACTTTTCGAGCCAATTTTTCTCGGGAGTTTCTTCCAAAAATACCTACAATTACATAAAATGACGCAGTTAGTACAAAATCGAGCTTTAACAAAATACAAATTGGGAACAAATTAGACACGAAAATGTGCCTATCAATACCCCCAAACTTATTATTTGCTAGTCCTCGAGCAAATCTAGTAAAAACAAATTCTAACTCACTTTCGCAGGCATCGCGATTGCACTTAGCGTGTGCAATAAGCCTTTAAACCCCTAGGTGTCCCTAGTGGACGAGTCTGTCTCGTGAGGGTTTACAAGAGGTGTATCCACAAAACCTTTACTCCAAATCCTAGCTACTTGTGAACGATTGAGGATAAAGACTAAACAAACTATTTAGTTGGCATATTAAATTCTTCGCCTATAAGAATCATTACCCTATATGAGTCCAATTGCTATACACGAGTTTTCACTCAGTGTACTAAAATTCATACAAGAATTCAAAACTCTACTTAAATAGTTGTTCAGCCACGATACTCAGAATCTATCAAAGTTCAATCACATGAATACATTAAGAAGATGGATATAGACATAATGAAGTTTGCACATGTTGACTAAGGTGAACGGTGTTTCCCATATCTGTCTGAAGGTCAGTGCCAGGATGATGGCTTAAGATACACTCCCACTAGTCTTATTCCTTAAACTAATTATCGACTCAGCTGGTATATACAAGGGTCCCAACGGTCGATTTATTGAAAATATTTAAATGTATTAACAACATACATGATAGTTCTCATGGATCCTGCATTCCAAGCTTGCTTAGACGACGGAGACAGGGAGAACACACATGTATTGCTATCAAAGTGTCAATCATCAATTTTATTTATTTATTTATTTATTTTTGGTCTAACTAATACAATAAGTCTAACTAATACAATAATGGGGCTTGATCTCAAACACTTCATCCTGGCAGTGATAACAATTTGATATTGGTGCCCCACCAAATCACTTAGAGAAACACAAAAATTACAAAAATAAAAACAGAAGGTGATATGATCAAGATAGATTCCGAGATATGGTGACAACTATCATGTTATTTATAACACCTGAGCTAAGAATCCTTTTATGAATAGACCATTTAGATGGGCACACCGATTCCTATAGAAAAGAGCTAAGTTTCCATCTACCTAGAATGCTTAGTGTCATCCTTAATTGTTCACAAGTTTCTAGACTATGGACTTTAAAATTGCAACTAAAAGTTTCTCCATACCCCCAAACTTAAATTTAACATTGTCCTCAATGTTCTAAAAATAAATGATTAAAAAAAATTGAACAAGGAGAAAATGTTACCACTTTAATAAAAGGAGTTAAAGAAGGATATTACCGTGTTGCATGAGCATGGGTTACCTCCCAAGAAGTGCTAAGTTTAAAGTCTTCAGTCAGACTAAGAAAAGATTAGCCACAACTTACGGACCATATAATAATAACCTGAAAAGTTGTGGGTCCCTAACGTCAATCAAATTTGACCAGAACAACTGACCACAATTAAAAACATGAAAGGGGTGGTCATTCTTGAGCAAATGTGTCGGTTCTAATTTCCTATAATAATTAGGTTTAGTTCCACACTCTAGTAACTGACACATTTGAAATTCATACGTTCCCACATATGGAAGAAAATATTTTGGTGGGAAAACAAAGTCAATCTTGGTATCATCGCCTGGGTAAACCACATCAACCAGAGGATGGGTTTCTAACAACTGAACTTCTTTTTGGACATAGTTAGGCTCAGGAAAAAGTGTATGAAGATAATCTCGCAATATGGTAGAGGCACAATTGTCAAGTCCCAAGTGAGGGACTTTAAGCAGGAATACTTGACAATCACAAGAATCATCGATACCCCAAAACTTAGTGTGGAAACTACTCTCAGATGGACTCAAAACTATTGGTTGGATTCTAGGGTCTTTAGGGTCAGAACTATACTCAGCTTCTTCTATAGGAGGAAATAAGGTAGACTTAGAAACTGGTAAAGGTTCACACTTAGCTTTCAAAATATTATAAGTGTCCATCAAAGGGTAAGAATCTAACAAAGTATTCACTTCATTAATAACATTATTGTCAACATCAAACCCAAAGTGGGCTAGGCATTTCTCTAGTGGATCTTCTAACGAAGTGTTTGGTAAAGATTTCTGAACTGAAGTACTAGTTATATTCACTTCTTCTAAATCATAGATCTCACAAGAAGGTTGTCTACTCATACTAAAAAGATTCAGTTCAATAGCCATTTTACCAAAAGAAAAATTAATTATTCCATTTCCATAATTGATGACGACATTATTTGTAGCTAAAAAGGGATGACCTAAGATCACTGGTACTTGAGCCTCTGGGACTTGAAAAGGTTGGGTGTCTAAGACATCAAAATCCACTGGGGAAACAATTATATCAACCTGAACTAAATCATCCTCTATCACGTTAAAATTCTCCATGAGTCTATCATCTTCGTCAGAGGCTATTGTCTTCGAGTCGTTAGACTCCAAATCAGTAGTCTCAGGACAAACTCGTTCCTCTAAGACATCATCATACTCATAAGAACAAGGAAATATTACTCCTTCCAAAGCAATGTTGTCTCTAGTCAAATCCTCTTCCTTTTGGATAGGTGAATAATCATCAATATTATTAGGATGTAAACTAGAGACAACATTATTGTCGTTATGCTCAATTGGTGTAACAGTTTCCTCGTCATTATGACTACGGATTTCTTCATCAACACTATAATCATCATCATAATAATATGAAGATGTTTGAACTTTATCTAAATACGTAGTGTCTTCTATTCTAACCTCGTCCTCTAAGGTGGGTAAATATTCGTCATTATTATCAAGGGTAGAAGTGGAAACACTGTATTGGAAATTAAGATCATTTTGAGCAATATTATTCTTTGCAGAAAGTTCATTCATACTTAATACGAAACTATTTTTATCCTAAATCATCTGCCTTGTAGTCTCAGCTATCTTCTTTGTATTCTCGGCTATCTGCTTGAGTGATTCTTCTAGAGGCATAATAGGTTCATGATGAGTACTAGGTTGCAACAACTTGAGTGGTTCTTCTTGAGAAAGAGTTGGACTACTATTTGTTCCCCTCACACTTAATTTAAACTTATGTGTCATCTCAGATAACTTCTTGAGTGATTCTTCTAGAGGCATAATAGGTTCATGATGATTACGAGGTTGCAACTGCTCTAGGTCATCCCTCCAAGACAAAGAACTCGAATTTTGCTCATTTTCATGTTCAAAAGACGGGTGCATGTATGAATAGTAATTGGGATCACCTTGGTATGAACCATAACCTTCAGAAGGTTGGTAGTGGTCCCAAGTACTATCCACACTATGTTGATAGTATGGATAATGTCTATTTTGAAATTCAGTCGGATATTCATTGTATTAGTCCTCATAATACCAGTTCGACATTTTCTAAAAAAAATCCTAATAAATTTACAAACAAAAAAAAATAAAAAAAATCTAAGCAAATAAATCCTAACAGGAAGGGGTTCTAAACATACACAAACAAGGCCGACTCAACCAAATCAAACCTACTGAATCTAGCAAACAAAAAGCATGATGGCTCCACTTAGATTGTTTCTAGACCAGCTTCTATTCTTCCAAAAGGCAACTAGTTACAGTTTTAGAAAATCCCTTAGAACGATCTGAATTAGATTAAGTCGAATAGAAGCAGGATAAGCTCTAAGGAGCTTTGATAACCCTGCCTCTTTGGCAACTTTTCCCTGGGTTACAAGGCGGCTCTAATTAACTTAAAATAATCATCCTGAACTTTAAGTTATGCTAACAAAGTAACCAATATAGTCCTTTTGAATGATTTTCCAATAAGCTCGTTACCCTATAGGTCTCTTTATAGTCAAATTTTAGGCTTAGGTTCGCGTTAGGTAACGTGTTCCTAAGGAGGGCAAGAAGGAAACGGTGATGAAATTCGAGTCCTTATCTTATATGGCCAGTCCTTGCCCTTTACTAGAAAATTAATTCCGTATTCAAGTCCTCAACATATATGCATTCCGAAGGAATACAGAAAACCCACTGACAGGGGATTTGTGGGTGGTTAGAGTCTTACCTCCCGTACCATACGGGGGATGAATCGGTTGTAGTCGACTCAGGCCACCGACTCCTATGTCAGTGTACGAACCCGAGGGGCCGAGACAATATCGTAATTGTCGTCCTTCCCTGTTACAGTTTATATTTAAAAACCCTTCGGTAGGGTTTAATTAAAATAAAATAATAAAGTTCAAAAGTCCAAAGTCCAAAGTCCAAAGTCCAAAAATAAGAAAAAATAAAAATACCTAAAATAATTACAAAAATAATAAGAATTTCCTAATACAATTTTCTAAAACGAAAAATAAAAACCCTAAAAAAAATTAACTAAAAAAATAATAATAATAAAAAAATCTTGTCCTACTTTTTCCGTTCTTTTAGCTTTGTCTTTGACTCCAAGTCTCTAATCAATTAATATAATCTTTCGCTCCAATTTCTTTTTGATCCAAAACCTGTAATACAAAGAAAATACCCAAAAACGTAAAATAGAACAAATAAAAATAAATAAAATAATAATCTAACTAAACTAATTAACCTAAAAAATAATCTAAAAGCAATTCTAAAAACAAGTCCGCGTCGGCGGCGCCAAAAATTGATGTGATTGTAGATTGTGGTAAATAGAGTGTCGTTCTCTCTAACTTGTGAAGACTGAATTTAGATTTTAATAAAATAATTTTTTAAACTAAAAATATGCACAAAAGATGAAAATGATATTCGAAAATTACTGAGGTTATGGATTTCACTATTAACCAATTAAGGTGATTCAATCTACTCAATTTCATGTAATTCTTTCGTTTAATTTGATTCTAAAATATTGCAATAAGTAGATTTCTAGAATAACAATTGTATAACAAAAGCATGGAATATCTAAACCCTAGGCAAAGCATATACCATCTAACGAAATCACAACTGCTTAATAAAAATTATTTAATCAAATTTTTAATCAAGGAAAATAATCATAAAATAAATTGCAAAATTAATTAAAAATAGAAATGTACCACTTTTATTGAAACAATGGCTTCCTCCGTCACCCCAGCAAATGGGGTTTAGCTCCTCATGTTGAAAACATTCTCAAAATACTCATTCATGGCTCAAAAAGGTGTTTACAAGAGGAAAAATAATTGACACAGAAAGGTTGCTACGGATATAAACATTACAGAGAAGAAAAGATAACTATTGATAGCTGTTACAAATTAGTTGAATTCAAAAGATAGGCGACGTGAATACACAGCTACGGCAACGATTTATTCAAACTTTTGGCAACGTTTTCTTCATCTTCTTAATCATGATCATTACGAGCAAAATTTCTGATTTTTGATTATAAGCTTCTGGTCTCTCCAGACCCCCCTTTCTATGATACCCGAAACCCCTTTTTATAGCTTCATAACACCTCCAAATCCATCCATTAATTCTCAACAGGATATTCATTAACAGAGAATAATCCCGATGATTTTTTGTGATTCTTGGATGATTCTGCTATCTTGTCATGACTCCAGAATATATATTTTTTGATTATTTCTTGATTCTTCCGAGTATAATATCTCTCGGAACATTCTTCTCATCAGTAAACAGTATCGAGCAAATATCCCGAGATTGTGTTCCTGATTTGATTGAGAATCATGCAAAGGTTCTGCTGGATATCATGAGAATTGATTTGTAGCATATAAAGGCAGATATCATCTTGTTTTTAATCCAGAAAATCTCATGAACATCACGCAAAATACTCATGCAGAAATGAAATACGATTCTCCCGCCTTTTGATTTTATTTGAAATGGGGAGTGGGTGCCCAAATCCAAAGTATGGGTGTCTTAATCAATTTTGGAGGGTGCCTTTAGTAAATTTTTTCCAGGGTCTAAACATCACTTTTCGAGCCAATTTTTCTCGGGAGTTTATTCTTCCAAAAATACCTACAATTACATAAAATGACGCAGTTAGTACAAAATCGAGCTTTAACAAAATACAAATTGGGAACAAATTAGACACGAAAATGTGCCTATCAATACCCCCAAACTTATTATTTGCTAGTCCTCGAGCAAATCTAGTAAAAACAAATTCTAACTCACTTTCGCAGGCATCGCGATTGCACTTAGCGTGTGTAATAAGCCTTTAAACCTCTAGGTGTCCCTAGTGGACGAGTCTGTCTCGTGAGGGTTTACAAGAGGTGTACCCACAAAACCTTTACTCCAAATCCTAGCTACTTGTGAACGATTTAGGATAAAGACTAAACAAACTATTTAGTTGGCATACTAAATTCTTCGCCTATAAGAATCATTACCCTATATGAGTCCAATTGCTATACACGAGTTTTCACTCAGTGTACTAAAATTCATACAAGAATTCAAAAATCTACTTAAATAGTTGTTCAGCCACGATACTCAGAATCTATCAAAGTTCAATCACATGAATACATTAAGAAGATGGATATAGACATAATGAAGTTTGCACATGTTGACTAAGGTGAACGGTGTTTCCCATATCTGTCTGAAGGTCAGTGCCAGGATGATGGCTTAAGATACACTCCCACTAGTCTTATTCCTTAAACTAATTATCGACTCAGCTGGTATATACAAGGGTCCCAACGGTCGATTTATTAAAAATATTTAAATGTATTAACAACATACATGATAGTTCTCATGGATCCTGCATTCCACGCTTGCTTAGGCGACGGAGACAGGGAGAACACACATGTATTGCTATCAAAGTGTCAATCATAAATTTTATTTATTTATTTTGTTTATTTATTTATTTTTGGTCTAACTAATACAATAATGGGGCTTGATCTCAAACACTTCATCCTGGCAGTGATAACAATTTGATACTGTTGCCCCACCAAATCACTTAGAGAAACACAAAAATTGCAAAAATAAAAACAGAAGGTGATATGATCAAGATAGATTCCGAGATATGGTGACAAATATCATGTTATTTATAACACCTGAGCTTAGAATCCTTTTATGAATAGATCATTTAGATGGGTACACCGATTCCTATAGAAAAGAGCTAAGTTTCCATCTACCTAGAATGCTTAGTGTCATCCTTAATTGTTCACAAGTTTCTAGACTATGGACTTTAAAATTGCAACTAAAAGTTTCTCCATACCCCCAAACTTAAATCTAACATTGTCCTCAATGTTCTAAAAATAAATGATTAAAAAAAATTGAACAAGGAGAAAATGTTACCACTTGAATAAAATGAGTTAAAGAAGGATATTACCGTGTTGCATGAGCATGGGTTACCTCCCAAGAAGTGCTAAGTTTAAAGTCTTCAGTCAGACTAAGAAAAGATTAGCCACAACTTACGGACCATATAATAATAACCTGAAAAGTTGTGGGTCCCTAACGTCAATCATATTTGACCAGAACAACTGACCACAATTAAAAACATGAAAGTGGTGGTCATTCTTGAGCAAATGTGTCGGTTCTAATTTCCTATAATAATTAGGTTTAGTTCCAAACTCTAGTAACTGACACATTTGAAATTCATACGTTCCCACATATGGAAGAAAATATTTTGGTGGGAAAACAAAGTCAATCTTGGTATCATCGTCTGGGTAAACCACATCAACCATAGGATGGGTTTCTAACAACTGAACTTCTTTTTGGACATAATTAGGCTCAGGAAAAAGTGTATGAAGATAATCTCGCAATATGGTAGAGGCACAATATGGTAAAAAGCTCCGCAGTTAAGCGTACATGGGCAGAAGTAATCTAGGAATGGGTGACCTCCTGGGAAGCTACTGCTGGATGACCGCAGTGGTGCCCGTTAAAAACCCCACACTGATGGATGAACGCAATGGCTAACTAGGGACAATATCGGTGGAGGGTAGGGTCATTACAAATGGTATCAGAGCCGACAATGGGTCACTTTCCGAGGGTGAGAGAGTACGCTGGACGGGGTCTGCTAGGTATTGGTCTCATGAGTGACAGGGAACGTCGGAGATCTGGGCTATATATTACGGAGCCAAGGACGACTCCAATTTAAGGCGGTGGTATTGTAATACCCCGATTTGGCAGGTAGGGTTCGCCGAATATAATAAGGTAATAGTTTGTCATTTCCTAACACTGGGGCCTTTTCAGCACAATTGGCTCCAGAGTTGGCAAAAAGCTCTGCAGTAAAACGTGCTCGTAAGGGAGTAATCCAGAGATGGGTGACCTTCTGGGAAGCTGTTGCTGGATGACCGCAGCGGTGCCCGTTAAAAATTCCACTCTGCTGGATGAGTGCAGTGGCTAAGTGGGGACAATACCGGTGGATGGTAGGGTCCCATGTAAGATATAAAGCCTAGAACTCTGATACCAACTTGTAAGATCCCAAATTTTGGATCACGGATTAACCTAAATTCTAGGTGTTACGGTCGGTTGTCGAAATTTAAATTTATTTCCTTCGCTTATACTTTTTACTTTCATTTAGATAGCCAGGCCTTACTTAGTCTCACCAAAGGTTCATATCAACCTATAAATCTGATGTTCACAAGAACAAGGAATAAAAGAAAGCTAACTAGTACACAATAAAAAAATATGGGAAAAAATACGTTGCAGATACACGTATCTGACAACCTGCCTTGGCGAGGCTTTATAGATTTCGTTAGAAATAAGATTCGACGCTTGACCCCAATTTAGAAAATATAAAGACTCACCTTTCATTTGCAATTGAAAAATCCAAATTCCAAGTTCATTTGGTCTGTGAAACGTATGTGCAAAAAGTTGACAGAACTGCGTTCCTATAGTTTTCAAATATGAAGTACTGGACGACGAAGGCCATAAATCCTAAACGATGGGTCGAAAATCTAAGCCCTTTGAACCCATTATAGAAGAGACATATATGAATATTTCCCATCAAGAAAAGGTCATCTAAATCCCTACCAAATGGTGCCATTTTTACAGACAACAGACTGCAGTTAATGATGTTAGAAAAATGAAAACTTCAACTGTAATGTTTCAACTTTAAAACTAACTCACAAAATACAATCATCCATAATTAAATCCTTTCAATGTAAGTGGATGAAATTATAAGAAGTAATCCATGTGTCTAAGTCTTCAACACTCACTTTCTCAAGTAAAAATATCGAAGCACATGGAAATAAAACAAGAAATAATGCACACTCAAACTAACAACTTCTCAATTGCTTCGCCCTTCGATAAAATTTGTAAAACGTCAATTGCAGTGAGATGAAGGCTCAATAGGCATACTTTCCTATCCTCTAAGAGATACGGAAGAATCCCGATAAATCAAAGAAAATATATATAACAAAACGACGATAAAACTTCGAATGATAGAAGATGCAATCAACCAATAAGTTCACAATACTAATGAGGTTTCCAAAAGACCAATTCATTTAAATTTCGATAAACTGAGTTCACACCACGAATCCTCTTGGTTGGTATACCCACCTATTGTTTATTTGGCATGGATAGCCGCCATCGATGATCGGGAACATAAGTTCCCATATAGGGATCATTATCCATTTCACCCTCGGAGATCATTAACCGTCGTTAAGATGAAACCAAGTTCCAACTAACGGAAGACATGAACTCAATAAGTTTTCTTCATAAATCTCATTCACAATCACCTCTTATAAAGATCATCAAACAATATTCATATCTGAAATCATCATATACAGGCACAAAATGAGCAAGTTATCAACTATCGTAAATGACGAAATAAAGGAATAAGTTAACAATGAATTCTGCATATTTGAGATAAATAAATTCATGTTCAAATAAGTATTTTTACACACTTAAAAGCTTTTAAAGAGAAAAGTGAAAACACCATTTGAAATCATTTTTTTTTCACAATACTAAAACATTCTTGTTTAATAATTCATGACAACGAAACCATTAATTCGATTCATTTTGGAAAAATTGAAAACAAACCACACAACAATTATGGAATTCAAATCTCAATTAAAAATGAATAAAGCCTTATGAGTACGAAAAATTCTCAAAGAGGATGAGTAATAAACCTACCTCAAATTAGCTTGACCCTAGTAATTTTCCCCTTAGAATTCCTTTCATACCTTAGCTTCAAACTCTAAAGTTTGATATATTTATATAATGCATAATATGTTACAATCCAATTATTTAGTTTTCTGTCTAGTTCCTAGTACAGGACCCTTACTAATTATTTTCATTTATGTTTTCTTCTCTTCTCTCATTAATAAAAATTATAAGGCAAATTGTAACCAACTATTTATAAGTAGTGTAATAGGGTTGAACAAGACTATTTAAATTTCTTTTTAAGTTTCTATGTTTTATTATTTAACCAGGACTTATAAAAACTGTTCTAAACACGTGTTGTACATCGGTACTAGAAATTAAAAATATATACTCATACTAGCAATATACAAAAATATAACAATTAAAAGTTAAGACCAAACTTCTCATTTAGTTTAAACATTAAATGACAACGGGTTATTAAACTTGGTTAAAACCCGAATCGAAATACGTATAAAAGTGGGTGAGGGAAAATGCAGGGTATCATAATTTCTATGTCATAAATCTAACTTAACAAAGTTAACTTTAGTAATCAATTCAACCGGTGTGTTTTGGAACTAAACTTGACAACCAAACTTGACATACCAACTCTTGGTGGGTTCAACCAAACAGTGCTTTAACAGGTGGCATAACATGTGAACGTACCGAAACCCTATGAAAACCGATTTGTGTATAATTATATTTAGGCATCGAATCTTACTTCTATGCATCTTCCTCCTTGTCAAGATCGCCACTAATTTCTCCCTGATGATGTGGCTTAACTAGTGGTTTCTACTCCTCATTGGAACTACACTATCATTCTCTTGGGTTAACAAGAGGATGTGATTGTATTTTTCTTATGTCTTGTGCTTCTAAATTTCCTTAGAACATGGCAGTTGACTAATTTGTGCTTGAACTTCCTTTATAACCATATTCTGTCTGCGCAAAACTGTTTCATGTATTTGCAATACTGTTCCCTATTACCATATACAACATTTATACAATTATTCAAAGTGATCTGAGGTTGTAGTGGTTGTTGTTGTTGTTATTAAAACTTATTATATCGCCTGAAATTAAGATTTGGAATTGCAACCTACTTATTGGCATAAGCTGCATAACTAAAATTTGGGTGGTCCTCTGCTTTTGATTATGAAATGATGTATTAAATTGCTCAACTTTTTTTCATATGTGTGAACGGTTACTAATTTGTTTCTCCATGTGCGAAGTATCCCCTATCTCATCGACCCTTCTAACCATTGGTTCATCTCTAGTATATAATTTTTTTGTGTTTGCAGTCATGTTCTCAATAATACCAGTAGGTTCCTCGATAATTTATTAGTCAATGAACCACCACTAGCTGCTTCGATCAAGTGTTTCTCCGTGGGAAATAACACTTTATAGGAACACTGGAGGATTAGTTGTTCACTAATTTGATGATACAGACAACTAACTAGTTGTTTTTTGTTCCCTTCTCAATACTAATAAAGAGTCTCATCTGTAATTTGTCGAATACCACAAATCTCTTTGCAAATTAATGCAGCCTTCGATGCTGGGAAACACAACTCTATAAACAATTTTTCCATTCCATTCCATGTTGTTACACTTCTTGGAAGAAGATAGTACAACCATTATTTGTTTTATCTGTCAGTGAGAAAGGGAAGGCTTGTACCATAGCCTTATCAGAGTTTCTAGTTTACTTCCTTAAGCTTGTTAAGACATGCTGCAATGCCGATTTGGATCTTCCTCTGCAAGTCCTTTGAACTCGAGTAACAGGTGAATCAGCTGAAGTTTCAACTCAGTTATCTCTTTAACTTGATGCATAATAGTTGTTGATAAAGATTTGGAGATGTTAAATCCTCCAAATTCCTTCTTGGAGAGGAGGAATATGAGGATCTTGATTTTCATGTGCGTCACTACAAGACAAAAAGATAAATTCTATATATTTAATTAGGGGTTTTAAAGCACTTGTAGTGGCTTATTTATCTCTATGCCTATAATAAAGATTGATTTTTTGGAAAGTGTGCAATAAAGTTTTCTCCCGCTAAAGTGATCTTTATCTCTATCTTTAAATTATTTTTTACTAACTTTTATCACACAAAATAAATTAAATTATACTGGAATCCATACAATTAATCACTAGCTAATTAATGAAACGACTACTTGTTAAAATATAAAAATTTTGCACGTTCAAACATCTAATATGAACGAAGAATTTTAAGCATACCATGTTAGTCATCATGTGGAGAAAAGATATTGTATTGAATATTATGAAATATAATTTATTATTAGCTTAAATTATTATTATTGGTAGTAGTATTAGTTGTTGTTTGTTTTAGTAGGTAATTAACTAATATTAAACTTTTCGTGTAAGAGGAAGAATCCACTGACAACCCATTTTTTTACAACATTTGACAAGGAATTATAATTGTTGGATTTTAACACAAAGATGTTTAGGATTTTTTAGAGTTGTTTCCTCCTCATCCAGGTATTATTTGTATAACGCGACCCAAAATCTTTTTTCATACTTTTATTTTTTCCAAGTGCTAAATTTTCTCTCTGTTTGCTTACTTTTATATCACACTACTCATTACTCACTCACCCACTTTTCTTTTCGTATCTTTTTACAAATCTGGAAATTCTAACCAAAGATTTTTTTTGAAAATTGCAGTTTCAAAAATTAAATTCTTAGTTATTGTATTTGTAGAAAATTATGTGGCAATTTTTTTTATTTAATATCCTTATAACTAAGTTATACTGATTTGATTGTCGCTTATATAAAAAAACAGGAAAACATTGATATGTGTATTCACATTATACATGTATGAAAATATGGAGTTTTTTTTTAAAAGAAAAAATATGTAGTTCATAATCACATCATATCTGGTTTTTTTTTCCCTTCTAACTTTAGTTTTTGATCAAACACAAATTGATCTGTGAAGACTTTAATCTTCTTTACAAGTTCCCTTTAAATGCGAATTAATTGATTGATCTTAACTCATATCCTGTTGTTTTGAAAATTATTTTCTTAAAGGTCTATACACCTAAAGTTTCACTACATGGCCTAGTATTCGAAAAACTAAGTGTTGATTCAGTTTTCAAAATTTATCCCAGTGCACTAATTAAATAGAGTACTAGTTAAGATCTTGGTCTTATAATACCAACATGAGATTTTTTTCATTATTTTCTTATTAAGTAGACATAGACATAAAGTAATCTAAAATTGGCAAATAAAGAGATACAAGTTACGCTTCGATGAAAGTATACAATATTGTTCATAGAATGACAAATCATAAATCCATTATTAAATAAACCTTAGAGAATAAAAGGGAATACGACTTGTTATTAATCTCATCTTTACATTTGGTGATCGATTCCTTTCTTGATCATATTCCCAAGGGAGAGAGGAGATGATCAGGCTTTCTAATGATGAAAGATGAAATCAAAGAGATATGAGCACGTAAAGAAAAAGAAAAAATCAATGAGAAAAATGAATAAAAATAAAATTAGTTGAAATTCTTATGGGGTCACGGATATCCATATAACAATTATTTTAATCTATAAATTCAAGAGCGTCAATGTTCTGGATTTGGAAAACCAAGATTTATTGTTAGGTCTTGTATAAAAAGGGGTTGTCAATTGATCCTCCCCTTCATTTAATATCATTTTAGTTTTAAATTTTTTTAGTGACTATATTCGTAAACCAAAAAATTAACTATCAATGATTAAATTTTAATTAAGATATTTTTTTATGCTAATAGTATTGACATTACGATGTGAATCAATGCTATAAATTTAAAGGAGGATCCTTTGGGATGATTTGGGGGCACCATAATACTCTTATTTATGGTTCATCTATATCATCGTCTTTTGACACGTGACACCCTTTAAGGGCATATATCAAAATAAAACGGCACTAGACCAACCGATTAGTAACGGTATGAATGAAAATTATTTTCAAAATTTAAATTCTAAGGCTTGTGTTTGGGTCATGCCTTTACACCCATAAGAAACTTAATGCATAAGTAGTTAAAAAGTCATATAGTGATCTACCAATGGATGAAAAGACACCATGATATACAATTACTTTAGATATTTAACATAAGAACAAATGTCATGCGATAGTTATTAGATAACAAAATATGGGTGAAGTATAAATGAGCATGAAAAGAAGGGGGACTTAAATGCTCTTGGCAATCCATTTTTTAGTTTAGAATAAAATTTTGGGGTTGGGATGCAGAATTTGGATAAATAGGCAATTTTCATTTGACATGAAAATTGTTGTTACTAGGCACATTTTTTCATGGGGTAAATTTTGTCACGTTTGTCAATTGTTCGGTCAGTGAGTCATGTTAATCGGTTGTGAAATACTTAGTAATTTTTGAGTAACAATTAAGATTTTGGGTTATCGTGGCAGAGTCTGATTACGTGTAAGTTTTAGGTCATTAAAAAAATTTATGTCAAACAAGTTTCAAATCACATTGAAAATATAAATATTGGACTATCACCATATTTGTTTGGATCTAAATCGCGATTTGAATCTGACTCAAGTCGAGTCAGATGTTAAATTGTTTGTTTTTTTATTTTATTTTTCTAATGTCTAACTCAGAACTACTTGAGTTAGGTATCATTTTGAATCAGACTCGTTTGGCACATATCTGACTGGAATAATATTTTTCAATAACTCTATTATTTTAGTAGAAACTATCAAATAATCCTAAAATAATATATTTGTTTTAGTTTGATCTTGTTGACTTAGTCCAATTGCTCTAAGTCCTATTTTTAAAATATATTATCAGTTTGGTCCAAAATTATTATTTAGTCCTAGGGTGTACGTTACCCATGCGATATGACATCATAATTTTTAAAACTAGTGTCAGAAATACCCTTTTATCTCTCTTATTTTCCATCTCTTCTAAAAGTAAAGAAAAAATCTTAAAAATTATATATCTCTTAAACCACAAATCGAAATTTAACAAATTTTATATATTCGGAAAGGTTTAGACGATATCTACAAACGAATAACAATTTCACTATTTTTTTAAAATTTAATTTTTATGTTATCATTTAACTAAAGATAAATTGTAAAATGAATTATCATTACGAGTTCATTTTACACTAGTGACTACCATTATAACGAACTAACTTTACGAGTTCATTTTGCAGAATGAACTACCATTATATGCTAGAATGAACTACCATTACGAGTTCATTCTACAAAATGAATTGTTAGATGAACTCCCATCACGTGTTCATTCTACAAAATGAACTGCTATAATGAACTATCATTGTAATGAACTAACTTTGCAAGTTCATTTTATAGAATGAACTCTGTAGAATATACTACTATTGTATTAATTAACTTTGCGAGTTCATTTTACAGAATGAACTACCATTACATGCTAGAATAAACTCTCAGCACGAGTTCATTCTAATAAATGAACTGTTATAATGAACAACCATTACGATTTTATTCTACAAAATGA
This sequence comes from Papaver californicum, assembly GCA_023531435.1. Lineage (NCBI taxonomy): Eukaryota > Viridiplantae > Streptophyta > Magnoliopsida > Ranunculales > Papaveraceae > Papaver > Papaver californicum. The sequence continues at coordinate 3,603,000 of JAJJMC010027962.1, read as the reverse complement.
ACTGCTATAATGAACAACCATACGATTTTATTCTACAAAAAGCAGTGCCATAATAAACTACCGTACGAGAGAAATTTACAAAATGAAATGCTATAATGAACTATCATTAAGAGTTCATTTTACAAAATGAACCTTACAATAGTGTTTATTTTTTAGTATGAATTAATATTATCGATATCGTGAAGATTGAAGCTTTGGAAAATAGTGATATCGTTGTATTTTGATCTCGTTGAGTGCTTTCTGAATATATAAAATTTATTAATTTTCGACATATAGTTTGAGAGATATTTAATTTTTTATTTTTTTTTTGTTTTACGAAATGGGAAAAAATAAGAGAGAGTAAATGATAATTTAGTTATTTTAGTATTTTTAAATAAATAAGGATCAAACTAGATACTGAACTTCCTTGTTTATCAGTGGATTAAATTTTATTATTTTATTATTTTTAAGTCAGATGTAATGAGTTAAATTCAGATGAACCGGATCCAGACAAATTAATTGAGACGTTAAATAACAAACAACCCGTGTGTTGCAAATTTTAAGAAGATTTTGATATGAGACATATCTTGAATTTCATAGCAGATCTTAAATCACACCATAGATCGACCAAAAGTTACATGGCGAACCCCCAAACCAAGTTCCATTACTTTGTTTCCAACAATCTGAATTCCCTTCGCGACGTGGATTAAACAAAACCGGTTATCTCGGATCGAAATCAGAACCGACATTGGAGAACCAAAACTATAGAACACAAAATCAGAAAGCGTGAAAACAATTTTCTAAACGCTGCCTACATCCCTTCGAGGGTTCAAAAGAAAACCATTACTCTCAGTAACTTAAGTTAACCCAAACAACAAGAAGTCCTCCTCCTAGATTCGGAATCAGTAGTTTATCTCTGGTAATCTCTTTTTCTCTGTAAACTATGTTTCTCTGTTTCTTACTAGGTTTTTTTATTGTAATCTGTCGAGACAGTTTTTCTATTCGTTGTTTAACTGATTTAATTTCTGATCCAGTTAGGTTGCAATAGGATTTAGTAAAGATTCTCAAAAAGGCAGGTTTTTTCGCGACCTTTCTGAATTTTATCACCCTGTGTTTTGTTAGAATCCTGACTGTTTGTTTTCTTTAATAATAATATTATTAATTCTGAGTTTTATGCTTAGAATTTTCTTTTCGGTGTACTGGTGGTGATTTTGTAACTCTGTTACTGTATTTTGAGTTCATGTACTTGTTGGGTGTCTTTTGTTTGTTCTAGAATTTTTTGTGTATTGATTAGATTTAGAGATTTAGTTAATTTTAGTGGACTGATAAGGAGACCTGAATATAGCACATTTTGTAGTTGTAGCGTTCGCAACAGAATTGCTTAATAGGTGTAAATAATGTATATGTTATTCGGGATAATAGGCCATCAGAATAGCAAAGTTATTTATAAGTAGGTGGCTATCTGAATTCTCGAGTCTTACTTAAATGCCTTTCATGATTGAATTTGGAGGTGTGCTCGTGTCTTATCGGGAGACTTCCATCCAGTTCATGCCATATTTGAAACTGAGAACACACTGGAAGTCAAGTTCAAATCCGGCTTAGTCGTTCAAAACATATAAGTTTAACAGACATGCCCTTGATTACTTGATATACTGAGTATATTCACTTAATTTTGACAATTCTTTATTGCAGGTGCATTTAACAGTTACGAATCTTTAGAGCTAGTTTAAGATCAGTGAGCTGAGGGACTCTTAATTTGTATGGACCTGCAATCAAAGAATATATTTCATTAGCTTCCATTGTCTTTCTCCATTTTCCATCTTTACTGTCATGAGTAAATACCAAGGTCTGATTTGGAGAAAGCCATAACACTAGGAGCGCTAGTACTAATTTGGTGGGATGGTACATGATGATGTACCTTTTCATTTGTTATCAGTAATTCTCACCAACCCTCTATCTTTATTTAGTCTATATCGGATCATATTTTCATTTGCAATCATGGTGGTTGGTCTCTGCTGTAATTTGTAGTACCTCAATAATTCGTTAAATCTTGCTCATATTTGTCTTCTGTGCTACCCGTTATGTTAGAAGATCGATATTTTTTATTGAACCTTTTCATGTTTTCTTATTGAATGATCCTTCCGTGAGCTGTTGTTTTGCCTTTTATTTCTCCATGAATGAGGATGAAAACACCAGATAATCCAATGCTTTCATTAGTACATGGGCTATTGCTGTGATGCTTGTGTTGATCCTGGTTCTCTCTTGCTAAATTTCAGTTGTTTCCCTGAAGTGACTACTTATTGCGGTAGACCAAACAAAAAGTAACATATCATGGCAGACTTAGAAAATTTGCTACTGGAGGCCGCAGGAAGAACTGGGTCGTCAGGGAGGAACCGACACTCCCGTCCTCCATCCAGGAGGAAACGGGAAGGTTCATATTCTGATGATGGAAGTGATTCCAAGGATGATGATTCTGATGATGACAGAGGCTATGTAAGCAGAAAGGCATCTGGCTCTCATGTTCCGCTCAAAAAGAGACTGGACGCTTCTGAAAAGGATGATGAGTGGGGTAGTCGGAGAGATAACGATGACTATGAAGATGAAGATCGTCGAGGTGGCAGCAGTGAAGATTCTGATGTCGGGAGCGACCTTTACAAGGATGATGATGATAAAGAAGAGCTCGCAAAAATGACCGAACTTCAAAGAGAGATGATCCTGTCAGATAGAGCACAAAGAAGAGATGATCAACGGCTTACGGAGAGGGTTAGAGCAAAGCAGAGTAGTGGGAAGAAGATGCAACCTGGAAAAGAGACCCCACAACTGCCATTATCCCGTGTACGTTCTTCTGCTAGATCTGCAGAGAAGGGCGCTGCCAAAAATGATGCATTGAACGAGCTGCGGGCAAAGAGGATGAGGCATCAAGACCCTGAAGTTCTTCGGAAGAGGGATACATCCAGAGGTGGAACGTCTTTTGGCCGGGATGCTTCTCCAAGCAGAAGAATACCCCACATGGCAGCGAGTCCCAGTAGTTCGAGCCAAAGCGAGAGTCATAGTGGAAGTCATAGTAGAGGTGACGGGTCAGCTGGAGGTGAGGGTTTGGAAGATAGTGACGAGGACAGACTAGATAAGGATGCCCTAACTTTCGAAGATATCAAGGAGATTACAATCCGGAGATCCAAACTATCAAAGTGGTTCATGGAGCCCTTCTTTGAAGACCTAATTGTTGGTTGTTTGGTTAGGGTGGGGATTGGTAGAAAAAAGAACATGGCCATTTACAGGTTATGCATGGTGAAGAATGTGGATGCCTCAGACCCTGATAAACAGTACAAGATGGATAACAAATATACACACAAGTACTTGAACTGTGTCTGGGGCAGTGATAACTCGGCAGCTAGATGGCAGATGATCATGATATCAGACTCCCCTCCACTTGAGAGTGAGTTTAACGAATGGGTGGAGGAGGTGGAGCGTAAGAGTGGAAGGATGCCTAGCAGGCAGGAAGTGCTAGAAAAACAGGAAGCTATACAAAAAGCTCTAACTTATGTCTACTCTGCCGCCACTGTGAAACAGATGCTGCAAGAGAAGAAATCAGCATCATCAAGGCCTTTGAACACCGCAGCAGAGAAGGACCGTCTGAGGAGGGAAATGGATATTGCAGAGAGCCGTCGGGATATGGGAGAAGCGGAGAGGATCAGAGCAAGGTTACTCGAGCTGGAGTCTTCTCGGCAATCAAAGTTAAAAGATACCAAAGCTTTGAGGCTATCAGAGATGAACAAGAAAAATAGGGCTGAGAACTTCAAGAATGCATCAGAATTAAAGCCAGTGAACACAGGTCTTAAAGCTGGAGAGGCTGGATATGACCCATTTTCTAGAAGATGGACTAGGTCGAGAAATTATTACGTACCAAACGCTACGGAAGGAGATGATGCTGCTGCATCAGCTAATGGCGATGCTGCTGCTGAGGTAGCAGCGTTATCGTTTGGATCAGGCAGCAATGTTGTTGGTGGTTTAGCAGCCACTGCTGCAGCTTTGGAAGCGGCAGCGGACGCAGGGAAGTTGGTGGATACAAATGCACCTGTAGATCTTGGAACAGAATCAAACTCGCTGCACAATTTTGACCTGCTAATCTCTTTAACAGAGCTTCAAAAGTTTGGAGGAGCACAAGGAGCTCAGGCAGGATTCATGGCGAGGAAGCAGAGGATAGAGGCAACAGTCGGAAAACGTGTACCAGAGAATGATGGCAGGAGGCATTCCCTGACACTCACAGTGAGTGACTACAAGCGACGGAGAGGTCTTCTTTGAAACTTGAATGAATGTTGGTGGAATATTGTCCTCTTTACTTTTGGTATTGAACTGGAACTGGAACAATAGCGACGTAACTTATGTCAAAACTTGCTATTTAGAATGATCAAGGGGTTTGTATGTGTACTTCCCAATTTTACTGCCTTGTATTTGTTACTGCTTTGTAGAATTATCGTGCAGTTGTGCTTGTGTTGCAACAAGGATTAGGGCATATATGGTTTTTCCTAACTAAACTAGCAACAAATTTATGTTTAACAATTGGATTAAAAATCTGAAAAGAAACTATTTTATTCTGGTTACCACACTTGAGCTTGTACAATTCTATGCTAATTAGTAACTCTCTGTACTAGGATCAATGTCTATCTTTGCTTGCTTTCGTTCAGGGATTTTGCACCCTTATCTTTGTCTATCTTAGTTAACGATGCCATTTGGTCGTATATTCGTCCATTGAATTTGAAATTTCTTGCTTAATTTGGCTTTTTCGTGAATGGGGGCTTAACTGAAAGTTAAATGTATACATAAATTCACTTCTAAGATCTACTCAAAACCCTATGATTCGCATCACAGCAGAGGCATGTGGACACAGAAACTAGGTTATACGATACCGCAATGCCTTAAAATGAGAAAGTGAATTTATCTTAGAACTATTTCCTAATTAAGGGTGACAATGGATATTTGAAACCGACTAAATTCGTATACAAAATATCGTAAATTATCCCAAATTCTTATTTTTGGATATATGAAGTTATTATTTAAATATATAAGGCTTTGGATACGGATGTGGACGTGAAGGTATTTGCATCCGAAAATATCCAATCCGTAAGTTTTATAAATATATATTTATTACAGCAAAGACTATGGGGCTTGAGAGTCTTATTTACAATGAAAGAACTCGTTAAATTTGACCAAATTTGGCCTTATTATGGGTAGAGGGGAATCCTCTTGCATCCAAAATTCAATCAGGGTCTCGTTCAGGTGATAGAGTGGGTGAAAGTCTTCACTATACGACTTATATTTTACAGTTTAAAATAAACAAAGAAAAAACGACAAACCGTTTGCCGTATACAATTCAAACAGAAACAAAGAGCAAACAGTTTATCGTTTGAGAGTTTTTCAATAAAAAAGAAATTTGGACGACACTTTGGCCGTTCAAAATAAATTTTCTATTTTTATGTACTTTTAACTGATTTTGGGTTCCTTCAACCAACTTTATCTGATTTTTTATATATTTAAAATTGTTTTTGGATGCCACTCAACTAATCCTTAAATATATATATATATTTAAATTGTTGTTGTGTCTATTTTCTTTGATAGTCACTTTATCTCATGATAGAATTTATAGTCAATTAAATAGTCATCATCCCAGCCTACGACTGGAGATCAACCTTTTAGGGGTTATCCTATATAAGGCCCGTTAATTCAATTCGTTATGAATTTTCATATGGAAGTTTAGTTTCTTCCATGATATGGGATCTGTTTATGATAAAAAAAAACTACATATGAACAATTGGTAGAGTGGGTTATCTAACAAAGTTAGGGTTAGCTGGGGTTGTAGGGCCCGGAAATTAGGAGTTTGTTTAAATTAGGAAACTATGCAGTTAGTAAGAATTGGCAAAGTGGGTTATTTGTAGGCCCTGATAATTATATGAGTTTTCAAAATAAACAAAAAACAAAAGAACTCAACTATATTATATAGCAAAAATCATTACATCAGTGGCTATGTGAGAAATTAACAAGTCAGGTGGAGTAGACCACCATTCCCCACATGAGTTATGTCTACGAGCAACTTTAGCTAAAACATCAGTTGCTTTATTACAAGACCTATAGACAAACACACATAACCAAACAACGTTAATACTACATATGTTTACACATTTCCTTAGAAGAGGAATACTTTGCTTAAGGAGAAATAGTAGAATTCATCTGAAGATATAATCTGATATTAAGATTATCAGTTTCAAAAATAACTTGAGACCAACCATTAACTGTTGTCATTTCCATAGCTTCTAATAAAGCCCAAGCTTCAGCCCGATGAGCATTGATAGCTTTCTTTACTGTACTTCCCCCCTCCCCCCATTTTTTTTTGTCATGCATGATTCCTTATTATAATACCAATACCAGCTAATAAAAACTGAGAATTAAAAGAGGCATCAATGCTACATTTGACAAAATCTAGAGGAGGATGTTTCCAAATAAGATTCAGATTGTTACTAGGCCTGATGGAATGAATGTTCTCAACAAATGCAATGTCTAAATGATGATGTGCTATGTAAAAACTAACTTGATGAATGACAAAGTTAGTATTGGGGGTTAGGTTACTGAAAACAACTCTACATCTATGTTTCTAAATATGATGCGTAATGCAGACCCAAATATGGATAAAATGATTTTTATGATAGATGCTAAAAGAAGAATCCTTAAGATGCCAATGTTGAATCCATGAGAGAAGAGTAGTATGTTGCATCATAAAAGTAAACTATTGAGGAAAAAAAAATCTCCAAATAACTTGAGAGAAGGGACAATGAAGCATCATATGATCAATATCTTCAATATGATTAGAACTGCATAGAACACACTGTTGATTCAAATAATTCATATGTAGAAAGATTCTGGCTTTGACAGGTAAAACATTATCAATTTCCTTCCGTAAAAATATCTGAAACTTGTAAGATATTTTTATTCTCCAGAACTTTAATCAAAATTGAGGAGATAAGTCAATAGATGTATTCTGATATTGTTGTTCACAAAACATTCTATAATGTGAATTTGTAGTAAAATTTCTGAAGAAGTAAAAGGCCAAATCATAGTATGTTCCTGGTCTAATTGAATAGGAATAGTGAGGATAGAGTTCAACTGATCCTAAGTAAAAATTTATTGCAGAATCATTATATTCCATTTAGCTGAATTAGTATCAACTATTTGAGAAATTCATTGGAAGTTACTAATATGAAGATCATCCCAATTTTGAATGGCAGTTGACATTGATGGAATCCAATTGAAAGTCCATATATTGTTCAAATTACCCTTACCGACTTGCCACTTAGCAAATTTAAGAACTATTTGAAGACCATGACATATGCTCTTCCATAACCAGCTAGAATTACTATTATTTGGTGGAGGAAAAAATTGAAGGTCATTGTGTGGGAAATAAATACCTTTCAGAAGTTTATCCCACAAAGCAAGTTGATTGTGAATTAACTGCCAAGCTAGTTTAGCTAAAAAAGCAGAGTTATAATTGTTTAGCTATTTAATAGCTAAACCACCAAGTCTTGTAGGCAAACTAACCCTTTCCCAAGAAATAAGGTGAGAAACATTTTTATTGAGGTAACTCTTCCACCAATAATGCCTTTGAATCTTGTCTATTTGCTGATTTGTAGCTTCTGGAAGTTTGAAAAGTTGCATCTGGTACATTCCCATAGTGCTCAGAACAACATTAACTTAAGTAGTTCTACCTGCCTGGTTAATAATTTTACTCTGCCAACATTGCAACTTAGAATTCATGTTATCCAAAATTCCTTGACAATTCTTTTGACGAGATTTATGCATTTGAAGAGGTATACCCAAATATTTTTCACCAAGTCCCATCAATTTCAGATTCATAATACCATAAATAGTGTCCTTTTGATCTGAAGTAGTATGCTTACTAAAGAAAATATTTGGTTTCTACATATTAATTACTTGACCTGAATTTTGACCAAAAATGTCAAGAAGATGTTGGAGATGTTTCATATGATTTGTTGTAGCTTGAAAGAATAACAAACAGTCATATGCAAAGATGATTGATAACAGGGCAATACTTATTAATTTTAAGACCTTGGATAAGACTCTAATCAACATTATGTTGTAGAAGTCTAGCCAAAGTTTCCATTATAAACAAAAACAAATAAAGGGACAATTGGTCACCCTGATGCAAACCACGAGAAGGAGAAAAACTTGTAGTAGGAGTGTCATTAAAAAGTAAAAAAATATTAATTGTTGAGATATATTATTCTATTAAATCAACCCAATCAGAATAAAAACCCAACTGAAGAAAGGACAAAAAGAAGAAAAGACCATATGACTCTGTCGAATGCCTTCAACATATCTAATTTCATACCAATAAGAGCATGCTTAATGTTTCTAGATTTCATACTATGCAATAACTCATGAGCTTTGATAACATTGTCTTGTATGTGTGTACCAGGAACATAAGCATTTTGAATTGGTGAAATAATTATGGAAAAAAGAGGTTTGAGACGGTTAGCTAAAAGTTCTGAAATAATTATATAGCTAACATTACAAAGACTAATAGAACGATAGTCTGCTGGGATTTTGGGGTATTGATTTTTAGGTATTAAAATTTGATAGGTATGATTAATTGCTTTGAGCATATGTTTATGAGTAAAAAAATGTTGAACCATGGAGATTACCTCAGATCCAATCATATCCCAACATTTCTGATAAAAAGCTTCCTGAAAACCATCATTTCCTGGAGATCCCCACGGTCTAATTTGAAAAACCACATCTCTAATCTCTTGAGAAGTTGGTAATTGAATAAGACTATCATTTTTATATGAAAAAATACGTGGTGAGAAAAGACTAATAATCTCTTGAGTAATGCGAAGAAGTTGAAATATTAGTAAAATGATTAAGAAAAATTTCATATATTTCAGGTCTTGAATCAAACCATAAACCCAGAGGTCCTTGAATTGCATTTATATTTAATCTTCTTTTGTTTAAGTTGGCTAAAGAATGAAAAATAAGAAGTATTCTTATCAGTTTCAAGAAATTTATCACCAGGACGTTGCATATAGTATTCTTTCTGAATTGTAAGCCAATGTTGCATATCAGAACTTAATTGTTTAATATCAGGATGAATGGAAGGCAAATTATTAGCATAATAATGTTGAAGACAAGTCTGAATATTTTGCAAATTAGCTTCAATAATTCTAAAATAGCATCTTTTCCAATGTTGAAGTTGATTTCTAGTATATTTAAGTGTACTAGAAAATTGGTAAGACGGTGAACCCAAAAAACGATGATGCCAACTTTTTTCAATAGTCTCCATGCAAGAAGAAAGTTGAAACCAACATTTGTACAACTTGATAGGGGTATGCTTACTGAGACTATGAATGGTGTACAAAAGGATGTGGCTCTGATAAGATGCAATAAGTACTAAATGTTGAAGATGGGCATTTGCATAACTATTTATCCAAATAGTATTAACTAAGGCTCTATCCAAACGAACAGAGACATGAGCATCTCCATTCCTATGATTAGACCAAGTAGCATCAGACCCATTGTAACCTAAATCAATAAGACCTAACTGTTGAACAAAACTCTTACATGTCTAGCATGATAGGATGATAAGTGGAATTACTATAAGTTTATGAATCATGCATTGTGAAATTTAAATTACCAAAAAACACCCAAGGGAAATCCACAAGATTATTCATATCAAGAAGGTAATGCCATTGATTCAAGTTATATGTAGGATTATGAGCTTCATACATGAAGGTTATCAAGAAAAATGAACTGTTATCATGAGTATAAATAATAGAATGGATAGTGTCAGAAGTAGTATGCATGATTTCTACATCTAAACCATTCTTCCAAACAAGAGCAATACCTCTCGATAAACCAATAGAAGGATGAAACCAATAATTAGGATATCTAGTATGAGAAAAATATAATCTCATTTTATCAGACTTAGCTTTAGTTTTACACACAAAGAAGGTATCAGGATCATTATTGGTTAAGCAAAATTTAAGATAGTCTATAGTATGAGGGTTTTCTATACCCTAATAGTTCTAAGAAAAAAAAATCATAACGTAAATAAAAAGTCGAACAACATAATCAAAGAAAACTAAAAATAAGAAAATTTTGAAAAACGGAAAGACAAGAAAATATGATAGAAAAATTATAAGAAGACAAGCAGTGATAAAAGTATAGAATAATAAAACAAAAAGGACAGATGTGGTGACCTATTGCCAAACATCAATATGATTTTGAGCTTCATAGGCTTGAGCAGCAGCAATATCCCACACATTATCCTCTGATATAGAATGATCATAAATAGTAGTGTCTTGATTGGCATTATCAGTAACTTCTAGACGAGAAATAGGAGTAACAAAAATTGAAGCATGAGGTGTATTAGTAATAACCAAAGGAGTGAAATGTCTAATTCTTTTCTTAATACCACTGTTACTTACAACTTCACTTGCCAGTGTAGAAGATGGCATACACACAACATGAGTAGTATTTGATGGGGAGGCTATATCAGAATCAATATATGGGTGAATAGAGATTTTCATACCATTATAAGGTCTATTATGTTGTAGAATCAAAGGTTGCCTTAATCTGGATCTTCTTTGTATATCATGATGCAAGAAAAGTTGAGCGTCTTCTTGAGGATTTTAATATTGAGGATAAATTGGTTCCGCAAAACCAAAACCTCGGACAAGATCTTCCATTTAAATTCTTATCTGAGTCATCTTAATAGATGAATTGGCTTCATGATCAGGCACTCTACAATCAGGGCAGAGATGATAAGGTTGTTTTTCATAGAAAAAACCAATCCATCTAGTAACTCCAGCTGCATTAGGAGCATAATAACAGAGATAAGAGGAGTTGAGACATCAATCAAAAAAAGGGTTCTATATTTTGATGAAGTAGGTTGATTAATTCCATCATGTTCTACAATCTTACTTCTCCAACAATACTTCCAAATAATCTAAGAACATCAATATAAGTAAATTTAGGAAGTAAGTTTTTGTACTCAATCCAAAAAGGAGAGACAAAAAAGTCTAATTTGTTGAAATCGATAGTTAGGTTCCAGCCTTTCAAACAATCAAGCAACAATCTGTTAGTACCTAAAAATTGGTTCTAGGCAAAACAATATACTGTTGAAGTACTTTCTTTAGATTCAAAAATCAAAATCGTACATGGCAAGCCTAAGCCAAGATAGTAGCCGTTCCGCCCTGCTTCGGTCACAAGGAGAGAAAATAGGTTGATCTTAGGGGAGGGAAGCAAAGAAAGTTGAAGGGAATAAGTGTGATGAATTTTGTAGAGATGATGAACTATTGGAAAAATAATATAGCTTATGAGAATGGTAAGCTTGTTGTGTCTTTCTGAAATGGGCTAACCAGCCTATTTATATGATTAGTAACACACATTTTCCTTGTAAAGCAGTGGAGGTAGTGGGGAAATGGAGTGATGGAGATTGTGGGGGAATGGTGTAACCGCCCACTTTGTCTTGGGAAGTTTCTGGAAACTTCTGGATCATTACTCCATCACCTCTTCAACCACTTCAACCGTCACCACTACTTTGTAACTTCCTTATCATGGGGTATTGCAACGCCGTATGTTGATGTAACCACCAGACCACAACCCCTCGAAGAATCCCCCCATGTAATTGTTTTGATTTCTCGTAGAGTTAGTGGAGTCATGGAATCTGAGTTTTGTTGTAACAGAATGTTTGTGCTAGCAATAATGATGTATATGAGTGTTACAAGATTGGCCGTTGATATTACCTACCGATGTCATGGTTGTATCCTAGGTGATGGTGCAAGCATGAAGCGTAAGAGAAAAAAAAAGGAAAAGGGGTGAAGGTTTAACAAGGCGTCAAGGATGACGCTAGTTCTAGCGCTTAGGTTGACGTTGGTGTTAGTGCTAGCACTGCTAGGGTCTGTTTGGCGCGTGCTTTGTCAGCTTTGTTCGATTTTGGCTTTGTTGGCCTTTTGTTTTTTTCCTAGCCTTCTGGCACATGTGTGTGCTAATCATTGGTGTTGGGAGTGTGGCTAGGGTTTTCTAAGGCTAGCACTTTCTAGTGCCATGGTTATTGCCTATGCACCACTAGTTTTGGCATCCTTTTAATGTCGTGGCCCTATTTATGGCATGTTTTGGTTCTCATTGTATGAGATTTTAATGTTAGTATTATGCTTATCTTTTATGCAGTGCATATAAAACACATTCAAGAGATTCAGCTGTGGAAGTTTGCTACTTGAGATAATGCTTGATGCGACTCTGCAATTAGATGGTATGCATCCAAATTTATGTTTTCATTCGGATGTGATATAGCATTCATCTCGAATGTTTTTAATTTTGTATAATCCGCGTATTCTGACCGATATAAATAATTTGCATGTATGCACATAAATTAACGAGGGTTTATCCGGGTAAATCCCTGAAATTTCTATGGGCGCATATATATACAAAAGAGGTACAAAGCTAATTTAGCCATGAGCTGAATATGTATTCTCAGTTCTCTTGCGGACTGTAAGATAACAGTATGTACCGGGTCAGAATTTTTTTACATATTTATTTCATGCTTCTTCAGCTAAGCAGAAGAAATATTACAATTTTCTCATTTGTCAAAAATCCATCATCAACATTAAGTCCCCTGCTTAACGCGAAACGAGTAACGGCGTGGTAAACACTAGATGGTGGTCTTCTAGACGAAATAATGTATGCCTTTTATTGTTTAATGGTTAGATATTACTAAAAGAGTAGCATTTGGCTGAGCAAGTTTTGCTCTTTCTACGATTGTACTCTTAGGTATTTGGAGCATTCCTCTTTTTTCGTAACAACAACGGGAAGGTATTTGGAACATTAGTTGGTGGTAGAGAGAATTGAGGAAATGATGCCGTCTGAACAATGAGATGAGTGTGGAGGCAGTGATTCTGCCATCAAACACGAAGATGAGTGTTAGCCGTGAACACTAAGATGAGTGTGGAGGCATTGATTCTTCTATCAGAAACGAGATGAGTGTTAACCGTGAACACTAAGATGATTAGAACTTGAGCATTGATATTCAAGGAAGTCAACCATGGAAAATCTACGACTTGAAGCAAGTTCATTTGTGACACGAAGTGCTTAACTTTATGCAGTGCATGCAGAACATATTCAAGAGATTCAGCCGTGGAAGTTTGCAACTTGAGATAATGTTCGATGCACCTCTGCAATTAGATGGTATGCATCTAATTTAACGTTTTTTTATTTAGAAATGGTATAACATCCATTCTAAATGTTCCACAATTTTGTATAATCAGCGTATTCTAATTAATACAAATACTTTGCATGGATGCACAAGAAATAACGAGGGTTTAGCTGGGTAAAACCTGAAATTTCTACGGGTGCATACATATGCAAAAGATATGTGGAACGAGTATAAGGAATTCAACCATGTAATTAGTTAAACTTATAACTAGTTCAATGTTATGTATAATCAGAGAGCATTTGGATATGAATAACAACCACACCAGTGACATTCTGAAGACGTCATCCCTCTATACTAGTAGTCAATCCATCAAGGAGATTGAGATTTGTTTATACAAAGTTGTATAAGTAAGTCAATACTATGGATGTTGACAAAAGGAAATTTTTGGAATTCTCTTGCGGAATTCTGAAGTTTAATGTCTCTGAGACCGGGGTTAGAGACGTAATTTTTTACAATTTTAGATGAAAATAACAAGGCTTTAGTTGTTAGATATTACCAGAGATATTGAAGTAGGATTGAATTCTGAATATCGCCACGTTGATGGATCTGCAAGTAAGGGATGATTGGCAGGGATGTGTAGAGAGTAGAAACACAGTTTCATCATCAGAAATACAACATTAGTAGTCCAAGTTTGTGAGTACAAGTACTCAAGCTCACTTGGTCGGCCAAACAAGAGAGTAGGCCACGGATGGGCGGACAAGCAAAGGGTCTTGACTTAGACAGACAAGCGAGATATTATGTATGGACGGACAAGTGAAAAACCATCTCTTTGTCAGACTTGGTAATTTCAGGGAATAATTGTTTTTACTCTTTTCTTTGCTAGCATTGTCTGCTCTTGGGAGGATGAATTTGACTTCGTTGTTTTTCTCCATTTAGTGGTCTAGTGTTGTTAAAGTAAATACAAGCAGCGGTGTATTCCCACTCTTGTCAGGATGATGCGAGTGGGAGTTCTTTTTGCTACTATCGTTGTTGATCAAATAATATGGTCGAAGGAGGTGATTGCATTAAATCTCTAAAACTGAAGAAGCCTTCAGATTTAACTACTTTGTCCTACTACTAGACGAGGGATGACTTGATAGTATCGCCATGATTCCATGCCTCTAAGGTTTGATCAGGAAAGGGAAGCCAAGGAGGTTAATATCTCTTGTTGTTGTCTTTGTCGCGCCAACACTAGAGCAAGAACTTGAATTGAAGTCGGAGCCCTTGCTGGTGCCTGCGATGTTGAGTCGTAACTGGGACGTTGTCGTGAACATTGAATGAAATTGCATCTTATTCTGACCTCTTGGCTCATAAGCTTGGTTCATCTTTTGGATGTGATGATGGCATGCTTGGAATGTTCATATAGGAGAAGTCCTATGTAGACGCCGAGGATAAAGAGGATGAGCTGGGAGGTTTTCTATTGCCGACGTAGTGCTACGGGTATCTTTAAAGACTATGTTCCCGGAGACGTCTCTTAAGATATCCTTTAAATCCTTGGTTGTTGTAGAAGATGGGATGCAATGAGCGGTCCCAAATCGTATTTTTCTTTAGTTGTTGAAGTTGTATTTTCTGGAGTAGGATTGGGATGCGCCTCAGCTTCGTCAGGGGATGCAGCCGCCTATCAGATATGACGATGTAGTTGGGAGAAGATACCTTTGCGTCATGTCTTTGGAGAGTAAAAGGAATTGTCAAGGTTGTGACTCTTTGCTTGACCGTCTTTTATAGGCTGAAGAGGTTCTTGAGAGCGAGGGGATCTTGTACAAATTTTCAGTCCCCAAGTGTGGTTCTTGTGATCCTTCGGATGCAGTTGTTGAATATGATGCTCCAAGTGGTGTCGTTGCGTAGGATGCCAATGTGATGAAAACTGCCAATTGATTATCCGAACTCGGGAATTAACTTTGACTTTGAGTTTGAAAGGACCCGACTCTTGGAGGCACATGAGACGGCTAAGCTTGTTGTTGGAAGGCTTTGTCGTCATATGAGAGCTACTCAGGAGAACTTGAAGGAAGTAGGTGCGTCTTCGGCTTAGCATCGATTACCAAGGCTAGCGACGATGTTGAAAGACTATCCCGGGAGTTGAGGCTTACAACTGAAGCCCTTGCACAGGTGGCGAGAGCATATGATGATGGCGTTGAATCAGTCTTCAAAGATCATTTCTAAGTAGTAGGTTTTGAGGGGTTTTTTGTGTTTCCGAGATACCCGATTTTTCTGTGGTTTTAGTTTGGGATTTTAAGTAGCTAGATTTTGAATGGTTTGCAAAGATTTTCTAGAAAGAGAAATAATACTCTGTTCAATTAAATAAATTGAAATCCTAAGTATGAATACAATTTTTTTTAGAGGAATTACAAATTTTGCATTAAGAAAACAGAGAAATATTGCTAGGGGTGGTAAAGTGCTTAAGCCTTGACAGCTTTGTCAGGGGTGGTGAAGTGTTTAAGCCTTGACAGCCTTGTCAGGGTGGTGAAGTGTTTAAGTCTTGAAAGTTTTAAGCCACTTTCCATGTACGACTACCCATGTTGGCTTATCAGTATTGACGAGAATGTAGTGTCCACCTAATATAGTTTTAATGATCAGATGTGGCTTTTCTCCGGGAGAGGCAGTAGTGTCTCCGATTTGGAAAAGGTTGGGTTTCAGTATCTCAAGTTGATGACACATTTTAAGGATGATTGGGTTATTGGTTTTAATATTCTCAATAGAGACAACCTCTATCCATTTGACAAACTTTTGAAAAGAATCAACTTTCCATTCACATCGTCAAGGAATGATGAGGTTGATACTCAGGTCAAGTTCCCAATCCTTAATGAGACGTGGGACAAATGGTTGTAAAGATAGTTGTTGAACAAGAATTACTTGTAGGTGAAATCCATGGGCATACGAAATCATCTATCCTCTATGCAATTGTTTAGCGTCCAGATCCGTTGTTTGGTGATGTTCTGGAGGTGAGCAATCTTTAGGGTATGCTGGCTTGTTGGCTCCTACAGGTGGGTCCCTTGGTGACGATTTCTCTAGAGATGCGTCGAGCCTTTCCTTGTTTCTGTGGATTCATAGACGTCCCAGAACCATGTCATAGTCTATATTTACATGGTTGTTGCTGATGAAGTGGTAGCAGACACTCCTGGCCACAAAACGGCAGTGGGAGTTGTCTCTCTAGACCTTTATGAATGAAAAGGATTGATCGTTGTAACCATAGTTGATTTTTTTGAATAAGCATATCGTCATCGTGTCGAATGTTGATTATGGAACACGTATCTTACTCCACTTAAGGACTTCGTGTCTAATGAGCCTTCTGATGTACGCGGTGAGCCTTCTGAGAATGAATTAGCAGCTCAGACGAACTTGAAAACTACTTCTGGAGCGAGGTGCGACTCGATAATATACTTGACACAGGTATCCCAAGTCATCTTTAGTTTAATCATCATCCTTTATTAGTAATGAAACACTTAATTTGTTTCTTGTAGTCGTGGTACCTAGAACTCCTTGTGTTCGGTATTATGGCGAACACTGTTCCTCAGTCTGGGGAGAAGACGCCACGGGTAATCATGCCTGGAAGTGGAGACCATCCCTGGAAGAAGGTAACCGTCTTGGATTTTCTCTTACTCTTATTTTCTGTATGGAGTATAACTATTCCTTGTCCTGACAAACACCTTTGCATAGTATGAGAGCATAACTCATCAAGGTACCTCGGGTTTTAACTTTTAAAGTTTGGTGCCCGGATGTTCTTGGCGCTTCAGCTCTTTATGTAGTAGGTATAACTTTTCGGAGATTCCTGAGTTGTAGAATTTTACATCTTGTTGAACTTGATGAATTTTTACTCTTATGAATAATCGTCATTCTCAGATGACTAGCAACACAGATACCCAGGTGTCAGAAAGCACCATTGTGGTTAGAAGTACTGAGGAAGAAGGCCAAGATGACAATATACCTGAAAAATCGTTCCAGATTGAAGAAATTGAAGATTCTGGAGATGAAAATGAAGAACTTGGTGGTAAGTCGTATTATGAAGAGCTTTCTGCTTCTGATGGCTTGTCACAGCTCCAAGTAAGTTTACTCCATTTCCTTAGAATCATAATGGCATGATTATAGCTCTTAAACCACCAAATGTGTAGAATCATACATGATTTCATGAAAGAGCAATTTTCGCTGTTAGAAAAATTCAGATTCAGGTCTTCTTACCGTAGCAGCCGTAGAATCTTCGCCCGAAGTCAAAATGAGGTGGTTGACCTCTCATTATTTACTTAAAATAAATATCTAACCTTTTAAATAATAATTTATGGATTTGGAGTCCATTTATCATGTTAAATATACCTGACACTGAGAGTTCAGAACTTTCCAGGCAGAATTCTGTAGGTTTTCAATTGTCATGTAGTCGAGCGTTTCGGCTGTCCTTAGTAGCTCGTTAATATGATTGATGCTTCCTTTTATTATGTTGTAAAATAGACATCCATATGAATCTTTTTGTATATAAATCACCTCCAAATTCCTTACCAATTAATGACAGTTTCAGTTCTTTTGGAGGGTAGTGAAAAGAAGTTTCTGATGGCATTTTTGCAAAAAGATCCATATCTTTTCTAAACAACATGTCATGACCCAAACCACTTTTTAATGAATGTTTAGGTTTATAATGGACATTTTTTATGGATTTCATGATTTATGCTTCAATTCATTGTGTTTGAGACATTTTTCACTTATTTTCTCTATAATGTCTCTATTTTAGGGGAAGAATGAACCAAAGCAGAGAGATGAACTTGCAGATGAAAGGTTGGAGATTACCATGAGTCGTGATGATGTTGATGTGTCTTATCCAACTCAAAAATCATGAACAAGCTCCCCCTGACGCGATTGTTGAAGAAGGCACCTCGAGTGGTGTTATTGTACAGAACGCTGCTATGATGGAGGTTGTTCCGATGACAACTGCTCCATTAAAGTCTAAGAATAAAAAGAACTTCCTTATGGGTAGTAGCCATGGCTACTTGAGTTTCGGCCAAGGTTTATTGTCGCTTCATCAAATCAGCTATGGTTGGTGACACATGTTCCTTGGTTTTGACACCTTCAGTGGTGGTGTTTTGAGGAATGATCTCTGGAGTTCCGTCACTGGTATTTCCAGTATTTGGAGTAGTTGTTGAACCTGAATTGAGATTTGTTGTTGAACCCGACCTAAGATCCACCATTTTTAGATGATTGAAGAATTCATTTTCAGATGGTTGATGAATTGGATTTGTGACCGAGATCTTGACCTCCCACTGTTGTCGCCAATTGTTAGTACCTAAAAATTGATTATATACAAAACAATATACTGTTGAAGTACTTTCTTTAGATTCGAAAATTAAAATCGTACAAGGAAAGCCTAAACCACAATAGTAACAGTTCCTCCCTGCTTCGGTCACAAGGAGAAAAAATGGGTTGATCTTAGGGGAGGGAAGCAAAGAAAGTTGAAGGAAATAACTGTGATGAGTTGTGTATAGAGACGATGAACTATTGGAAAAATAACAGAGCATATGAGAATGGTAAGCTTGTTGTGTCTTTTTGAAATGGCTTAAGTAGCCTATTTATAGTGATTAACAACACACATTTTCCTTGTAAAGTAGTGGAGGTAGTGGGGAGATGGAGTGATGGAGATTGTGGGGGAATGATGTAACCGGCCACTTTGTCTTGGGAAGTTTCTGAAAACTTAAGGATCATTACTCTATCACCTCTTCAACCACTTCAACCGTCACCACTACTTTGTAAATTTCTTGTCATGGGGTGTTGCTACGCCGTATGTTGCTGTAACCACCATACCAAAACCCCATGAAGAATCCCCCCATGTAATTGTTTTGATTCTTGTAGAGTTAGTGGAGTCATGGACTCTGAGTATTGTTGTAACATAATGTTTATGCTAGCTATAATGATGTATATGAGTGTTACAAGCTTGACCGTGGTGTTGCTAGTACCTATCGTTGTCATGGTTGTAGCTCAGGTGATGGTGCAAGCATGAAGCGTGAGAGACAATAGAAAAAAATAGGGAAAAGGGGTGAAGGCTTAACAAGGCGTCAAGGCTGACGCTAGTGCTAGCGTTGTTGCTAGCAGCGCCAAGCTTGGCGCTAGCGCTAGCACTGCTAGGGCCTGTTTGGCGCGTGCTTTGTTAGCTTTGTTGGCTTTTGGCTTTTTGGTTTTTTTATCTTTTCCTAGCCTTTTGGAACATATGTGTGCTACTTATTGGTGTTGGGAGTGTGGATAGGGTTCGCTAAGGATGGCACTTGCTAGTGCTATTGTTGTTGCCTATGCACCACAAGCTTTTGCATCCATTTAATATCGTGGCCCTATTTATGGCCTTTTTAGGGTTTTCCAATTGTATGAGATATTAATGTTAGCAATATGATTAACTTTTATGTAGTGCATACAAAACATATTCAAGAGATTCAGTCGTAGAAGTTTGCAACTTGAGATAATTCCTTATGCGACTCTGCACTTAGATGGCATGCATCTAAATTTACGTTTTCATTTGGATATGATATAACATTCATTCTGAATGTTTATAATTTTGTATAAGCAGTGTATTCTGATCGATACAAATAATTTGCATGGATGCACCTAAATAACGAGGGTTTAGCCTGGTAAAGCCCTGAAATTTCTACCGGCGCATATATATACAAAAGAGCTACATAGATAATTTAGTCATGAGCTAAATATGTATTCTCAATTCTCTTGCGGAATGTAAGATAGCAGTATGTATTTATAATTCTGATGCCGGGTCAGAATTTTTTTACATATTTATTTCATGCTTCTGTAGCTGAGCAAAAACAATATTATAATTTTCTCCTTTGTCAAAAATCCACCATCAACATTAAGTCCCTTGCTTAGCGCGAAACGAGTAACGTTGCGTGGTAAGCACTAGATGGTGCTCTGCCAGACGAAATAAAGTATGACATTTGTTGTTTAATGGTTAGATATTACTTTAAGAGTATTAGTTGAAGAACAAGTTTTGTTCTATCTGCGATTGTACTCTTAGGTATTTGGAACATTTTTCTTTTTACGTAACAACAACGGGAAGGTATTTGGAATATTAATTAGTGGTAGAGAGTGTTGAGGCAATGTTGTCGTCTATACACTGAGATGGGTGTGGAGGCACTAATTCTTCCATCAGATACGAAGATGAGCGTTATCCGTGAACACTAAGATGAGTGTGGAGGCAGTGATTCTGCCATCAGACACGAAGATGAATGTTAGCCGTGAACACTAAGATTATTATAACTTGAGCATTGATCTTCAAGGAATTCAACCATGGAAGCTCTGAGACGTGAAGAAAGTTCATTCGTGACATGAAGTGCTTAACTTTTATGCAGTGCATACAAAACATATTTAAGAGATTTACCCGTGGAAGTTTGCAACTTGAGATAATATTCGATGCGACTCTGCAATAAGATAGTATGCATCTAATTTAGCGATTTTTATTTAGAAATAGTATAACATACATTCTAAATGTTTAGCAATTTTGTATAATCAACGTATTCTGATTAATAAAAATATTTTGTATGGATGCACAAGAAATAACAAGGGTTTAGCCGGGTAAAGCCCTGAAGTTTGTACGGGTGCATACATATGCAAAAGATATGTGGAACGAGTATAAGGAATTCATCCATGTAATTATTTTAGCTTATAACAGGTTCAGTGTTATGTATAGTTAGAGATCACTTGGATACGAATAACAACCGTCACCAGTGACATTCTGAAGACGTTATTGATGCGTGTCGTAGATGCAATCAAATTAGTGAACTTATTTCCACTCAATTAAAGAATAATATAATGGAATTCAAGTTTGCTCCCACGAGGAGCGGGGTTTTTAAGTTATTTAAAGTTTCACAATGGGGGGGTTTGTTTTAGGTTTGAAACAAAGTAAATAAGAAAGCAATTAAAAGTAAAGTTGTAAACAATTGAGAGAAATATGATCGAGGAATCCTTCTTCGTTACTAAACATTCATCAAGTTAATATGTTCATCTACTCATTGTTAATCAAAGATTATGACCAACCGTAGAATAACAACTAGATCAGTGTTATCCCCGAAATTCCTTATTCACTGGATACATAAGTTCTCGCCTACCAGATTATTATTCATCCTAACCACCTGGTAGTAGATCGCTCAGGGTGTAATTTGGTCGAGTGCTTTATATTTTGTGAATTTATAGGTTAATCCTAGCAGTTAGAATCTTAGATCAAGGTCCACTTACTTGTGTTGTTCATACACACAACTGCTCCACAGAATCCCTCTGCAAGGTCTCGTGTTCTCTACTTGTGTACAAGTCAACGGACTATTACTTATCTCACAACTCAATACTAGTAATAGATTAAATCAACAAATCAATTCAGTTGGCCACCTAAACAATCTATCAATCAATCATAAACATTCTTTATAGTATAAACAAACTATAATATATGAAGAACTCAAAATAGATTTATATAATAACTTAAATCATGTCTAGAACTTAGAATTCATCCTCAATCAATTAGGTTTTTAGCTACTCATGGATGTAGAGGCATCCATGATATACATATGATAAAGTAGAAAAGAAATAGTTACAATGATGAAAACGCTCAAAAACCCTAGCTTTTTCCTCTTGTGTTCTTTTCTCCAAAAGCTTGACAAAATAATTTATTTTAAAAAAATAATAATAAGAAGAGTCTCTTAAATAGGTGAACCAATTTGTAGAAACGCCGATGCTCAAATGCCGGTCGAAATTGGTTTCAAATCATCAAAATAGGGCAAAACTAAGCTTAGCCCATGAGAAACTACTAATGGACTCACGCTGAGCTGGTAAGACCCAGCTCATTTACTCATGAAAGGGTAGTTCCCTCGATAGGTTATCCCATCGAGAAAAGATTTTTCTTCTAATTTTTTTATTTTTTTTTACTTTCGCCCAGGTTCTCGATGGGTGACCCATCAAGAATTATTTTTTCTTTTAGATTTTCACTTTCCCGATCACTTCCTCGATAGCAGTGACCCATCGAGAAAGTTTATTTCTTCTGATTTTTTATTTACTCAAACTCACTTCCTATATTTTCTCTGCCAGCAAAACACATAACTAACTCAACCCAATGTTCTCTCGTCTCAACTAACCTCTACAACAAAAGTCATTCGAACCCATTACCATTAATCACCGATCACCATTCTATCGAGCTATCACTTCTCCACAGATTCTATGACTCGAGCTCCATAGAAACTAGCCTTCACAGACTTTGCCGAACCATTCAAGATCCACCATTGATCTTCTCTTCTTCTTCACTATGTTCATCTCGCCACTACCAAACAATTCATAGCTAGCAGTAACCCACAGGTTGAGTAATCTCCTTGAGCTCCTCACTGACTTTCTGCTTTGATCACCATTATGTCACAGTCGCAGAGACTCTATTACTGACTTCAATCTTCATCATTCATATCTTCTATGATCGATCAATGCCAAAAGCTCACCTCCCATCAATCACAATCACCACTATCATGAGTTCGAGCTCCTCTTCAATAATGGTAGCAGCTCCGAAATCTCCATTAACAACAACCTCTACAGAAACTCATTAAAAACTTCACTGTCAAACAATTCAAATCGAGTTTCACTAGCATTTTCTCCATCATTGCTTCAATGCCAACAACTACTTGAACCCTTATCAACAGCCATAACTTTCCCCCTTCAAACTACCATTAACAGAGAACCCTAATTTTCTTTGTCCAAAAAGAAGAAGATGATGGAGGCCCTTATCAAATAGGTATGGCGCCATTAGTAGTATTTGAAAAATGAAAGTCTTAAGTAAAAGTCGAAGGTGCCTTTATCACTTCCTTTAAAACCTGTGCAATTGTCTATTCCGAGGAACCGACAAGTCTAATTTTTTTTTTCGCCCATAACTTCTTCACACGGTGTCAAAATGACTCTGTTCTTTCGTCGCTGGCTTTCTCTTTTCGTCCTTTACGAGATGATGAAAAGAAATCATGGATTTGGACAAGTTTTACCTATTATTTGTCCCTTCTCCCTTTGTAGCATTTTTTTATCGCACATTTAACTGCCAATTCACTATTCTTGGATGATTTTACCTAATGAAAGATAAACGAACAAAAAAAATGTAATATACAATAATTCACAAGAAATTTAGGAAATCAGTGCATGAAATAACAATCAACAATATAGAGAAAACATGCACAAGAAATCTGTCATTAACTATCAAGCCTTGATGAGACGTAGGACAACTAGTTATAAAGAGAGTTGATGAACAAGAGTTACTTGTAGGCGAAATCCACGGGCGTACGGCATTATCTCTCATATATGAAATTGCTTAGCGTCCAGATCCGTTGTTTGGTGATGTTCTGGAGGTGAGCAATCTTTATGGTTTGTTGGCTTGTTGGCGCGTACAGGTGGGCCCCTTGGTGACGATTTATCTAGAGATACGTTGAGCCATTTTTTATTTCTTTGGATTCACGGATGTCCCAGAACCATGTTGTAGTCAGGATCTACATGGTTGTTGCTGATGAAGTGGTAGTAGACACTCCTGTCCACAAAATGGTAGTGGAAGTGGTCTCTCTAGACCTTTATGAATGACGAAGTTTGATCCTTGTATCCCTGGTTGGTTTCTTTGAATGAGGATCTCGTCATCGTGTCGAATAGTGATTATGGAACGCGCAGCTTACTCTACTTAAGGGCTTCGTTTCTAGTAAGGCTTCTAATGTACGCGGTGAGCCTTCTGAGAAAGAATTAGCAGCTCCGCCGAACTTGAAAATTACTTCAAAAGCGAGGCGCGACTTGATCATCAACTTGACACAGGTATCTCAAATCATCTTTAGTTAATCACCATCCTTTATTTAGTAATGAAACGTTTAATTTGTTTTTTGTAGTCGTGGCACCTAGAACGCCTTGTGTTCGATATTGTGGCAAACTTCGTTCCTCAGTTTGGGGAAAAGAACCCACGGGTAATCATGCCTGGAAGTGGAGACCATCCTTGGAAGAAGGTAAGCGTCTTGCATTTTCTCTTACTCTTATTTTCCGTATGAAGTATAACTATACCTTGTCCAGACAAGCACCTTTGCATAGTATGGGAGCATAAATCATCAAGGTACCTCGGGTATTCAACCTTTAAAGTTTGGTGTCCCGGATGTTCTTGGCGCTTCATCTCCTTATGTAGTAAGTATAACTTTTCTGAGATTCCTGAGTTGTAGAATTTTACGTCTTGTTAAACTTAATGCATTCTAACTCTAATGAATATCGTCATTCTCAACTGACTGGAAACACAATTACCCTGGCGTCAGAAAGCACCGTTGTGGTTGGAAGTACTGAGAAAGAATTCCAAGATGACAGTGGCCCAAAAAAATCGTTCCAGACTGAAGAAATTGAAGAATTGGAGCTGAAAATGAAGAACTTGGTGGTGAGTCGTATTATGAAGAGCTTTCTGCTTCTGATGGCTTGTCACAGCTCCAAGTAAGTTTACTCCATTTTTTTAGAATCATAATGACATGATTATAACTCTTAAACCACCAAATGTGTAGAATCATATATGATTTCATGAAGACTTTAGCAATTTTCGTTGTCAGAAAAATTCAGATTCAGGTCTTCTTACCGTAACGGTCGTAGAATCTCATTATTTAGGTAACATAAAGAGATAACTTTTTCAAAAAGAATTTATGGATTTGGAGTCCATTTACAAGGTGAAAAGGACATGACACCGAGAGTTCAGAACTTTCCAGGCAGAATTCTGTAGGTTTTCAGCTGTCATGTAGTCGAGCTTTTTGGCCGCCCTTAGTAGCTTGTTAATCCGATTGACGCTCCCTTTTGGAATGTTGTAGTAGACATCTATATGAATATTTTGGTATATAAATCACCTCCAAATTCCTTACCAATTAGTGCCAATTTCATTTCTTCTAAAGGGTAGTGAAAAGACGTTTCTGGCGGCATTTTTGCAAAAAGATCCATATCTTTTCTAGCCAATGTCATGACCCATAGAAACATGGGACGGAAAAAAAACCTTTTTTTTCTCTGATGACCTCTAAGAAAGGAAATCAACCACTATATAAGGATGTGAATGCTTACTTACTTTTTCACCCGATTCCCAATCAGCACCACTCTTACAACATCCAAATAGAAACGTCTTCAGTCTTCGGTTTTCAACTGTTGATGATGAACTCTTGAACTTCGTAGAACCTTAACAATTATAACTCTTTTCCTCAATTCCTTCTTGTTTGAAACATCTTCATAAATTTCTTCTTTCTCACGGCCTTATTGAATGAATACAAAAACAAACACTAAACAAAATATTTTTCTTTTCTTTTTCTTCCTTTTTTTTTGTTTTTTTTGTTTTTTTGTTTTTTTGTTTTTTTTTTCTTTCAATTTTTTGTTTTTTTTTTCTCATTTTTTTTTTGAATATAGTAAAAAAATAAAATACAAACTGAAAATAAAATAAATTAAACAATGAAACTATTATGGCCATGGGAATAGAACTTTACCACTTGATTCTTCACAACTTGTATTGTCTCGATATCATAAACTTCAATAACTATCATCTTTTGCTTTCCTCGGCTCGTGTACATAAGTCTTCAACATGTATATATAATTCTCCTCTTTGTCTTGTTGCTTTACTTGAATATGAAATTTGCTCTTTCTTGTATTGTTGCTTGTAAATCTTGAACTCTTCAACTTTCTTTCAAACTTTGATGCTCCGCTTGTTGATGATAATGGTTTTTATGGACCCGTTGTTGTCGAGAGAATGGTGTCAACTGCAAATAAGATTACAAGATAGAGTTAGCGATTATAATGACACCCTCATGATTGATATAAATAACACTCAAGAGATCAAAAAGTAGTGCTGAAATTTGTGCGGAGTTGGGTATCTTATTATTCTACCCGGAGTTTGCGCAAATGAAACACTCTAAACGGACAATTTAGACATGTACAAAAATTTGTAGATATGGTGCCTCACGCATGGGTATTTAAATATCAACTTCTCTAATATTGTATTCTCTACCAGCGGTTTAAGTCCCTTTTTGTCATCTCTAGCCTCTAAACAACTAAGCACCCTGAATATAGTTCTCTAATACTTCTAGGTTCAGTTATTTCGGTTAGAACTCTGTATGTAAACTTAGCAAGAAGTATACTAAGTGACTCTAAAATCTCTAAAAGTTAGAGGTTTTCATGCAAACATGTACAAAAAGTTTAAAATTTTCTACCTAAAAAGAAAATACTAAGAATCGATATGCTTAACCACTCCCCCAGACTTAAAATTACATTGTCCTCAATGTAATTGACTCCTCCAATGTATAAGCAAGATTAGAAATTCTAACATGATATGGAAACTAAGAAAAATCAAAAGATAAATATAGAAATACAAAACCAATGGGTTGCCTCCCATGCTGGGCTTGGTTTAAAGTCATCATCCCGACTCACTATTCGCCCTTATTACTTCTCCAGAGGGAGAAAATATCGAAAATCAAGCATATCTACATCCACATAGGCGATATTTTCGTAGTATGACTTTAATCTATGGTTATTGACCTTAGAAACTGTCCCATCTCGAAGACTAGTAATCTCAACTGCACCATGAGGAAAAACATTAGTAACAACATATGGTCCAATCCAGCGGGACCTTAGCTTTCCGGGAAATAGTTTAAGACGAGAATAAAATAAAAGAAAGTTTTTTCCCACAATAAAATTCTATCTATAAATCATCTTTCATGGAAAAGATTAGTATTCTCCTTGAATATATGAGATCTCTCGTAAGCATCATTACGTATCTCCTCTAGCTCATTAATTTGTAGTTGCCTTTGTTTCCCCGCTTTATCATACTCCATGTTGCACATCTTTACCGCCCATAAGCCTTATGTTCAAGTTCAACCGGGAGATGACAAGTTTTGCCATAAACCAACCGATATGGAGACATACCAATCGGTGTCTTGTATACTGTTTTGTACGCCCATAATGCATCATTGAACCTCAAGCTCAAATCTATCTGTGTAGTATTGGCGGTTTTCTCTAGAATGGACTTAGTTTCACGGTTTGAAACTTCAGCTTGCCCACTAGTTTGTGGGTGATATGGCGTACCAACCTTGTGTGTGACGTTTTACTTCTTGAGAAGAGCATGGAAGGATTTCTGAAAATGTGATCCTCCATCACTGATAACTACACGTGGTGTTCCATGTCTAGTGAAAATATTTTCCTTCATAAACTCACAAACAACTTGAGAATCATTAGTAAGGGTGGATTTAGCTTCCACCCATTTTGAAACATAATCCACAACAAGAAATATATAAAATTTTCTATACGAATTAACAAAAGGGCCCATAAAATCAATTCCACACACATCAAATATTTCTACAACAAGAATCAGTGTGAGTGGCATTTGATTTCGAGTACCTAGATTGCCCGTTCGTTTACATCTATCCCAATATTTACAAAAAGCATATGCATCCTCAAATAGGGTGGGAAAATAAAAGCCACTATCAAGAACTTTGAGAGCGGTACGTTTAGAATCAAAGTGGCCACCACAAGCATAAGAATGAGAAAAACTAAGAATGGATTGATATTTCAGTTCTTTCCCAATATTATTAAAATCGTTTACTTACTTTCTAGTTTAAATTAAAATTAGGTCTAAAACGAATCTTCACAAGTCTCAGTGAACAAACTATTTCTACCACTTTTCTGAAACAACCAAGTTTTTGGTGCCGCTGCCAGGGACTTGTTTTTAGTTTTTTTTTTTAGGTTAGTTAGTTTATTATATTTTTGTTTTTATTTGTTCTATTTTACGTTTTTGGTATTTTTCTTTGTATTTTAGGTTTTGGATCAAAAAGAAATTGGAGCCAAAGATTATATTGATTGATTAAAGACTTGGAGTCAAAGATAAATCGAAAAGAACGGAAAAAAAAGACAAATTTAATTTATTTTTTTAGTTAATTCTAATTTTATTTAATTTTTAGGGTTTTATTTATTTTCATTTTTAGAAATTTGTATTAGGAAATCTTTTATTATTTTTGTAATTTTTCTTTTATTTTTGGACTTTTTCTTTGGACTTTATTTTTTTGGGACTTTTGGACTTTATTATTTTTAAACCCTACGGAAGGGTAATTAAATATAAACTGCACAAGGAAGGACGACAATTACGATATTGTCTCTTCCCCTCGTGTTCGTACACTGACATAGGAGTCCGTGACCTGAGTCGACTTCAACGGTTCATCGCCTGTCTGGAACGGGAGGTAAGACTCTAACCACCCACGAATCCCCTGTCAATGGGTTTTCTGTATTCCTTCATAATTCATATATGTTGAGGACTGAATACGGATTTACTTTTCTAGTAAAGGGAAAGAACTGGCCATACAAGATAAGGACTCAGATTTCATCACCGTTTTCTTCTTGTCCGCTTTAGGAACACGTTACCAAACGCGAACCTAAGCATTAAAATTTGACTAGAAAGAGACCGATAGAGTAACGAGCTTATTGGAAAGTCATTCAAAATGACTGTATTGGTTACTATGTTAGCCTAACTCAAAGTTCAGGAAGATTATTTTAAGTAGATTCGAGCCGCCTTGTAACCCAAGAAAACGTTGCCAAAGAGAGAGGGTTATCAAAGATCCTTAGATCTTATCATGTTTCTATTCGACTTAATCTAATTCAGATCGTTCTAAGAGGTTTGCTAAAACTGTAACTAGTTGTCTTTTGAAAGAATAGAAGCTGATCTAGAAACAATCTAAGTGGAGCCATCATGCTTTTTGTTTGCTAGATTCAGTAGGTTTGATTTGGTTGAGTCGGCCTTGTTTGTGTATGTTTAAAAACCCCTTCCTGTTAGGATTTATTTTCTTAGATTTTTTGTAAATATATTAAGAAGTTTTTGTCAGAAAATGTCGAACTGGTATTATGAGGACCAATACATAAATATCCGACTGAAATTCAATATAGATATTATCCGTACTATCAACATGGTGTGGATAGTAGTAGGGACCACCACCAACCTTTTGGTGGTTATTGCTCATACCAGGGTGATCCCAATTACTATTCATATACACACCTGTCATATGAACATGAAAATGAGCAAAATTCGAGTTCACGAATCTGGCGATCTAGAAATTAGGGAAATTGTGACTAGTCTATCTAAAGACACTGAAAACTCTAAGTTTGGAGGTGACTTACCTTTGACTCTTAAAAAGGTCCCTCACTTGGGACTTGAAATTTGCACCTCTACCATTTTTCAAGATCATCTTCAAACTAGATTCTCCGAGCCTGGTGATGTCCAGAAAGAAGTTTGTTGTTAGAAACCCATCCTCTGGTCGATGTGGTTTACCTAGGAAATAATACCAAGATTGAATTTGTTTTCCCACCAAAATATTTTCTTCCATATGTGGGAACGTATAAATTTCAAATGTGTCAGTTATTAAGTTTTGAGACTAAGCCTAATTACTTTAGGGATTTAGAATCGACACATTTTATTAAGAATGACCACCATTTTCATAGTAGTCAACTGTGTGATTCCAATCTGATTGACTTTGAGGATCCACAATTATTGATGTTATTATTATGTGCTTCTAAGTTCTTAGTTGAGTTACTCCAGACTTTACAACCTGATCCTGTTGATCCTGCCTATGAGGAAATCCATCCCATGAAAAATATTTTATCTAGACCCTTTTATAGAGCCTGAACCTGAACCACAGTTAAATATAGTTGTCTTAAAAAGAAACTAGACAAGGGTGTGCTTGGTTTGTTCACTTTCTTGGCCTGTTGCAGTTTCCTTTTATTTATGATAGCGTTATTTTATTCAGATGACCCACAGTTGTTCCGGCTATTGCTATATGATTTTATAAGGTGACTAGTCCTTTCTTAGTCTGGATGAAGACTTTAAACTTAGCATTTCTTGGGAGGTAACCCATTCTCATGCGACACGGTAATATCTTTCCTTAACTCATTTCCTTCGATTGGTAACAATTTTTCCTTGTTCATTCTTTAATATTTATCTTTAGAACATTGAGGACAATGTTAGATTTAAGTTTGGGGGTAAGGGAGAAACTTTTAGTGAAATATGAAACTCCAAAGTCTAGAAACTTGTGAACAATTCAGGATGACGCTAACCATTATAGGTAGATGGAAACTTAGCTATTTTTCTATAGGAATTGGTGTGCCCGGCTGAATGGTCTATTCATAAAATGATGCCTAGCTCAGGTGTTAAAAATAACATGATTGTCATCACCATATCTCAGAGTTTATCTCGACCATATCACCTTTTGTTTCTATTATTGTAATTTTGTGTTTCTTGAAGTGATTTGGTGGGGCACCAGTATCGAATTGTTATCACCGCCAGGATGGAGTAAAGTGTTTGAGATTATTTAGAATATTTTTGATTTAAAAAAAAAAAGTACGCACCTGCAGATAGTCTGATCAGCACAATATTTCCACAAGTAGAGCTCATCGTACACATACTGCTTGGCTATCTTTTTAAGCTCTATCTTTTGGGAATTAGACATCATACTCGGTATTTATCTTGTAACCAAGTAGTTCATTATATCAGCATACCAAGATGCTGAAGCATCGATTAAGAAAAGTTGTTCATCAGGGAAACGATCTTGTAAGGGAAGTTCTTCTTCATAAACAACAAATCTACTAAGATGGTATACAACAGTATTCTCAATACCCTTTTTGTCTCTAATTCTATGTCAAATTCTTGCAACAACAGAATCCACCCGTATAAGCCTTGGTTTAGATTCTTTCTTCTCGAGTAGGTATCTAAGCGCCGCATGATCAGATTATACAACCACTTTTGTGCCCACCAAGTAGGATCTAAATTTTTCCAGTGCAAACACTATATCCAACAATTCTTTATCGGTAGTAGAATAGTTGATTTACGCATCATTTAGGGTCATAGATGCATAATAAATAACGTGCGACCGTTTGTCCACTTTCTGACCCAAAACAACTCCGACTGCATAATCACTTGCATCACACATCAACTCGAATGGCAACCTCCAGTTAGGTGACTTAATAATTGGTGCAGTAGTCAACAATTCTTTCAGTTTGTCAAAGGAATCCTTACAGTCCTGCTCGAAGTTAAAGGTAACCTCCTTTTGCAACAATTTGCACATTTGTATTGAGATTTTGGATAAACCCTTGATAAAGCGCCTGTAAAAACCTGCACGACCAAGAAACGAGCGAATCCCCCTCACCAAAGTGGGGTATTATAGGTTTCTTATTAAGTCTATCTTTGCTTTATCTATTTCGATCCCTCGAGAGAACACAATATGACCAAGCACTATACCATGGTTCACCATAAAATGACATTTCTTCCAATCATGTACAAGATTAGTGTTTATGCATGTTTTTAGAACTAGTTCAAGATTTTCTAAGCAAATATCAAAAGAATCACCATAAACACTAAAATCATTCATAAATACCTCAATGATGCGTACCACGTAGTCATAAATATACTGGTCATACATCTCTGAAAAGTGGCAGGCGCATTGCAAAAACCAAACGGCATCCGTCTATATGAAAACATACCAAAGGGCTCGGTGCAACAACTGCTTGGATATCATTATAAGATTTAGCTTTTGAGAAGAAGACATTGTACTAGGTACCTGTCTCGTAACCAAGTAGTTCACTCTATCAGCGTACCAAGGTGTTGAATCTTCTATTGAGAAAAGTTGTTCGTCTGACAAACGATTTTGTAAGGGAAGTTCTTCCTCGGCAAAAACAAGTCTACTAAGATGATCTGCAAATGTATTCTCAACACCTTTCTTGTCTCTAATTTCTATGTCAAATTATGGTAACAACAGAATCCAAATTATAATCCTTGGCTTAACTTCTTTCTTCTTGAGTAGGTATCTAACTGTTGCATGATCTGAATATACAACCACTATTGTGCCCACCAAGTATGATCTAAATTTTTCTAGTACAAAAATTATGGTGCACTTTCTGACCCAAAACAGTTCCGACTGCATAATCACTTGCATCACACATCAACTTGAATGGAAGGCTCCATTCGGGTGGTTTAATAATTGGTGCAGTAGTCAACAATTCCTTCAATCTGTTAAAGGCATCCTTACACTCCTGGTCGAAGTTGAAAGTAACCTCTTGTTGCAACAGTTTGTACATCGGCATTGAGATTTTAGAGAAATCTTTGATAAACCGCTTGTAAAAACTTGCATGACCAAGAAACGAGCGAATCTCCCTCACCGAAGTGGGGTATTGTAAGTTTCTAATCAATCCTATCTTTTCTTTGTCCAACTCTAATCCCTGAGATAATACAATAAGCACTATTCCATGGTTTACCATAAAGTGACATTTCTCCCAGTTTAGAACAAGATTAGTATCTATGCGTCTTTTAAGCACAAGTTCAAGATTTCTAAATAAATATCAAATGAATCGCCATAAATACTAAAATAATTTATAAATACCTCAATGATGCGTTCCACGTAGTCAGAAAATATACTAACCATACATCTCTGAAAAGTTGCAGGTGCATTGCAAAGACCAAACGACATCCGTCTATATGCGAACGTACCAAAAGGACAAGTAAAAACAGTCTTCTCTTGATCCTACGATGCAATAACAATATGATTGTAGCCCAAATAACCATCCAAAAAGAAATAATGTGAATGTCCCGACAACCTCTCTAACATCTGATTAATGAAAAGCAAAGGAAAATGATCCTTTCGGGTAGCAAAATGAAGCTTTCTTTAGTCTATGTATACTCTCCATCATGTTTGAACTCGTGTAGGAACAAGTTCGTCATCTTGAATTTTGACAACGTTAACACCAGACTTCTTAGGTACCACATGTACCGGACTAACCCATTTGCTGTTAGAAATTGGGTAAATCACCCCCACACTTAGAAATTTAAGGATCTTTTTCTTCACGACCTCCATCAATGGGGGTTTAAGCCTACATTGAGCATCACGTACTGGCTTGGCATTGTCTTCCATTGGGATTCTATGCATGCACATGAATAGACTAATTCCTTTGATGTCAGCAATCGTCCAACCAATGGCCGTTTTGTGCTCTGTCAGAACCATAAGTAGTCGTTCTTTTTGTATGGCAATGAGGTTCTTTGTAATGATCATCAGAAGCTCTTCTTTATCACCCAAGTAAGCATATATTCAGTAATCGGGAAGAGGCTTCAATTCTAGTTTAGGTGCCTGCACAATAGAAGTTAAATGAACCTCATCAGTTATGGGTAAAGAAATATAAGACATATTACCCATTTTGGCTTCTTGTAATTCTGTTAAGGCACCACATATATTCACTATCTCTTTGGCTAAGACAACGTCCAAGTTCGTCCGTCCATGAATGTCCAACTCAATGCTATTACACAACATAGCTCCAAGTTCATCTTTACTGTTTAAACCAAACATTTGTTGTGCTAGCGAATCATTAACATCGATAAAGAAAGTGGAGTGAACATCACCAGGATAATGCATGGATTCAAATATGTTTAAGCGAATGATCTCCTTATCAAATTTTATAGTGAGTGTACGACTATCAACATCAATCTTTGTCTTTGCAGTTTTCATAAACGGTTTCCCAAGAAGTAACGAAGTTGATAAACTATTGTCTCCATTCTGCATATCCACAATATAGAAATCAACCGGAAAAATTAACTCATTCACTTGAACTAACAAATCCTCCACCATGAGTCCCTTAGGATATATGTTGGACTTGTTTTCTAATTGAATAATAATCCCTGTCCCTTTTAAAGGTCCAAGATTCAAAGAATCATAAATATCGGCTGACATAACACTTATGGATTCTCCCAAATCAAGTAAAAAACGCTCAAACCTCTTAGTACCAATAGTAATTGGCTCCATAAGCCTCCAGGATCCGTACACTTTGCAAGCATCTTCTTTAACAATATAGCCGAAGCACTCTCGCCCACCTTAGTGACTTTATTAGGAATCAACCTATACTTTTTTGTACACAAATCCTTCAAAAACTTGGCATATCTACATATAGTTTTGATGACCTCAATAAATGGGATGTTGATTTGCACCTTCTTGAAGATATCCATGATCTCTTTATCTTGAGCTTCTTTCTTGGATTTGACAAAATGACTAGGAAAAGGAGGTGGTCTGGTAAAGGTAGGAATCGTGTCCTTAGGTTGGCCGGTTGAAATTAGCTTTTCCTTTGGCACGGTTTCTTCCTCTACTTCCTTTTCTAAGTCACCACTAACCTTATCTTGTTGTTTTGGTTACAACATTGATGTGCTGTCTCGGATTCACAAAAGGTTGTGATGGTAAATTTGTTGATGCTTGTTCCTTGAGTAGATTCATATCAGTTGAAAACTGCCTCACTTGAGTCTGCAAGTCTTTGATAGCAGATTCGTTCTTCCGCTGACTTTGTTGGAACATAGATGAGAGACCTTACATCATCGTAATCATCTTCTCGGATGCGTCCTCTTTACGAACTTGAGGTTGCGGTTGTGGATGAAATTGTGATTGTTGAAAGCCACCTTATCTTACATACGGATTAGGAGCTGTAGCTTGCTTATTTGCATAACTGAAATTCGGGTGATCTTTCCAAACTGGATTATAAGTATTAGAATAGGGATCATACTTCGGCCTTGGATTAGGGAATAAGGCACTAACCTTGACCTCCTCTTCGTATGGTTGAGCAACAACAGAAGTTATACGATGAATTTCCTTTTAAATGGTACTCAACCGATGCTATGTATTTGAAGACTCTCTTATCTCACCAATTCTTCTGACATTTGAGTCGTTTCTTGTATAAAATTATTGTGCATTCGAAGCCATACTCTCAATAAAACTAGTTTCCTGCGAGATTGTCTTTTCATTAAATGAACCACCAACGGTTGCATCAATCAAATTCCTCTGCTCTGGAAGTAATCCTTCATAGAAGTATTGAATGTTGAGTGTTGAGGATATGTTGTGGTGAGGGAATCTCGCCAATAAACTTTTGTACCTCTCCCCGAATTCATAAAGATACTCCCCAGTAATCTGTAAAATGCTACTAATCTCTTTACGAACATCGGCTGCCTTAGAAACAGGAAAATACTTCTCTAGAAATAGCTTTTTCATCTCAGTCCATGTTATAACACTCCCTGGAGGAACTCTTCGGATATATATATTAAAGAAAATAGGAATTCTTGTAGCATAGCCTGATCACTTTCTTCGGTACCTTGTCTAAGACATGTCAACCTCTGTTGAAATACTTGAAGATGACGGTTCTGATCTTCGCCTGGAAGTCCCTTGAACTTCGGCAAATGGTGAATTATATTCGACTTCAGTTCCACTAAAGCAGCTATGTTAATACACAAAGGTTGCGAATCTAAACATGGAGAGGTCCACTCTCATAACTTTTCTCTGGAGGTTGATGACCACCCATCTTTGCTAAAGGTGGATCTTATAGCAAGAATTGAGGTTCTTGTAATACTGTCCCCTTGAGAGTTTGAATTACGCACCTTCGGTAATCCCAACGTTTAGGTGTCAGAGATTAAGTACTGATGTTTTAGAATAGTGGTAAAATAGGTTTCAAACTCTCGAAATTGTGAAGATTGATTTTAGATTTAAAAAACTGATTTTACACTAGAAAATATAAACAAAAGATGACAATAATATTCAAATACTGAGGTTATGGATTTCATCATTAACCACTTTTAATTGGTTCCAAAAATAATAATTCTAGCTCAAATAGGTGACTCTAATTTCTGCCAAAGGTTTTTTAAAATATCAATTGTAAATTGTGCATGGCTCATCAAAAGCTCTAGGTACCAGCATAAACCATCAAATAAAATCACAATCAATTAAGAAAAATTATAAGTTCAATTAAAAATAAATGCGAAAGTAATAAAAGAATTATTAAAAGATCCCAATTAATCATGGAAAATGGCTTCCTCCTTGCCTCGGTGACGGGGTTTAGTTCATCTTGATCAAAACACCCTCAAAAAATTGGTACATAGGTCAAAAAGTGTTTGAAAGATGAAAAAAATAATAACACAAATGGTTCGCAATGGTGTAACTGCGTTGCAGACCACTGTTTTCACTGTTACAGAAGAGAAGTGTTTCTGCTAAAGATAAATGTTGTTGTTGTGAAGATAACTGTTGCAGATGGGTTAAAAAAACCGTTGCAGATGAAGATAAATGTTGCAAAGAAGAAGATATCTGTTACAGATGGGTTGAAGAAACCGTTGTAACTGAAGATAAATGTTGCAAAGATGAAGATATCCGTTGCATAAGGGTTAAAGAAACCATCACCTATTCCATGTCCTTCACGTCTTCAGCAGCAGCAGAAACAATTTTCTTTTGTTTTCTTCCCGAGCCTCCCCCATGCGATTTTTTTTGTTCTCTTTGCTATTTATAGGCTCAAATAACTTATCCTTAATCGATAAGGACTCCGAAATCTCTCCAAAACCAACTCGAAATCGTATTTATCTTTACTTTGATATCCAACTTTTTATGACTGAAACAAGGATTTACCATCTTATTTTACGCGTGAAATCCTTGTATTTGACGTGTGTTGGTCCTCTATAGATATTTCTTCAAGTTGGATAGCTTTGAAACTCTTAAAAACCCCAAAAAATCGGTTTTCTAAATTCAGTAAACCTTCACGCGTTGAAAATATCCGTTCCCGCCAAAATATAGATTTTTGAATTTAAAGGGTATGCCCCCTATCCAAAGATGGTGTCCCTTTAGCAGTTGTCCTTGGGTGCCTTTAGTAATTTTTATGGGTGCCTTTATCACTTTTTGAACCGAGTTTTCCATAAATATTTATTTCTTAAAAAGACCTACAAACACATAAAATCACACAATAAATACCAAATTGAGCACTAGTAATACAGAGAATTGAGCACAATTTAGACAGAAAAATTTGTTTATAAAATACCCCAAACTTATTATTTGCTAGTCCTCGAGCAAATCTAATCTAAAAATAAAATAACAATCCTAATTCATTTCGCAGGCATCGCGATTGCACTTAGCGTGTGCAACAAGCCTTTAAACCCATAAGTGTCCCTATCAGACGAGTTTTGTCTCGTGAGGGTTTACAAGAGGTACACCCACAAAACCTTTTACTCCAAACCCTAGGTACTTGTGAACGATTGAGGGTAGACACTAAACAAGCTATTTAGTTGGCATACTAAGTTCTTCGGCTATGGGAATCATTACCCTATATATATGAGTCCAATTGTTGTACACGATTTTGCACTCAAGCATACTAAAGTTCATATATAAGAAAAAAATATATACTCAGATAATCGTGTAGTGGACCACGATACTCGGAATCTAACAAACCACAATCACATGAATAGATTAATAAGATGGATATGGAGATAGAAATGTACACATGTTGACTAAGGTGAACAGTGTTTCCTAGAATATCTATATGCACATCATGCCAAGATGAAACCTAATGGATTGAGATACCCACTGGTATGAATCCTAATTTTAGTATCAACTATGCTGGTATATACAAAGGCCCCATCGGTCGATTTATTGAATATACACAATTATATTTTATTTTGACGACAACATGATTAGATCTTTTCAATCTAAGTGCATGCTCCTTGTCAGCATATTACATGATAGATCCTTTGGATCCTCGTTCCATGCTTGCTTAGGCGACGGAGACAGGGAGAACACACACATATTGCTATCCAAGTGTTATTTTTTTGAAAATTTTATTGGTCTGAACAAAAATAAAATACAAAATGGGGTTTGATCTCAATCACTCTACTTCATCCTAGCGGTGAAAACAAGGCGATACTAGTGACCCATCAAATCACTTAGAGAAACACATAAAGTTGTAAAAATAAAAACAGAAGGTGATATGGTGACGACTCCGAGATATGGTGACAACTATCATGTTATTTCTAACACCTGAGCTCTGTCCTTTTATGAATAGACCATTTAGTTGGGCAAACCAATTCCTATAGACAAGAATTTTGTTTTCATCTACCTAGAATGGTTAGTGTCATCCCGAATTGGCACAAGTTTCTAGACTTTGGAGTTTTATATTGCAACTAAAAGTTTCTCCCATACACCCAAACTTAAATCTAACATTGTCCTCAGTGTTCTAAAGATAAATGATTAAAAACATGAACAAGAAGAAACTGTTACCACTTGAAGAAAAGAGTTAAGTAAGGATATTACTGTGTCGCATCAGCATGGGTTACCTCCAAAGAAGTGTTAAGTTTAAATTCTTAAGCCAGACTTTGGAAAGAACTAGTCACCTCATAGAATCATATAACAATAGTCGGAACAATTGTGGGTCATCTGAATAAAATAATATTATCCAAAATAGAAGGAAACTGCAGAAGACCTAGAAAATGAATAAACAGAGTACAGCCTTATCCCTATCTAGTGTCTTGTTTAAGACAACTACATCTAGTTGAAGTTCAGGTTCGGGATCTATGAAAGGGTCTAGATAAATTTCTTTAGGATGAGTTTCCTCATAGGAAGGATCTGGAGGATCAGGTTGTAGAGTCTGGAAAAACTCAACTAATAAATATAAGGCACATAATAACAACCTGAATAATTGTGGATCCTCAAAGTCAATCAGATTTGACCCACACAATTGACTATAATTAAGGTTGTAATCATTCTTGAACAAATGTGTCGATTCTATTTCCCTAAAGTAAATAGGCTTAGTCTCAAAACTTAATAACTGACACATTTGAAATTCATACGTTCCCACATATGGAAGAAAATATTTTGGTGGGAAAACAAAGTCAATCTTGGTATTATTGCCTAGGTGAACCACATCGACCAGAGGATGGATTTCTAATAACTGAACTTCTTTTTGGAGATCAACAGGCTCAGGAAATCTAGTTTGAAGATGATTTTGAAAAATGGTAGAGGTGAAAATGTCAATCCCCAAGTGAGGGACTTTAAGCATGGTTACCTGAAAATCACAAGAATCACCGGTACCCCCAAACTTAGGGTGGACATTACTCTCATATGGACTAAAAATTATTGGTTGGATTCTAGGGTCCTTAAGGTCAGAACTACGCTCATCTTCCTCTATAGAAGGAAATAAGGTAGACTTATAAACTGGTAAAAG
Source organism: Papaver californicum (assembly GCA_023531435.1). NCBI lineage: Eukaryota > Viridiplantae > Streptophyta > Magnoliopsida > Ranunculales > Papaveraceae > Papaver > Papaver californicum. The sequence continues at coordinate 3,563,774 of JAJJMC010027962.1, read as the reverse complement.
TTCAAACGTAGATTTCCATATATTATAAGTGTCCATCAAAGGTGTAGAATCTAACAAAGTATTCACCTTATTAATAACACTATCGTCGTTAACATCAAACCCAAAGTGGGCTAGGCATTTCTCTAATGGATCTTCTAACAAAGTGTTTGGTAAAAATTTCTGAACTGAAGTACTAGTTATGTTCACTTCTTCTAAATCATAGATCTCACAAGAAGGTTGTCTACTCATACTAAATAGATTTAGTTCAATAGTCATGTTACCAAAAGAAAAATTAATTATTTCATTTCCATAATTGATGACAACATTATATGTAGCTAAAAAGGGACGACCTAAGATCACTAGTATTTGAGCCTCTAGGACCTGAAAAGGTTGGGTGTCTAGGACAACAAAATGCACTTGGGAAACTATTCTATCAACCTGAATCAAATCATCCTCTATCACATTAAAATTCTCTATGAGTCTATCATCTTTTTCAGAAACTATTGTCTTCTAATCGTTAGACTCTAAATCACTAGTCTCAGGACAAACTCGTTCCTCTAAACCATTATCAGATTCAAAACAAGAAAATATTACATCGTCTAAAACAGTGGTATCTCTAGTCAAATCCTCTTCCTATTGAATATGTGAATAATCATTAAAATTATTTGGATTTGAACCAAAAATAACACTATCACCATGAAGCACAATTGGAGTGACAATTTCCTGATAACTCTTCTTGTATATTTCAAGTTCTTCACCAATACTATCATTATCATCATAATAATATGAAGATGTTTGAACCTCGTTTAAATAAGTAATGTTACCATTTTTATCCCCATCCTCTTGACTAGGTGAATAATTATCTAGGGTAGCACTATATTGGAAATTAATATCATTTTGAGCAATATTATTCTTTGCAAGACTTTCATTCACACTTAATACGAACCTATTTGTATTCTCAAACAACTTCTTGAGGGAATCCTCTAGAGAAACAAATGGATGATAAGGAGTACTAGATTGCAACTGCTCGTGTGATTCTTCTAGAAAAAGAGTTGACTACTATTTGTTCCCCTCACACTTAATTCAAACCTATGTGTCATCTCAGATAACTTCTTGAGTGATTCTTCTAGAGGCATAATATGTCCATGATGAGTACTAGATCGCAATTGCTTTAATGATTCTTATAGAGGCATAATAGGTTTATTATAAGGAGTAATAAATTTCACATACATTAGGGCATCCCTCCAAGACAAAGAACTCGAATTTTTCTCATTTTCATGTTCATATGACGGCTGTGTATATGAATAGTAATCGGGATCACCCTGGTATGAGCAATAACCTCCAAAAGGTTGGTGGTGGTCCCGAATACTATCCATACCATGTTATAGTACATATAATGTCTAATTTGAAATTTTGTCGGATACTCATTGTATTGGTCCTCATAATACCAATTCGACATTTTCTGACAAAAACTTCCTAATATATTTACAAAAAATCTAAGAAAATAAATCTTAACAGGAAGGGGGTTCTAAACATGCACAAACGAGGCTGGATCGACCAAGCGAACCTACTGAATCTAGTAAACAAAAAGCATGATGGCTCCATTTAGATTGTTTATAGACCGTCTTTTATTCTTCCAAAAGGCAACTACTTATAGTTTTAGCAAATCTCTTAGAACGTTATTGATTAGATTAAGTCGAATAAAAACAAGATAAGCTCTAAGGAGCTTTGATAACCCTGCCTCTTTGGCAACATTTCCTTGGTTTACATGGCGGCTCGAGTCTACTTAAAATAGTCTTCCTGAACTTTTAGTTAGGCTAATGGAGTAACCAATACAGTCCTTTTGAATGACTTTCTTATAAGATCGTTACCCTATCGGTCTCTTTCTAGTCAAAATTTTAAGCTTAGGTTCGCGTTTGGTAACGTTTTCCTAAGGCGGGCAAGAAGGAAACATTGATGAAATCCGAGTCATTATCTTGTATGGCCAGTTCTTGCCCTTTACTAGTAAATAAATCCGTATTAAGTCCTCAACATATATGCATTACGAAGGAATACTGAAAAGCCACTTGTAAGGGTTTCGTGGATTGATAGTTTTACCTCCCGTACCATACGGACGATAAACCATTGTCGTCCTTCCATGTGCAGTTTATATTCAATACTACCCTTCCGTAGGGTTTAAAAATAAAAATAATGTCCAAAAATGTCCCAAAGTAAATTCCAAAGTCCAAAGTCCAAAGAAAAAGTCCAAAAATAAAAAAAATAAAAATAAAAGATTTCCTAATATAATTTTCTAAAAACAAAAATAAATAAAACCCTAAAAATTAAGTAAAATTAAAATTCACTAAAAAAATTGTCTCATTTTCCGTTCTTTTCGATTTATCTTTGTTCCAAGTCTTTAATCAATCAATATAATCTTAGGCTCCAATTTCTTTTTGATCCAAAACATGTAATACAAAGAAAAATACGCAAAAACGTAAAATAGAACAAATAAAAATAAAAATCTAACTAAACTAACTAACCTAAAAAAAAAACTAAAAACAAGTCTGCGTCAGCGGCACCAAAAAATGATGTGTTTTAGAATAGTGGTAAATAAGTTTCAAACTCTCGAACTTGTGAAGAGTGATTTTAGATTTAAAGCTCTAGGTACCAACATAAACCATCAAAAAAAATCACAATCAATTAAGAAAAATCATAATTTTAATTAAAAATAAATGCAAAAGTTATAAAAGAATTATTAAAAGTTACAAATTAATCATGGAAAAATGGCTTCTTCCTTGACTCAGTAATGGGGTTTAGCTCATCTTGCTCAAAATACCCTAAAACAATTGGCACATAGGTCAAAAAGTGTTTGAAAGATGAAAAAATAATAACACAAATGGTTCGCAACGGTGTAACTGCGTTGCAGACCACTGTTTTCACTGTTACAGAAGAGAAGTGTTTCCGCTGAAGATAAACGTTGTTGTTGTGAAGATATCCGTTGCAGATAGGTTGAATAAACCGTTGCAGCTAAAGATAAATGTTGCAAAGACGAAGATATCGGTTGCAGATGGGTTGAAGAAACCGTTGCAACTGAAGATAAATGTTGCAAAGACGAAGATATACGTTGCAGAAGGGTTGAAGAAACCATCGCTTATTCCGTTTTCTTCACATCTTCAGCAGTAGCAGAAACAGTTTTTTTTTCTGTTTTCTTCCCGAGCCTCCCCCATGCGATTTTTCTTGCTCTCTTTGTTATTTATAGGCTCAGATTAATCGATAAGGACTCCGAAATCTCTCCAAAACCAACTCGAAATCGTATTTATCTTTACTTTGATATCCAAACTTTTTCAGACTAAAACAAGGATTTACCAGCTTGTTTTACGTGTGAAATCCTTGTATTTGACGTGTGTTGGTCCTCTTATGGATACTGCTTCAAGTTGGATAGCTTTGAAACTCTTAAAAACCCAAAAAAATCGGTTTTCTAAATTCATTATACCTTCACACGTTTAGAATATCCGTTCCCTCCAAAATCGGAATTTTTGAATTAAAAGGGGATGCCCTCTATCCAAAGATGGGGTCCCTTTAGCAGTTGTCCTTGGGGTGCCTTTATCACTTTTTGAACCGATTTTTGCACAAATATTTAATTCTCAAAAAGACCTACAAACACATAAAATCACACAATAAATACCAAATTGAGCACTAGTAATACAGAGAATTGAGCACCATTTAGACACAAAAATGTGTCTATCAAGAACCTGAAACCAAAAATATCTAGAAAAAAAAGTTAAAAACTAAAAATAAACCTAAAAACAGAAATAAAAACGAAAATAAATAACAACTAAAACCAAACTGCTCCTCGACAGAGGTGCCAAAATTTGATGCGTGTCGTAGACACAATCAAACTAGTGATATTATTTCCACTCAATTAAAGAATAATATAATGGAAGTCAAGTCCGTTCCCACGAGGAGCGAGGTTTTCAGTTGTTTAAAGTGTCACAATAGGGGGTTTGTTTTAGGTTTCAAATAAAGTAAATAAGAAAGCAATTAAACGTAAAGTTGTAAGCAATTGAGAGAAATATGATCGAGGAATCCTTCTTCTTTACTAAACATTCATCAAGTTAATATATTCATCTACTCATTTTTTCTTCTAGATTTTTACTTTCATTTTTTCTTCTAGATTTTCACTTTAACCGATCAGTTCCTCGATGGCTCTGACCCATCGGGAAAGTTTATTTCTTTTGAGTTTTTATTTACTCAAACTCACTTCCTATATTTTCTCTGCCAGCAAAACACACAACTAACTCAACCCAATGTTCTCTCGTCTCAACTAACCTCTACACCAAAAGTCATTCGAACCCGTTACTATTAATCACCGATCACCATACTATCGATTTATCACTGCTCCACAGATTCCATGACTCGAGCTACATAGAAACCATCCTCAACAGACTTTGTCGAACCAATCAACATCCACCATTGATATTCTCTTCTTCTTCACTTTGTTCATCTCGCCACTGCCAAACCATTCATCACTAGCAGCAACCCGCAGGTCGAGTAATCTCCTTGGGGTCCTCACTGACTTTCTGCTTTGATCACCATTATATCACATTCGCGGAGACTCCATCACTGACTTCAATATTCATCATTCATATCTTCCATGATCGATCATCATGATCAATCAATGGCAACAACTCACCTCCCATCAATCACAGTCACCACCATCACGGGTTCGAGCTCCTCTTCAATAATGGTAGCAACTCCAAAATCTCCATCAACAACAACCTCTACAGAAACTCATTAAAAACCTCACTGTCAAACCATTCGAATCGAGTTTCACTACCATTTTCTCCATCATTGCTTCACTGCCAACAACTACTCGAACCCTAATCAACAGCCATAAACTTTCCCCCTTCGAACTGCCATTAACAGAGAACCCTAATTTTCTTTATCCGAAAAGAAGAAGATGATGGTGGCCCTTATCAAATAGGTCTGACGCCTTTAGCAGTTTTGAAAAATGACATCCTTAAGTAAAAGTAGAGGGTGCCTTTATCACTTCATTTAAAACCCGTGTAACTGTCAATTCCGGGAACCGACAAGTCTAATTCCTGTTTTCGCCCATAACTTCTTCATACGGAGTCGGAATGACTCCATTTTTTCGCTGTTGGCTTCGTCTCTTCGTCCTCTACGAGATTATGACAAGAATCATGGATTTGGACAAGTTTCACCTGTTATTTGTCCCTTCTCCTTTTGTAGCACTTATTTTATAGCACAATTAAGTGACAATTCACTATTCTTGGATGATTCCACCTAATAAAAGATAAACGAATAAAAACAAATGTAATATACAATAATTCATAAGAAATCTAGCAAATAAGTGCATGAAATGACGATCAAAATATAGAGAAAATATGCACAAGAAATCTGCCATTAACTATCAAGCCTTGATGAGACGTAGGACACCTGGTTGTAAAGAGAGTTGTTGAACAAGAGTTACTTGTAGGCAAAATACAGGGGCGTACGACATCATCTCTCCTCTATGCAATTGTTTAGCGTCCAGATCCGTTGTTTGGTGATGTTTTGGAGATGAGTAATCTTTAGGGTCTGCTGGCTTGTCGGCGCCTACAGGTGGGTCCATTGGTGATGATTTCTCTAGAGATACATCGAGCCTTGCCTTGTTTCTGTAGATTCACGGACGTCCCAGAACCATGTCGTAGTCTGGATCTACATGGTTGTTGCTGATGAAGTGGTAGCAGACACTCCTAGCCACAAAATGGTAGTGGAAGTGGTCTCTCTAGACCTTTATGAATGACGAAGTTTGATCGTTGTATCCCTGGTTGCTTTCTTTGAATGGGGATCTCGTCATCGTGTCGAATGTTGATTATGGAGCGCGCAATTTACTCTACTTAAGGACTTCGTGCCTAGTGAGCCTACTGATATACGCGGTGAGCCTTCTGAGAATGAATTAACAGCCTGGTCGAATTTAAAAATTACTTATGGAGCGAATCGCGACTCGATCATCAACTTGACACATGTATCTTAAATCATCTTTAGTTAATCACCATCCTTTATTTAGTAATGAAACGCTTAATTTGTTTCGTGTACTCGTGGCAACCAGAACGCCCTGTGTCCGATATTATGGAGAATGTCGTTCCTTAGTCTGGGGAGAAGAAGCCAAGGGTAATCATGCCTGGAAGTGGAGACCATCCTTGGAAGAAGGTAAGCGTCTTGCATTTTTTATTACTCTTATTTTCTGTATGAAGTATAACTATACCTTGTCCTGAAAAACACCTTTGCATAGTCTGGGAGCATAACACATCAAGGTACCTTGGGTATTCAACCTTTAAAGTTTGGTATCCCGAATGTTCTTGGCGCTTCATTTCCTTATGTAGTAAGTATAAATTTTCGGAGATTCCTAAGTTGTAGAATTTTCTGTCTTGTTGAACTTGATGAATTCATACTTTATGAACAATCGTCATTCTCAAATGACTAGCAACACGGATATCCTGGTTTCAAAAAGAACCTTTGTGGTTGGAAGTACTGAGGAAGAAGGCCAAGATGACAATGGACCTGAAAAATCGTTCCAGACTGAAGAAATTGAAGAATCCAGAGATGAAAATGAAGAACTTAGCGGTGAGTCGTATTATGAGCTGCTTTCTGCTTCTGATGGCTTGTCATAACTCCAATTGAGTTTACTCCATTGTTTTATAATCATAATGGCATGATTATAACTCTTAAACCACCAAATGTGTAGAATCATACATGATTTCATGGAAGACTTTAGCAATTTTCGCTGTCAGAAAAATTCAGATTCAGGTCTTCTTACAGTAAAGGCCGTAGAATCTTCGTCTGAAGTCAAAATGAGGTGGTTGACATCTCATTCTTTATCTAACAGACAGAGATAACTTTTGAAAAAAGAATTTCTGGATTTGGAATCCATTTACAAGGTAAAAAGGACCTGACACCGAGAGATCAGAGTTGTCATGTAGTCGAGCGTTTCGGCCGCCCTTATTATCTCATTAATCCGATTGACGCACCCTTTTAGCATGTTATAGTACACATCCATATGAATCTTTTAGTATATAAATCACTTCAAAATCCCTACTAATTAGTGCTAGTTTCTTTTCTTCTAGAGGGTAGTGAAAAGACGTTTCTAACGGCATTTTTGCAAAAAGATCCATATCTTTTCTCTATAATGTCTTTGTTTTAGTGGAAGAATATCCAAAATAGAGAGATGAACTTGAAGATGAAGGATTGGAGATTACCATGAGTCGTGATGCTGGTGATGTGTCTTTTCCAACTCAAAATCATGAACAAGCCCCCCCTGACACGATTGTTGAAGAAGGCACCCCGAGTGGTTTTATTGTATAAAACGCTGCTATGATGGAGGTTGTTCCGATGACAACTGCTTAGTTAAAGTCTTAAGAAAGGTAAGAACTTCCTACTGGGTAGTAGTCATGGCTACTTGAGTTTGTCGAAGGTTTCTTGGCGCTTTATTAAATCATCTATGGTTGGTGATGTCTGCTCCTTGGTTTTGATACCTTCGGTGGTACGGAGAGGAGTCTTGGTATTTTCAGTGGTGGTGTTTTGAGGAATGATCTCTGGAGTTTCGACACTGGTATTGCCGGGGTTTGGAGTAGTTGTAGAACCTGAATTGGGATTTTTTGTTGAACCCGACCTAAGATCCACCATTATTAAATGATTGAAGAATTAATTTTCAGATGGTTGAGGAATTGGATTCGTGACCGAGAGATTGACTTCCCACTGTGGTTCCCAATTGTTAGTACCTTAAAATTGAATCTAGGAAAAACAATGTTCTATTGAAGTACTTTCTTGAGATTCAGAAATCAAAACCGTACAAGGCAAGCCTAAACCACGATAGTAACCGTTCCTCTCTGCTTCGGCCACAAGGAGAGAAAATGGGTTGATCTTAGGGGAGGGAAGCAAAGAAAGTTGAAGGATATAAGTGTTATGAATTGTGTGTAGAGACGATGAACTATTGGAAAAATAACAGAGCATATGAGAATGGTAAGCTTGTTGTGTCTTTCTGAAATGGGCTAAGTAGCCTATTTATAGTGATTAGTAACACGCATTTTCCTTGTAAAGTAGTGGAGGTAGTGGAGAGATGGAGTGATGGAGATTGTGGTGGAATGATGTAACCGCCCACTTTGTCTTGGGAAGTTTCTGGAAACTTCTAGATCGTTACTCCATCACCTCTTCAACCACTTCAACTTTCACCACTACTTTGTAACTTCCTTGTCATGGGGTGTTGTCACGCTGCATGTTGTTGTAACCACCAGACCAAAACCCCATGAAGAATCCCCCCGTGTAATTGTTTTGATTTCTTATAGAGTTAGTGGAGTCATGGACTCTGAGTTTTGTTGTAACAAAATGTTTGTGCTAGCTATAATGATGTATATGAGTGCTACAAACTTGATCATGGAGTTGCTAGTACCTACCGATGTCATGGTTGTAGCTTAGTTGATGGTGCAAGCATGAAGCGTGAGAAAAAAGAGAAAAAAATAGGAAAAAAGGGGTGAAGGCTTAACAAGGCGTCAAGGATGACGTTAGTGCTAGCATTAGCACTGATAGGGCCTATTTGGCACGTGCTTTGTTAGCTTTGTTGGCTTTTGGCTTTTTTGTTTGGCTTTTTCCTAGACTTTTGGCCCCTATGTGTGCTATTCATTGGTGTTGGGAGTGTGGATAGGGTTCGCTAAGGCTGGCACTTTCCAGTGCCATTGTTATTTCCTATGCACCACTAGCTTATGGCATCCGTTTAATGTCGTGGCCCTATTTATGGCTTGTTTAGGGTTTCTCAATTGTATGAGATATTAATGTTAGCAATATGCTTAACTTTTATGCAGTGCATACAAAACATATTCAAGAGATTCAGCCGTAGAAGTTTTCAACTTGAGATAATGCTTGATGAGACTCTGCACTTAGATGGCATGCATCTAAATTTACGTTTTTATTCGGATGTGATATGGCCTTCGTTCCGAATGTCTATAATTTTTTTATAATCAGCATATTCTGGTCGATACAAATAATTTGCATGGATGCACATAAAATCACGAGGGTTTAGCCGGGTAAAGCCTTGGAATTTCTACGGAGCTAATTTATCCATGAGCTGAATATGCAATCTCAATTCTCTTACGGAATGTAAGATAACAGTATGTATTTATAATTCTGATGTCGGGTCAGAAATTTTATACATGCTTCTGCAGCTGAGCAAAAGCAATATTACAATGTTCTCCTTTGTCAAAAATCCACCACCAAAAAGAATGGTATTTTTATCATCTTCATTAGTAAACTTGATTGAAAATATGTTGGGATCAAGAGTTCTGACTTGAACATATCGTTGATTATTTCTTCGGAGATGTGGCCATATGAAATATGCAGCTCTTTCAACATCCTACCATGTCATAATACCTAGAGCAAATAATTTACCAGCTAAACTAAATCTCCAATCTCTAATACTAGTAAAAATTGCATTGTCAGAATGAGATACAACCCTTTTTTTTTTAATTGGTTCTTCATCAATATTAGTATCTTCCATTTGTTGAGTGATATGATTTTTATGATTTTTATCCATAAAAACAAAGAAAGAGAAATTGTTGTTGGGAAGGGTATGAAATGAACCAGAAGAATAAATAAAAATTTTATAAAAAAACAAAAGCAGAGGTGTCAAAAAAAACTAATAAAGTTTGATGAGGTATAGATGTAAAAGATAATGATGAACAAAAGGATTACAAATCATAGAAGAATTTTGTAATGAAATATTTTTTTAGGATATAACAAAATAGTTTGATGATTACCCGATGAAAATAAGTATTCGAACCCATATTATTGGTAATATAGAAAACTAGAAAACGATGCACCACTACAATAAGAAGCTAACTATAATTATGCCAACTTTGAAGATATCGACTATAAAAACGCCAACTGATGTGATAGGATATTGCTGTAATACCGATGCTAGACAACAAGTAAATTAAAAAGCTTGATCTACCATAAAATCAAAGAGATAAGAAACATGATAAAAATAAAAAAATAATGAAATTAGGGCAAAAAGAAAAAGGGAAACAAATCAAAAGTAAATGAATACAAAATCATTCCGACCAAAAACAAACAATAAATGATCAAGAGGATAGAGAAAACGAAGAAATTAAAGCACACGAAGATTAGAAATCAAGGAAAAAATTAAGCTGCCTTAGGTTGACTCTTTACTTAACTATCGCTTGATTTTAACAAAGTGGGGTAAAAAAAATTAGATTACTTACTCGAAGAAAGAAAAATTATTATGACAATTATGAGTCTGTTTAAGTTAGGTTAAGGTTTGTTTTGATCAGGCCATGCCATAATATGTACCGTCCAAATCTGATCCATCCTAGTCGTCCTCTGTACTAACATAGACCGGTTGATCTTACTTATTGTTTTTCTAGATCGGCTGATCATGCTCATCCAAATCCGCTGCATGAGCTGCATAAAGAATATCAGCACAATATTATTTTTATGGTGGTCGTTTACCCTTTTTGTTAATGGTGTAGTATATGCTGTTAGGTTAATGTTAGATACATCATGGCAAATGTTAAGTTAAGCTAAAAAGTCTATTTATTTATTTTCACTTGCAGGGTTAGCCGAAGGAGCCTATAGCCGCGATGTGGATGTAGACGAGTCGTGGCATAATCTCTGGCATCCAAACTAAAGAGAATCTCAACTAGTTAAAAGTTCAGTTTTTCCGCAATGAAGATCAGTTTTCTCTTGCTACATGTCACAGTTTTATTGGGATACTATTTTCAGCAGTATCGAAGAAGTTAAGGGGAAGTCATCCATTATTGAATGTTCATGTACTCTGAATTTGATTAAGCAACTACAGAAACAAACACAAATATACTACATGCCTATAAACAAGTTCCAACTGAAAAAGTTCAGTTGGCAACAAAGGGCATCATGATCGTATCCGTGTTAGGAAAAAATTGACATGCGGTAAACGGAAACGGAAATATGTGTGTGAATGCTGTGAAGCTAGTTTGAATCGCCCCGGATTACATTGATTTGTACTATCTACATAGAGCTGATGTGTCAGTACCTACTGAGGATACAATAAATTTGTCAAGAACTTATCTTCTTTTTTTTTTTCAAAGAAAAAAAAAATTGGCAAAGAAGAAAAGTATATGTTAATAGTAAGAGATTCTGAGTTATCAGTTACATGTCCAACCAGCTATAATCTTGTCAAGAACTTATCATGGGTTATTCATGTTTTTGCTCATAGATATGAATTAGGCTTTATTTTCAATAACTACTCAATTGAATTTGATTTAAGATGTCGTATTGATTTCGTGGAAGGTAAATAGAGGAGATGAAAAAATGAGTGCAAAAAGGAAGATAAAGTATGCTGGGTTAGACTCGATTAGAGCCCATGCGGTTCACCCTATTACTGCTGTGCACATAGAATATTGCTTATGGAGTCGTGACATTGGAGAACAAATTATTCCACTTTGCATGTAGATAAATACGTCCTAAAAGGTTATTATATTTGAAAATATCAAAAAGATAAATTTATTTCTATAATTAGACTGTCAAATGTTTTAAGATTATTATTTTGCCCACATGAGGATCATTTTTCTTTTCTATTTTTATTATTTAAACACAAAGAAACTACTTATCTTTCAAAGACAAATAAAAAAAACATAAAAAATAATAATTTAAATGATTGGTTTCTTACAATTTATGTTAAACCAAACAAGTCTATCATTTTGAAATGGAAAAAATATTCAACTACATTGCTTAAAAGATTTTTTGTGAAGGCTAAGAGTCTTGTTTATTAGGAACAATAATTGTTGGTTCTAACAATATAGGTATGGTACCGATCGGTATAACCTTCTAAGAGCTTCTAGAATCATAGAGTGTTATAAAGCTAAAAGCTAAAGTCATATTTGGCTTTTAAGTACAATTATGGTATGGTGAAGACATCAAAACCTAAACCTAAACCTAAACACACTTTAAAAAACCTTCCACATCAAACGGACTTTAAATTTCTTTTTCAAATTCAAACGTTATTAAAAAAGTGCATCCACATTTGAAAAAAAGGTTTTAAATAATTCACCCAATTTCAAACGCTATTAAAAGTAACGTCTGGTTATATTTAGCAATTGCCAATGAGCCAAATTTAACTACATGTTATAGCACTTATAACTTTTATCACCTATAACACCCTTGACTGTGGCTCTATTATTTTTCAAATATAGCTTATAACTCTGCATTATGATAGTAGCACATAGTCCTCTTGTCGGTGGCTTATTCTGTGGTAAAAGAGTTACAGATGACTTTCCTAAAGATAGCCCTTTGGTACATATTCCAACTTCTGTAGTACTTTTCCCAGTCTCTTATCATATATATGTCTCAATATAATTGTCAGATTATGAAATCTGATTATAGTAGGAAGCTTAAACATTGGTCAGAGTAAATCAAATAATCAAGGTTAACTATGAGTAGTTAACCAATCCATATACACGTCAACTTATTGCACTTTTTTTGGAGAATAACTACAAACAGAGACCCATAATCAAATATAATTATGGACCAAACTAATAGTAGTGACTCAACTATTGAAGCCACTAAAATCATTTCCAAAACCTAAAATGTGTCCTAACTGTGATGTGCACAACCAATGACAAACCACTCTCTTACAAATAAGATGGTTCTCATATTTTTACATCACCAACAGTTTGGGTTCCAAATATTCGGGAATCTAAGAAGTTGAATCAATTTTTGTTTCCCGGCTCACACCTATATTCTTCTTATCTCTCTTTAAAATACCAATGATATAGTGATCCAACAAATTTAAAAGTCGTAGGCTAAGTCCTATGCATATATCAGCGTGAGCGTGATCATGTAACTATTTAGATTAAGGATAGCCAACCGTCATCATCCTATTTTGCGAAAAAAAATGGTTAATAAATAAAAGCGTGGTCTTAAAAGATAAATAAAAAAAATAGAGAGAACATATAAAATGGATTATAAATTAATTAAAAAAAATTACATAAAAAAAAATAAAATCTTAACTTGATCCAATGGAAGTTTTGATGGTCAACAGTTAGTCCAGGTACTAACTTTTAATTTTCAAAGAACTGGGTATTAAACTAAAGTTTTTGTCAAAACTTAGGTACCAAAGTACAAATAACCATTTCTTTTACTTAGTTACTTTATTTTGAGTTTTTGAAGTTCTAGGTTTCTATTTTTTCTCTCATCTTTGTATGTGTATTGACGTTTCTTACTTGCACTTTTATGGTGTTTGTGCTCTATTTTCAATGGTTATTGATCCTTGGTTATGTAGGTTTTTAAGTACAAAACCGATTTTGGTCGATAAATTCATAATTTTCCGATTGATATTTTGGCAGATTATTCTTTTGGAATATCACTTTTTTAATAAAACAACTTATCAAAGGGTTGATACATCTTACAAAGACCATATTTTTTTCAATTTAATTGATTCTTTCATTTTTTTTTACCAAATCGTTTTTTGGGCATCTCTTCATTTTGATTCTTTGAAATTCTCGAAATGATGATATTGTTATTAGTTTGTTCTTCTGGTAGGCTTTAGTTTTTGATGTAAATGGTTTTTTTATTTTTGATACTATGAATTTTTTTGTTAATGGATAGAATCAGCTATTGATGGCTTATCCTTAAGAATTACATTTAGAAGATCAGGAGGAATATCCTCACCATATTCAAAATTTGATAAAGAAGATCTAGCTTTTTTCGCCAGAAAATGCTGCACCATTCCTATCTCTTTTAACTAAACCGAAAGACAAGTTAGCATGACTTTGTAAGCCAAATTTAATATAAAGAACTAAACCATAATTCTTCCAATGAACATTTGAAGTTTGTTCATTTATAGATTTTATTAAGACTTCACTACCAGATTCAAAAATAACTGAAACCAACTCTTTCCTGGCCCTCAATCTCATAGAATCCTTCATTGCAAGGCACTCCAACTGCTTCACTTCATAATATTTTATCAATCCTCCATCAAAAAAACTTCCCCTTGCTCCTTTGCAACCACCTACAAAATTTCTTATAATTAGAACAATACTACATTTAAGAGTTTCCTTAACAAAAGAAGCATCTAAGTTAATTTTATAGCAATGCCTGCCAGGTGGGATCCAACTTTGCACATGAAAAGGAATAGAAGTTCTTAAAGTGATGTTATTACTATTAAGATTAATCTAATACATTGATCATTCAAGCTTATAATTCTTTCAATAGAAAGATTTCTATTTGTATTAGCACATTAAAAGATTAAATTACATCTATCCTTCCATATGGTCCAGATGGTAATCATCAAAAGATAAATCTTTAACTCCATAGTACTAAAATCACCTACTTGGCTCTGACTTCCCACTTCAAAACAACTCATAATCCAGGCTAAAACATTATCATGTGTAGCCAAAACATTGTTAATATATATATTGATACCAGACCAAACATATTTAACATAATAACAATCCATAGAAAGATAATCAGATGTCTCAATAGGAGAGTTGCAGAAACTGCAGTGGAGATCAATATCATGTTTAAACTTAGAAATTTTACTTCTGGTTGGGACTATGTCTTTAAGGCATTTCCAAACAAACAATTTAACTTTATGTGGTAGTTTTGTTTTCCATAAAACTTTCCACACAACAATGGGAACCTGGTGACTACCAATAATAGCATTTGAGCTACTCTAAGAACCTTATAGGCACTCCTTACTGAGAAAATTCCTTTCTTATTTGGGGTCCAAATAAGAGCATCAACACCAATCTTAGGAACATGCATAACAAGAATTTTAGTAGCAGTTTCTATAGGAAAAACATCATTGATCAATACTTCATTCCAAGTCCTGGTATCAGAAATGAAAAGATCATACACAAAAGTAAGAGTATGAGTAAAAGACAAACCTACAATTGGTATAAGAGGATGACCCAAAACAATAACTCAGCAATCAGTCCAAATATGGACTTTGGTACCACATATGATACACCAGAAACTATTGCTTCTAATTATGTATTTACACTTATATATGTCTTTCCAAATCCAAGAGCTAGTTTCACTAATCTTATCTTGGTGCAGAAAACTAGTATTCTTGAAATATTTGGAACCTAGAATTTGAACCCATAACTCATCACTCTCAGTACTAAGCTTCCAAGCAAGCTTACATATAAGAGCTTAGTTAACCAATTCCAGATTTCTAAAGCCAAGACTACCTAAAGATTTAGGCTTATGAAGATTAGACCAGGCAATGAATTTTATACCCTTATTATCTTTGTGACACCACCATAAATTTCTTTGGAGGGTATCTAATTTCCTGACCAGAGTAGTAAGAATTTTGAAACATCCCACTTGATAAGTTGGAAAGGAATTTAGCACAGACTTTATTATAGTAGAGCGACCAGCTTGGTTTAAAGAGGTGATAACCCAATTTTTGAGTCTAGCCTCAAAGGATTGAAGAATGTGATCAAAGGATTTCAACTTAGAGTGAACTAAAAAAAGAGGAGCACCTAAATACTTTTCAGATTCTTTGACAATACACATGTTTTGGGCTTTGGATAAATCTGCACATGCACCAGGACTAAGGTTACCACTAAAATGTACACAAGATTTATTAAAATTGAGCAGCTTCCCAGAGAGCTTACCGAAATTATGTAAAATATCTAGAATGCATTCAATGTAATTGATAGACACATTTTAGTGTCTGAATTGCACCTTAATTTCTAGTGAGTTAGTATTCGATTTTGTATCTATTACGTGTTTTTATGCTTTTGTAGGTACATTAGAAGAATAAAGATTTGTGGAAAAATTGGCTCAAAAAGTGTTCAAGGCACCCGGGAAAATGGCTCAAAGCACCCACACTTTGGATTGGGGGACCCCTGGATCGGGTCAACCCAGCGGGTCAACCCAGCGAGTCAACCCAGCGAGCTGGATCGGGCCGAGTCACCGGGTCAACTCATCGGACTCAACTGTTTCTACTGGCAACACAAAATCAACGTGTAATTTGGTTTCTTTCGCTTCCAGATT
>JAJJMC010027962.1:3536713-3547753 GCA_023531435.1 Papaver californicum | reverse complement strand
TACGTTTAAAATTATTTAAAAATCATATTTAGGTTATTTAGTCTTTTTCTTACTCCTGGAATTTTCTAGAATTAGTTTAAATTATTATTTTCTAAAATCATTACCTTCACAAGTTCGAGTAACGAACCTCTTTTTACCACTATATAAAATCACATCAGTAATTCATATTGGCCTTTCAAAAAATGAAGATGCTATCTGCAAAAAGCAAATGAGTTATAGGAGGAGCTCTCCTAGCAAATTTAATACCATAAATTACTCCATTGTTCTCAGTATGTATAAAACTTCTAGATAAAAACTCCATGGCAAGGATAAAAGGATAAGGAGATAAAGGATCTTCTTATCTTATTCCTCTAGTATGACTCAACTGATCACATGGAGATCCATTTAGGAGTATACTTATACTAGTGGTGGACACACACTGATAAATAAGATTGCAGAAATCTTTTCCAAAGCCAATTTTTTCAAGAACTTTAATAAGAAAATCCCATTCAAACCTGTCAAATGCCTTTGACGGATCAAGTTTTAAAGCCATAATTCCAGAAAACCTTCTTTTTGCTTCATGGTATGAATCATTCCATGAGTAATAATTATATTGTCATGGATAGCTTTATCAGGAACAAAAGCAGCCTGATAAGGGGAGATAAGTTTCTTAAGAAGAGGCCTAATTCTATTAGCTAGAATCTTAGACACAATTTTATAGGAAACATTACGAAGACCAATTGGTCTAAAATCAAATGACATTTTAAAGTCCTTAACTTGACTATCCGTAAAGGGGATACCATTATTAGAGTGGGTGATACCATTACATATAGGACAAATAACTGCTAACATATCCTGACCGTCGGATCGTTCAAATGGTACCACCCCCGCTAATAATGGTACCCCCCTCCCCCCCTTTACAAATCATGCTTAACTTTAGGTATAAGATAAATGTAATTTTTATTCCAACATTTTGGCATAAATCCATATTCAAAAAATCTCTTGACCACATCAATGACATCTCCACCTATCAGACTCCTTTGAGATTGATAAAACCCTGCCTGAAAGCCATCACGACCTGGTGAACTCCAAGCAGGCATACTCTTCATAATATTTTTAATTTCAATATCAGTGGGCATAACAATCAAACTTACATTATCAATATCAGAAAGAATAGTAGGAATAACATCAAAAACATCTTTAGGTAAACAAAGATCAGAAGTAGCACTTATATTACTGAAATGAGTGGTAAGAACATCACTTTTATCATTTCCGTCATTATGTCAAACACCTGCAGAATCATAAATGGTATTGATACTATTGATATGCAATTTTATATTCACTATAGAATGAGAGTACCTAGTATTGTTGTCCATGTCAGTGACATTCTTATCCCTGGATATTTATTTATAGAATTCAGTTTGGATACAATACAAGTTTTTTATTTCCTTAGTCAGAGATTGCACCCTTCCATGTTGAACACTAGAACTAGGTTCATTTTGAGTATCCTCCAATTTAATTTGGAGATTTTTAATATTTTGTTGAATATCACCAAACTCCATCCAATTCCATTGGGATAAAGTTTTCCCGGCACTCTGTTGTTTAAGTTTAAACTTATGAGCATGACTACCATAAACATTCACACTCCAAACAGAATCCATAGTAGTTCTAAAGGTTTCATGTTTCATCCAAGAACTAAAACACTTAAATGGTCTCCAAAAATTTCTAGGAACGGAATCAGTAATCAAGATAATAGGACAATGATCAGATCCTATAAAATTTAAATGAGTAAGATTAGCATTTGGAAAATTTATAAACCAATCATTATTATCAAGAGCCATATAAATTCTAGCTCTCCTACTGCACTGCCAAAACTATTACTAGTCCAGATATAGTCTTTACCTTCATAGCCAATATCCATAATACCACAATCCCTAAGCTTATTTTGAACCCAAGAATCAGAACAAAGATCATTCATATCTAAATGGAAATTCAAATCACCAATTGTTATCCAAGGTTGAAAAAACATCCTTACTAAGATCATGCATAAAGTTCCATTGTTCTTTTTTTGGATCAGTATAAGTGGATCCATACATAAAGGACAATAACACTTCAGGTTTATTGGGATCCAATCTAACAACAACAAAAATAATATTATTAGCAGCAAAGACAATATCACAACTAATACCATCTTTCCACATAAGAATGAGGCCACCAGCATAACCAACTCTATCAATACAAACATAATTATGATAATAAAGAGATTGAACAGTAGAAATCATCCTACTTTCATCAATTTTGGTTTCACAAAGAAAACAAAATCAGGATTTAGGGATTTAACATAATTTTGTAACTATTGTTTAGTAAATATGTTTGTGATACCTTGAACATTCCAAGAACGAATTTTCATTTGAAAAAAAGTATTATGTAAAATATAGATAGAAGAGAAAGTTTAAAAAATACCTTAGGAACCCCAGCAGTGTTTTCCGATTGGTTATCCTTTATTGTGTTTCTAGTAGTTGTTTGTGAATCAGTTTGATTACCATGATTGATAAGTGGGATTGTTTGTTCTTGCATAACAAAGCTCATTTTCCTTTTTCCTAACCTAACTATTTTATCACCATCCTCAACTTGATTTATCCCAGAAGTATAATTGGAAACAATTAGCCCATCTTTTGGAGGAATAAAACCAGCACATTTAACTGTCTTCTTATGCGCCAATTTAGGAATTGATACATCACATCTACCTTCAATCATTTTGTTCTTACCACCAGCAATCACAGTGCCAAAGAAATAAGGCTTATTATGTTCTTTAGCCAAAAATCTAGTGGCAGCACTACAAGCATCTTTAGAATGATTTAGAATATAACAACTATAATAGATTTTATGTGGTCGTCGCTCATAAAAAAATCTAATCCATCTGGTACAACCCGCATTGGTTAATGCCATCACACCTTTACTCATAGGATTATTTATAACAATGTTGACACTTAACTTGACAGGATCATTATCAACCGGGATTGCATCTTCGGGTTCAATAGCTATAACATCTCCCAAAAATCTTCTCATCTTTTGAACAGAGCTTGCATTCATATGTTCAGGTAACAACCTCCTTAAATGAATCCAGAAACATCGTAAGTTCCAATTCAGATCTCTATAAATAATTTCTGAATTATAATCATATAGAATAACCAAATATCTATTGAAACACCATGGACGAGTATCCAACACCTTGCCTAATGTTTCCCAGTCTTTGAACTTGAAAACCATGATATTAGTGCCAATATCAATAACCTTAATATCCTCTGGTGGAATAAAGGACCAAGTAATCTTCACATACTTTTCAACAGCTTTCAAACCAATTTTCCTTCAATAATAATTTTACCAATCAGACAGATATCCCAAGAATTATCAATTTCATTCTCCAAATCTTCAGATTGATGGATCACAATTTCCCCCACATCTGCTGACTTAATTGCAGCATTCTTGAACTTGGTTGCAAGATCAGTTACATCAATATCCTTTGCAGCCTCCATTTTTGACAAAATTTTGGAAGAATTAAAAAACCAAGTATGGTTGTGCAGATTTATGTACCAAGGTATTCCTAGACTATTTCGAACTTGAGAAATATTTTGAGATTTATCTGAAATGAAAATCTGGGATTGAAAGTTTTAGGATAATTGAGGTCCTAAAATTTTTGGTAACTTCACAGCTAGCACTTGACCGAAAAAGGAATAGGATGCTAGAAACGAAAATACTGTAACGACTTTTTTGAAGTTAAAATTTTCTTAGAATGCGGTTTTAGAAATTTATAAACCTGGCCAATTTGAAACGATTCGCAAGAAAAACAACCCACTCATTCATGGCAATCGCTGATTTCATATATGCTTCAAAAAGCTTCTGAACAACTTTAGCAAACGCTGTACAGTTGTAAACACAACTGCAAACAAAGTAAACACCATAGTTGGATAGCTTAATCTGTAAACAGAAAACGGTAAAAGAATTAGTTAAACATGAAATAAAATCTTTAGCAAAACTATTGAAAAGAGCTGAGAAGAAAACAAGTAAAAGAGATTTGAGAAAATTAGTAAAATGCAGAGATAATAAAAAAAATTATGGAACCGAATGAGATTGAAAAAATTATTAATTGTAAAATATCAGTAGAAGACGGGAGATAATTTTTTTTTAAAAATCGAGTTAACTCGGTTTTTCGCCCGATTTACAGAGAGGAGAGAGAAAAACACGAAGGGCGTCCTAAAATTGTTCTTTATATTTTGATGGGAATGTATATGGCATTCATCTAACTGGAATACTCTATCAATAAGTTAATATTGTAGAAACTTTATATATCAAAAACTATAACAAAGATTTCTTGTCTTTGTTTTTCTTTCTGCCCCGCATATAAATAATAGTTCGTGGGTTATAACCCCTAGGTTGTCACTATCTATATACAAAAACTCCAACAAACCAGAAAAACCCCATTTAATTTAATTTATCTAAAATACCCTTATGAGTTATATCCAATAAACCTAACAAATCCACCCCATTCTAGGTGAAAACCAAATTCCATATCTAGAATATTTTTTTTAAAAAAAAATCTCTTTCTTTCACTCTTTCTCTCTTGTTTCACCACCACTAATCAGTAGCTCCACCTCACCACCAGCCAGCGCCACCACCAGCAGCAACAAAACAACTACCAACTAGCAGCACCACCAGCCAACGCCACCACCACCAGCAGCAACATAACCACCAATCACCAACTAGCAGCACCACAACCACCACCATCAAAGAGTACCAGTAACAACCACTACCAACGAGCACCACCAACCACCACCACTAGCAACCAGAACTACCACCAACGATCACCTCTAACCATCACCGCCACCAACCAACACCACTACCAACGACCACCACCACCAATACCGAGCACCACTTACCATAACCAACCAGCACTACCACCAACTAGCAACACCACCACCGATATCACCATCAACATTGGTTTCAACGATAAAAGGTAGGTAGAAAAATGATGAAAAACCAAATTTGGTTTCAACATAAAATTTGTATTTCACTAACACAACTTCAACGAAGAAACCAAATGTACCAAATTCAATAAACTATGAAAAATTTAGTTGAAACCAAATTTGGTTTCAACATAAACGTATTGTTTCACCATTAAACTTTGGTTTCACGATAAAAAGTAGGCACAAATCAGATGAAACCAAATTTGCTTTCAATAAAACTTATTGTTTTCACTAACAAAAAAATTGGTTTCAACGTTGTTTAGTTTTTCTAAAATTTGATGAAACAAAAAAAAGGTTTTATCATTTATTTGGTTTCACCTTATTCCATATGAAAAAAAATGATGAAACCAAAAAAAGTTTCATCATTTATTTGGTTCCACCTTATTCCAGATGAAAAAAAATGATGAAACCAAAAAAGTTTCATCATTTATTTGGTTCTACCTTATTCCAGATGAAAAAAAATGATGAAACCAAAAAAAGTTTAATTATTGTTTTGGTTCTGACATTTCAACAACACAAAAATTGGTTTCAACGTTGTTTAGTTTTTGTAAAATTTGATGAAACCAGATTTGGTTTCATCATTTTCATACATTCCACAAACACAAACACTGGTTTCAACGTTGTTTAGTTTTTATAAAATTTGATGAAACCAAATTTGGTTTCATCATTTTTCTGACATTTCACCAACAAAAAACCCTAATTTCGACAACTGTGATGTATCATTATTTTTTTATGATGATTTTCGACAATGATAATCTGGAAGTGTTAGTGATTTTTGTAGAGGATATAAGTAGGAGGAGAAGGTGTTGTTGATGGTGGATCTGGACATGTAGTGGTGGGGAAGAAAAGATAAGGAAGATGAAGTGATAAGGGAGGAGGAGGTGTTGTTGGTGGCGGATTTGGACATAGAAAGAGAAGGAGGTGCTGGTGGTGTTGGTGGAAGAGACGGAGATGTTGTTAGTGGTGGATATGGGCGGCAGAGCTACTATTGGTGAACATAA
This sequence comes from Papaver californicum, assembly GCA_023531435.1. Taxonomy (NCBI): domain Eukaryota; kingdom Viridiplantae; phylum Streptophyta; class Magnoliopsida; order Ranunculales; family Papaveraceae; genus Papaver; species Papaver californicum. Next base: position 3,541,749 of record JAJJMC010027962.1, on the reverse strand, counting down.
AAGTAAAATAAAAAGAGAGATAGGTGTTGGTGGAGAAGACGGAGGTGTTGTTGCTCCGTATCTGTCTTTTCTCACTGGTTTGGTGGCGTCGGAGCTACTGTCGCTGGTGGTGATGGTGGTGGGGAGGAGGAAGAAGAAGAAAGAGGAAAGAAGAAAATAGAGAAGAAGAAGAAGAAGAAAAAGAAGAACCAGATAAGAAGAAAGAAAAGACAAGGGCGACATTTTAAAAAATGGTGAAAATTAAATCTAAACATTATAAATGAAAATGAAGTTTTTATTTTATTTTTATTTATAAAGAATAATATAAAAAATATTTTTATATGTTAAGTATGGTTACCTTGATTTTTTTTTATTTATTATATATAAATAAAATAAAATATTTTTAAGCCAAGCCACATTTAAGCCGAGCCGAATAAAGTTTAGCTCCCACCATCCAAAAGGTCAAAGTCCTACTCCCACTTTCCTGCCCCGTCAGATCCTTTATCAATAAAACGGGAGAGGGAAAGTGGTGAAACAAACAAAAACTGCTTTTGATCGTGGGATGATGGAATAAGGGACACTTTGTTGTTCCCGTAAAATGAGATTCCCTGTTTTCTTACAAATTACTTTACTATTTGATCGGTCACAACTGAGTTCATATTGACGGTCTGATTCGGAATAGTAAAACCTATTAGGAGAATCAAAAATCATCATCAGGATTGGTGGGGTTGTACTAGTGAAAGGACAATTACATTCATCACTGAATGTTTGAATTTTTTCCGTCAATTAGGAATAACAGGTAAGATGCATGTTTTAATTGTTAAAAGAGTTCTGGGGTTTAATATGGATATTATTAGTGATAGGGAAGGTACGGTGAAGATGAATAATTGTGTGATTTCTACCAATGAACAGTTAGAAGGTTCAATCAACATGATTGAGATGTGCAGTTATTTCTTTTTTCTGCAAGGTTCTACAGGCAACTTTAATAGTTTTGTCCAACTTTTATTGGTTCCTAGACTTTTTCTAGACCTTCTCCGTTTGCTTTAGGTTTGATTGTTTGAACAGTATAAACTCAATCAAATATTTTCTTTTATTTTTTGATAGAAAAAAACTACGTTATAACAATAATATGTTTGTAGTTTGGATTGATATTACAAAAACTTGTGAATAAATTATAAAATTTGAAAAAGAATTATATACTGTGGTATGGATCAAGATACATCAAGATAAGGCAAAATTTCCAATGAAGATGTCCAGGTCATATGATGTGAGCCGAGCATAAAAGAAGAGGCCAGCCATACCCCCATAGGCCCATACATACATCTGTTGGATTTAAAGCCTCTTCTATTTTTAGTCCATTTAAATGCAAGTACTCTTACTTGGAAGGGGTTACTAGTAGAAACAAATCGTAATCATTGATAGATACATATATTGAAGTGTATGAGTTGGACCTCAATTTTTAGTATACTTGGCAGGCGGCTGCTGCACTGGAGTTTAGAGATGGCGACTTTGAGTCGTGGACCTCGTGGTTGACTCACTGGTACCTATGGATGATGATGATTGGCTGCTGCCTTGTTTGGTCTCACTTTTTCGTTCCAAATCTTCGAACCGTTCCTCTGATTTATCAGATCACAAGTATATATGATATCGACGGTGCTAGAGAGCCCCTTTTTTTCTTACACCAATTTTTTATACCCCTTCTTTTTAACACCAAATTTTTATACCTCTATGTGGTATGTATCTAGACCTATTTAAATGGTGAACTTTTTAGGGTTTATAGTGGTTCTGAACTGAATGTTATGGGTCAATACTTATACGATATGTAAAAGGGCTATTTTTTTGGTATAAAAAAGCGGGATATATCTAGCATTTTGATATGATATAGCCCTATGAAAATACACTTGTGGTAAATCAGATTTTGTTGGATTGGCAGAAGTTCTGGCATGAGAAACCTTGAGGAAGATAATGAATCAGATTATCATACTCAAAAGATAATAAAAGTCCTACCACTTTTTTATTCGGGACTGAGTCTGATTCTAGCATTTTGCAAACTGACATCGTGTCACTTTATGGGTCTTTTCTGAACCCCTAACCTTAACATAGTCGACTATATGACAAGTTGGTGTATAATAATGGTAGGATTTTTGAATACCCTATTTATAATAACCCCAATCGCACGGCGTCGAACTAGTAGACAGCGGTAATACGGGTCAAACCCACAATGAGCGGTGGAAATAATGTAATCAATATTCCTAATTGAATAATCAAGAATGATACTTGTATGTTTTTGGATTTTCGGAAATGCTAATGAGCGAAAAAATAATGAAATAAACAATGTGATCAAGTAGAGAGGGCATTAGGGTTTTCGGTTTTCACCAATTTGATATATAGAACTCACATCTAATCTCCAAAATAATCGTTTCACCACTGTAATTTCATTCGCTTCCAAGTTGACATTTCTATAGAATGGCTTATCAATCAAAAAGTATTACCCATCAAATGTTACCAAGCTTGGCATATCAATTTAAAAGCATAAACAATCAATAGAGCTATCTAACCAATTTATAATTTTAAAGAATTACATATCAATTTATAAGCATACTCCGTCAAAGAATCTAACCCAAGAACGACGTATCAAACGAAAAACATACATGATCAATTCCACTATTTATGTAACAAATTACCAAGCAAATATTGAAGAAAAATACTAAACATTTAAATCATTATTGAGTGTTGTATAATCAAATTAGTTTTCACCTAAAACCTAGCTACAAGATTACCAAGGCATGGCAAGGAATTTCTTAAAACTCATAAATAAAGTAGAAGAGTATAGAAGGAGAGATTAAACCCTTCAACTTCCTGTTTCTTATCTTTTTCTTCTGTCTTTTCTTTCACCTTCACTGCCGCCAGACAACATCTGCAGACCTCCACCAGCAGTCCGTCAAAACTCCCCAGTCCAGAAAACAAAACAAAAAAAAACTCTTTTCTTCTCTCCAGTCTACACCTCGATCTCCACAAACTCACCCCAGACCAGCCACACTTTCCCTCACAGACTCTATCCCCCACTTTCACGGCCACCAAAAGTCCTCGGTATCTCCCCCTCCCTTCTTTTTTATCTTTGTTTCTTTTTATATTCCACCGAGCCCAGACAGAAGCTGAAACAAGTTCAGAAATCACGCCCCCTCTTCAATTCTCCACCTTAGCTTTCCGTCCCACTAACTTCTTTCTATCTAAATGACTTTTCAGCCGTCAGACTTATGTTCCCTTTTCACCAGTCTCCACCCTCGAACCTACTTTTCTTGTTCGCTTTTATCACGTGTATGCCTTTGTCTCTCAACAAAAAGACCCACTTAAACAACGTCCAACTTCCGTCTGACCCTCTTTACACCAACCCCAAGTCTAAAAACAAGACTGTCAGACTTGTGTATTTCAATAGAAGTCTCACGTCTTTTATTCTTAACATCCACAGACCAAAAGAAGACGTCATTGCTCTTTATGCCCACGTCCAAGTCAAAAGACCCATTGCAATCCCGCAGCAAAACATAATTGGACTATAGTTACGATCCAAAGACATAAGCACGTGGATTCTATTGGCAATTTAGTCTGTTTAGCCTTATTTATTCGTAACTTTGGATTTTATATATACTACCTATAAAAGCATAAAATAATAAAATTAGTACAAAATTAAGTAATACCAAATATAAATTATGTGATAAACATGTATAAATTATGCGCTTATCAAATATCCTCATACATATATTTTGCTAGTCCTCGAGAAAAACTAATCTAAAAATAAAATAAAATCCTAACTCACTTTCGCAGGAATCACGACTACATTTAGCATATGTAATAAGCCTTTAAGCCCAAGTGGCCTTAGCGGACGAGTTTTGTTTCGTGAGGGTTTACAAGAGGTATACCCACAAAACCTATACTCCAAATTTTAGCCTATGAATGATTGAGGATAGATACTAAAAAAGCTATTTAGTTGGCTAAAAAATTCTTCGGCTATAAGAATCATTACCCTGTATGAATCAAATTTTTGTACACGAGTTTGCACTCAGCATACTAAAATTCATATAAGAATGTAAAACTCTACTCAAATAATCATTGAACATCCAAAACTGATAAAAATTGTCAACATTCACATTGCTCGAAATCAATCAAATTCAAACACAAGGATATATTAGAAGATGGATATGGGAGTCATGAATGGTGCATATGTTGACTAAGGTGAACGGTGTTTCCCAAAATATTAGTATAAAGTCTGGCTCGGATGCTCCTATCTTTATTATTATTATTTATATACATAATTTATCTTCTTCTTTTTTCGACCACATGATTAGATCTTTTGAATCTATGTGCATGCTCCTTTTCAGCAAATTACATGATAGTTCACATGGATCCTGCATTCCACGCTTACTTAGGCGACGGAGACAGGGAGAACACACACATATTGTTGTCAAAGTGTCAATTCTTTTTCTTTCTTTCTTTCTTTCTTTTTTTATTGTTTTTACAAAATTAAAATTATAATGCATCCGAGCTACGACCTTATGGCAATGCTAAGGCCCCACCAAATCACTTAGAGAAACATAAAATTGCAAAAATAAAAACAGAAGATATGGTTATGATGATTCCGAGATATGCTTGTTCAATGATTATCATGTTATTTCTAACACCTGAGTGCATCAAGATATGAATAGACCATTTAGATGGGCACACCAATTCGTACTGATAAGAACTATGTTTCCATCTACCTAGAATGGTTAGTGTCATCCTGAATTGTTCACAAGTTTCTAAATTTTGGAGTTTCTTATTGACATCAACTTTCTGAAACTCTACCCCCAAACCTAAATCTAACATTGTCCTCAATGTTTCAAACCGTGCAACCTAGAATGGTATGCAATAAATATAAATAAGAGAGACAAATATAAATCAAAGAGAAGGTGATGGAGGGATATTTATGGAAAATAAATCTATTATTTTATTATTATTATTTATATTTTATTAATGTTTTTAGTAGAAAAATAATTAATTTTCGGATTTATTATTTAGGGTAA